>VDFB02000003.1:355418778-355469152 GCA_007258455.2 Sequoia sempervirens | reverse complement strand
AAATTCCCAAAATAAGAAATATTTAAACAAATATTCCTCATACATCCAGAACACACCATACATAATAGGTTGGCCATAATGAGAAAATAAACAATAAATCATTCTATCGAATCTCTTAACTTGTACACCAATTTCTGTAACACCAAAAAACTTACCAATAAGGTAACATACATGCTTGACAAGCTTCCCTGGGGATCCACATAACAAAATAATGATCTGGTGAAGTATTAAGACCAACTTATCAACTGGATACTCTGTTCTTCATGCTTTCTTCTGATAGATTACAATCTTCTACTTTTCTTGCCGATAGGAACTACTTCTAAACTACGGACCATACTACTGACTCTAGTTTCCATCAATGACAACACTAGCAACCAAAAAAAATCTCCCAAAGCCATATGCCAACAATCTCCCCCTTTGGATTTGATGACAACACTTAATGAAAAATGACTGTGTCAAAACTCAAAAACACTACTCCCCCTTTGGATGTCAAGGCATTTTTTACTGCATTATCTCCCCCTTTGACATCAATGATAAAAAATTCCGCTACTTTCTCTTCCCCTTTAATATTTTTATTGTACTCTCTCTTACTATATTCTCTCCTCCAATTTATCAAAAAAAATGTTGCAACTACTGCTAAATTCAGAAAATTATTTTATACTTATCTTTCATTTCTGGGAGAATTTTTTTCCAAGAGTCCACTACAATCCCAGTAGCAATTATCAGACTATTATTTTTTGATGTTTTGTTGATGACCTGGACAAGGGATCCAAGAATGGTAATGGCTCCTTCCAACTTTTCTCCTTTCTTCAGAACTTCAATCATTTGCTCTAATATGCATTCAGTCTGATCCTTCACTTTCTAGAAAGTTTCCATAAGAGTGTTTCTAGAAAAGTGAAACTTTGCATGCTCAATCTGCAACTCATAAATATTCTTCTTAACTGTTCCATCCTTGTCCTAAACCATATTGTAGTCATGTCCAATTCTAACAAGCTCATTCTCAATTTGTTCCAACTTGTCCTTGTATTTTCTAGCCACATGAGGCCACCTAAGATAGTAATTGTAGATCTTGTTTGTTGAGTCAATGCACTATCTTAACACATTCATTTTAAATTTTAGTTTGGCGAGAGATACCTAAACTACATATTTAGATGTGAGATTATTTCATTCTCTCCTATCTAGAGGCACAAAATCCATAGCCTCCCTGATACATTCAATCAATTATTTTGGAAGTACATTATGTAGACTCTCCAATTCAATGTTGTTATCAATAAAGTATCTTCCTAGAATGTCCTCAATGAGGTCTTGTTCATATGATGGCCCATTTATCCATATGTTAGTTATCTTTTGCATTCCATCTTCTTCATGAACAATCTGCAATATCCTTGCTTTAAGTAAAACACCTTCTTCATCACTTTCTTTTGCTATTATCACATCTGGTTCACCTGGTTTTGGTTCATCTCTTGGTGTATATTCCTCAAAGTCTTCATCCACTATATCCACAACCATCTACTCTTTAAATTTCCCTCAACTTTTGTTGACTTAGGTGTCAAAAGAGTGTCACCAGCCAACTCTCTTTCTCTCTTTTGCTTTTTCTCCACCTTATCGGAGGATGATCCAGCTTCAACTACTTTTACCAGGAGAGGAATATCACTTACACAAAACTTTCTTAACAAGTTCCTAAAGAAGCTTTCATAAGCTGTTCACCATTTTCAAAAGAGTTGAAATGCTCAAAAAATTGCTTGCAAACCGGCATATTTTCCTTCCATACCACATTGTCATTTTGAGGTAAGCAATTCAAGAAATACATCATAATGCATATAGCCAGGGTACCAAACCGGAAAGAGTAATCTATATCCTTCATCAATTACACATTCTCCATCAATTGATCCTTTAGTAATCCACATAGATCAAAGTCTTCATTTTCTATTATCATCTTGTGAGCGATATACACTGCACCTATCGAGGTTGATCCTTCTTTGTTTCTAAAGAAAATTTTATAATAAATTCCATGTGCAATATACCTCGTTAATGGATCTTTGATTGTTGAGATTACCAGAGCCCTCTGATCTCCTGTTACTCCGGTTAGGGCTTCAACTTTGACATTCTGAATCGACTTCTTTTTCATAATAACACCAACATTGCACAATCCTGTTAGATTTTTTACTGCATCCTTAGAAATTTGATAGGGTTTATCCAGAGTAAGGATATCACCATCCAATCTGTTCAAGATAAACCAAACTACCTCCACTTTGACGAAATGAGGAAATTCATTCCAGATGTCCAAGTTCTTATGTTTTGCTCCTCCAAGCTTCTTCAATTCAACGATAGACAACAAATTTATTTCATCCCTAAGCTTTTGACTACTATATTCATCCAGAGTTATTGTTCCTTTGATTTGCTTCATTTTCTGTACCGAACAAGGTTCTACTGATCACAGAATAAGTATGAAATTGATAATCAACAAAAATACCTAGAAAATTCACCACTAAATTGAATTTTTCTCCTTCGAAATTTTTCTAAAAAGGTTCTCCAACTGTTCTTCGGCGTACAGTGACAAATGAGGGTTCTAAATTCCCTTTTATAACTTTGCACACCTAACTTCCTTGTCACATTAAATGCTTTTCCCTAGAAGTTTTGGTTACTTTGTTTTCAAACAACAAGAGAAAAATCCATCTACGGACCTTCAAGAAGTGATCACCAATACATTTGAGGATGAATAACACACCAACTGACAATTTCCTTTGATCCTATACCAACTACACAGAGGGGGGAAAATATTTTCATGAAGACTCCCCCTAGGCCAATGGCCTGGAATCAATTGTCGAATGATTTACCAGAGGGAGCTTCTGATATAGTCTTATTACCTTCATCAGATCCACTCTTCTTTACCCATATTTTCTTCATCTGATCTCTTATCTCTTCCATAAATGCTTTTCCTTTTTCCTTATCACCTTTCTGTGAATTTATTCCTTGATAAACTGAACCTCTCTTATCCAAGTTTATGTTCCTACAAAAACTTGCAATGTGACCAAATTTGTTACAATTGTAGCATACTGTATTCTTCTATCTATACCATCCATTCCACTGATTTCCTCCCGGTCTGCACTGATTAGCAGCATGTCCAAATCTTCCACAAGAGTAGCATTTAATGATCCTTATACTAACAAACATACTTTTGCATTCTGATGACTTATGACCAAACTTCTTGCATTTAAAACACTGACCAGAAAATGATGGAGTGTCAGAGTTTATCTTGTAAACTGAGAAGCCATATGTCCAAATTTATTACAAACAAAGCAATATCCATTAAATTTTTGAGCATTGGGTTTCCTTATCAGATATCTTATGCCTTTTTTCTTCTTTTCAGGGTCCTTCTATTTAGATCCAGAGCTTTCACCCTTCACATAGTCGAGACCTCGTTGTAGGCACTCAAATTTGTCCTCACAATCGTAACGACATTTGTCTATTAATTAAATATATATTTTTATTTACTTAATCAATTCATTCAATAATTTATTCTATTCATGCATTCCATTGAATCATTGAACCATCTCATGCTCATTCACTATCCATTTGCATAAATGATCATTCTCATTCACAATCCATTTCATAATCATTCATGTCCATTCACATTATCGTTCATAATACATTCGCATAATAAACCACTATCGTTCATTTTTCGTTCACTATCGTTCATAATCCATTTGCATAATAAGTCATAAACATCATTTTCATATTAAATCAATTATCATTATCATCCATAACAGTTTCGTATTCATCTCCATTAATAAATAAATTATCATAGTCATTGACTATTGTTTCATAATAAACTAATTATCATAACTTGCATATTAAATCATATCATTTGCATAAATCATTCATGAAATATTGCATTTCAATAAAGCATCTTTAATCATTTCATTCATATTTAATCATTTAGGTACATTTTAATCTAATATCCCTTTATCACCTTCATTCTTATGCATAACATTTAACCGAACAATGTGGGATAATGGCATTTCCTTCTCTCACATCTTTTATCCCACATTTCATCTTGAACCCCTCTCAATCTTCAAGGAACTCCTATTTAAATGGGATTTCCCCCTCATTTTAAGACACACAAATTTTGCTTACAAGATTTGTATATGCATACATTTTTATCCAACTGCATTAATCCATTCACCAACTACCTCTTGCTGCACCTATGCTTGCAAAATCTGAGAGCAAAAGTGCATGAACAAGACCTTGGTGTTAGGATGCCAATGGAGAATGATTTCTGTTAAAAGCATTTTGTTGTTTTGTAGTTTAGAAGCTTTACATTTTTGGTTTTGATTTTAATTAGAATGGCTCTATTGATATGGGCATGAAATGGTGGTCCGTACTCCATAGAATCATGCATTTTTCTGGAACTACAATTGGTGAACCTGACGTTTGGATATGTTGAAAAAATCTCTTGCATGTTTAAGAAAAATTCATAGATCTTAGCATTTCTTGATATCCTTGATTTTTAGATAGTTCTTTGCGAGATTTTCTTTTCTTTGAGGCACATTTAGCGTTATGTGACATTGACTATACATTATGGCTTTATTTTCATAGATTTGGTAATAATGGTTTATTGATGCTTTTACATTTTCATTAATCTACAAGTATTTCTTGATCATTGAACCTGGGTTTCGAAACCCTTGGAAATATGCATATACTTGAATGTTATCCTCCCGAATACTTCTTGACCTTATTTCTTTGCATGGCATTGAGGATTCGGGCCTATCACCAATTGTATTTTCTTTTGAGTTTCTAATGCCTGCTAATTGCATTTGCATAAGAGTTTCTAAAGCCTTCTTTGCAATTATTACATGCATGAGATCTGATTTGACCTCTGTATGTTAAATCGCGCCTGATGTTGGAAAATCTAACACTTTTTAATATGCATACCCTGCCATCTTTGCATGCATGATTATATTTCTTTGGCGACATTGAGGTTCATGTGCAGGATATTCGCATTTTGAATTCAACACCTGCACTGACGCCCCTATTTTGTTAACATGATAAATATGATGAATACTTTACTCTTCAAGCAAACAAGCGCCTCTGTAGCAATACTTTAGAAACAACTATTCAAGCAAACAAGCGCCTCTGTAGCAATACTTTAGAAACAACTATTTTGAAAACATTCTGGAATTCGACTTTACACATTCACTTGATGATTTCTAAAGTTCTTACAGGTTATCATAGGTTTTTATGCTTCTGTCAGCATTGAAATCTGCATGCCTCTGATGAATATGAAATTTGCCAGCATTTTATTTCTATGATTCAACGTTTTATGCCTCTATCAGTGTTGGAATCTGCATGCCTCTGATGAATATGAAATCTACCAGTGTTTTACGTCTTTGATTCAACATTTTATGCCTTTGTCATTGTTGGAATCTGCATGCCTCTGATGAATATGAAATCTACCAGAGTTTTATGTCTTTGATTCAACGTTTTATGACTTTGTCAGCGTTGGAATCTGCATGACTCTGATGAATATGAAATTGTGCCTTTGATTTTCTTTTAAATTTCTTTCTTTGCGCACATGGAAGGCTTGCACAATCGTTTTTCTTATCTTCCATGAAAAGATTCGATAGTTTCATTCTAATAGTAATCTAAGCTTTTTCTTATTTCTCATAGTATCTTTTAAGTTTTAAGATTTTATAATAAAAAGAAAAGTTTTTTTCTTTATACGTGTCCCCTTAGTAATTAATCTTTATTTTAAGTTCAGGTAAGTTAGTTTTCATATAGCAAAGTTTATTTGGTAAATTTTGATAGAATGTAATCTAGTTAGTTTCTAATTTTTAAAAATTAGATTTTTAATTTATAGTTTCTAATTTTTAAAATTAGATTTTTAGTTTTAGTTTTTAGATTAGATTTTTCAATTTCTAACTTTTAAATTAGATTTTTAATTTCTAATTTGTAAAATTAGATTATTAGTTTTAGTTTTTAAATTAAATTTAACTTTTATTTCTTTTAAGTTTTTAATTCTTAATTTAGATTTTAGTTTTTAATTTAAATTCAGATTTAATTTAGAATTAATTTAGTTAGAATTTATTCTAATTTAGATTAGATTTTAGAGTGAATGTTGATTTTCATTTTATTTTAGTTATGTTTTGAAGCTAATTTTATTAATTTGGTTTCTTTTGTAGGTTCGTTTGACAACGATTTAAAATAAAATCATATGCTTGTCAAAGAAATAAGGCATGAAACTATTAATGAGATTTTGATGCAGGACATTCATCGAAGACATGATTTTGAAACCAATTATCTTTTAGATTAGAAAACACTTCAATTGTTGCATTAAAAATGAACAATTGTCTTCTTCCACATAGGCTTAACTAGGGGGTCAATGAACACGGTTTGTTGTTCTTGAGATGGTACGGAGTATCCTCTCACCTTGTGAAAAACTTGGTGATCAGAAACTAGACCCATCTGTTTTATGTGTCACCCCTAGTCAATAATCAAAGTATCCTCTCCCCTTGCACACTTGTGTGATCCTAGGTGCAAGATAAACGGTTATTGACTCTAGGACTTGGGTCTTCCTTGGTGGGAAAAAGTACTCACCCCAAGGTGACTCAAACCGGCAACAGAGCTCTTTGGCCAAGCTACCCCCGACCGGTATATAAATGTGAATCCTAAGGAAAATCCTAGGATTATGAGTGCAGATGTCTCATACAGACCAAGTAGTACTCCCCAAAACCTTGTTGAGCGTAACCTCTTCAGGCTAGAGTGCCTCCTAAATGGAGATTAATCTCGTGCCCCATGTATGGCCACTCGAACGGGTGTCCTGAATTAAACACCTTTGTTTAGTAGCCAACAACCTTCTATTTGCTAGCGCAACACTAGTTGGTGTAAAGGCATCCACATATTCATAGTTTTTAGTAGAGTTGATCAATCTGCCATGGGAGTTTCATGGGGGTTGGAAGCTTGGTTGGCCTGAGAAGTGAGTGCATTGTAAGGGGGAGCCCGTGTGTCCAAGCTTCTAGATTCACATGCTAAGAATATGCAGCTGGGGAAACCCACGTGGAATCTAGCAGATATTGTCCTTTCCAACCTTAGGATTTGTGCTTGTATTGCAAAAATTAAAAAAACACATTCATAATTGAAAACAAACTCAAAAACAATTTGTTTGCTATGTCTTGCATTTTCAAAAATAGACCTCAAACAAACATCACACCTAGTAACTTGCAACATCTCAAACTTTGCAAACCTCAAAAGGTCCAACAACACAAACATCCACCATGAACCTATCACTTAGATTTCTTGGGGTCATCATCCTTCAGTTTTGATCTTTCAATCCTTGCATTCCACCTAGTCCTTGCATTTCATCCTAGTCCTTTTATTTCACCTAGCCCTTGCATATTCATGGTCATTAAATATTCATATCCCTTTCATCCTAGTTCTAGCATGTTCCTAGTATTGCATACATAGGTCACATTACATAGTCCTTGCATACATATATCATTCCATCTAGTTCTTTCATGTTCAACCCCTTTTGTATATCAAGACCATCTCACCTAACCTTTGCATGTTCAAAGAATTTAGCCCTTTGCATATTCATCATTGATCAAATAAAACCTTTAGCTTGCACTTAGGCTACTCTTCCTAGGTCTTGAAATCAAACTATTAGCTATCTATCACTCGCATCACTTGAGGTTCATCATCCTTGAGTTAGGGAACATACCATTATCCTTGAGTAGGGAAATCTTTTTGGAGTCCATCATCTCCTACATACCCTCTCTTGATCATTGGTCCTTGTGTCTATCCATCATAGCACAAGTAAAGCCTTTACATCATAACCAACTTCATACCTCGAGTTGCCTTTGAGCTCTTGCATTCTTAGCTTGCCATATCATACCATACCATTTTCATATCCCATCTTAGAATCATATCCTTGTCATTTGCATCATAGTCTTAGGTCTCATATATTACCTTGGATTGAAAATCAGAACAAATCACCTATGACCCCTAGAACAAGAGAAAAAATGTTTCAAGAAGAAGGGAACCCTTGGGGAAAAGACTTTGATGGGGAAGATCACATCAGTGTTGCAACTAGTGAAACAAGTTAAACTAATAGTGAAGAAATAACACAATCCACCATAAATGAAGCTCTTAATGATAATAGGTTCACTAAACTTCTTACAGAGGTGGTCAAACATAACCCACAACAATACTTCAAGGCCCTTGCTGATGAAGGAATCAAAATGCCTCCTGATTTTGACATATCATTACTCACAATGAATGACCAACCTAAATCTAGTGAATCTAAGCATCCCAAAACAAACAATGATGGTAGAATCAAAGATCATAGACCCTTTTATCTACAACCTAGTTACAAGCAATCTTCAAAGACATCAAAACCTGCACCTACAAACGATCCTATTTTGGATGAGCTTAGAACATTAAGACAAGAATTGGATACTCTCAAGAATAGTAAAACATCAACTCACAAGTTCTCCATTGAAGACATATGTCCTTATCCCTTTGATCCAAGCATACCAATGCCACCTTTTCCTAACCATTGGGACACACCAAAACTTGACAAATATAATGGAAAAGGAGATCCTAAGAACCACTTAAGACAATTTTGTGCCACTACCATGGAATTTGCAATTGATGAAACGTACCTTATGAGATTATTTCCTCGCAGTCTAGGAGGAGAGGCTATGGAATGGTTTTCATGATTACCCCTGACCATCAAATCTTTTCAAGAATTGGTTGATAGATTTTTCTCCAATTATAGTTTCAATTTCGACCTTAAAGTGACCATGACAAGCCTTTGCAACACCAAACAGAAACAAGGTGAATCTTTTGTGTCATTTTTACAAAGATGAAGACATTTAACAAAACGATTGCATTATGTCATTCCTGATCAAGAATTGGCTGACCTCTTTTGTCAAAATTTGAGCAAAGAAATTGGAAGGGAACTTCACCTCAAATGCTTGGATTCCTTTGATGAAGCCATAGAAATGGGATTTCAGATTGAAAAAACTCTTATTGATGATGGAACTATTAAACCTAATAATGAAAAAGATCAGAAATTGAATTTGAACAACAAGACACCTTTTTTGGTAAAGAACAAGAATGTAGTCAATGATGGAGTTGTCAATACAAAAACAACTAAAACATCATCGCCTGTTCACAATCTCAAAGGTCCATCTTCAAATAAAGGAAAAGAAAAACAATGAAGTTTCCCTAAACGAAATTTTACACCATTGGGACAATCACTTGAATCCGCATTAAAAGAACTTGAAATTAATATTATATAATGCTACCCAAAATAAAGGAATATAATCCACAATTCAAACCCCCATGGTGGAATGAAGATCACTTTTGCGACTATCATAGACACAAAGGACATAAGACTAATAGTTGCAACAAACTTCAACATTTAATACAAGACCTTATTGATGATGGTAAGATAGCAATTGATGGACAAACTCTTTTTGGTAACTCTGATGGTGAGGTGTTTAAAAATCCTTTCCCTAAGCATGACAAGGATAAAGGAAAGACTCTTGAATCTAGTGATGGTGTAAATTATACTACTACTAAGTATGACTATACCATACATAACATCAGTGAGGTTGATAATCATGTAAACACTTTCATTATAAAAGGAAAAGAACTTGATTGCAAAGTTACTACGTGCAAAGGCACTGTTACGCTTAAAGGTCCTAATGTGAAACCCGCTACACCCACTTCGCAATACAACCTCATACAACAATTAGGAAAAATGCCTGCGCAAATTTGTATACTAGAGTTGCTACGCCTATCTCCTGAGCATAAAGCTATCTTAGATAACGTGCTTGCTACTACTACAGTGCCTACAAAATTAGATGTAGATCAATTCCAAGCTATGGTGAGACACATCACTTCTCCTCATACTATCACTTTTACTAAAAATGATGATCCATCCCTTCGACAACCACATAACACAGCTTTACAAATTGGTGTCCTCATCCATAATGTTAAGATCAAGTAAGTTTTGATAGACGAAGGAGTGGGCTTTAATATTTGTACTCAAGAATTGATCACAAAATTAGGGTTCTCTGAAAATGCAGTCGATCCAAGTAAAAAGATTACCATAAAGGCATATGATGAAGAGGAATTCTCATATAAAGGATCAGTTACTCTACCAATCAAAGTTGGCCCTGTGGTAAAGGATGTGGTTTTCCAAGTCCTTGATCTCCCACTGACCTATAATATCCTCCTTGGAAGACCTTGGATTCATGTAATGCAAGTAGTACCTTCTACATACCACCAGTGCATCAAGTTCCCACATAATGGTGTTGAAATCACAATACGAGGAAATCTAAACCCTTTCATGTATTGCCATAATCTAAGTCCTAAAACTGAAATCACAATCCCTAGAAATTGTGAAGCACCTCCTTCTCAAGCATATGTTGATCTTGAATCCTTAAAAGCATCCACTTCATTTACCACATCATCAAAATCCAAGGTCCAAATCCATGATATGGAATGTGGAGAATAGCATTTGGATAATTTACTAAGAAAAGACACTGCTAATGTCATTGAGAAAGGTAAGACTTCCAACAAGGATACCAAGATAGTTGTTGAAGGAACACAAATAGATGACCGTGCTTGGAATGAAAATTTTTGGGATCTTGGTGATACACCTTCCTTTTCCATATTTGCTTCCACTCAATCTTTTCATGTGTATAATAATCCCACATTTGACCAAGACATCTACGAGAACCCACTATTTGATCATGACCCCCTTGAGGATATCCAATCACCATCCTTCCATTCCACCTACCCTGGGCTAGGATATGTATCTCCTATTGTTGCCTCTACTAATCCATCTTACCAAGTAGTTAAGGATGTGCAAGCCTCCTCTGACATTAATAGTACCAAAAAGGATAGTCTCGAGGACTCTATTAATTGCATCACCACTCTCATTCAACCACCTAACATTTTTGTCACTCCATCCACCTCACCCATCTCACCCACATCCATCCACCTCATAGACATGGATCACCAAGTATCACCCAAAGAAGATAAAAAGTATGTAATTCAAGAATCAAAGGTAAAAGTGCCTTTTTCCAATGGAGATCCAAAACCAAAAGAAATCATGCAAAGAAAGAAAGATCAAGAAAAGTCCCTTAGCCAAAATAAAAATCTATCAAAAAAATAAAGAATAAAAGTAAAAAGTGAAAGCAAGAAAAAGTTGATCTCCAAGTATGCCTCTCCATCAAAAATCACTGGGGGCATCTATCAAGGAAGCAAATAAAAAAAATAACTTGTTGATCTAATGTTTCCATCCACATCACTCTCACTCATACCATATATTCCATTCCACCCATCCATGTTCACATATTTTTTATATCATTCCACATCCATTGGTGATGTCTTTCAATGTGTCTTTGACAACAACCCCTTCACGTACTCTAGCTCGTTGGTCACCCAAGCTGCTTTTCTTCTAAAGCCTGATGGCCCATGTAGAGTGCACATAAGGGATCCTACCATAGCCTCTTTCACCTGCCAGATTTATTGCCCTTCATATTTTCCACTCGTACTCCTCATTCTGCTTGGGTCCTTTCATCTAGCACGGTCATCCACATAGGATCAGGGCATCGTTATGGTAGTCTATGGATCTAGCATGTATCAATTCTATATTTAGCCTCAGAGGGTACAATCTTTTCAAAGTCCTAAAAAAATACAAAAGAATGGAAAAAATGTCTTTAAATAATCCAAAATAAAATCATAAAATTTCCTAAAATAATCCACAAAAAAATCATAAAATGTCCTAAAATAATCCACAAAAAAATCATTAAACGTCCTAAAATAATCCACAAAAAATCCAAATAAATAAATAAATCATAAAATGACCTAAAAAAATCCAAAAGAATCATAAAATGTCCTGAAATATTCCAAAAAAATCATAAAATGTCCTAAAATAATCCAAAACATCATAAAATGTCTTGAAGAAATCCAAAAAATTCAAATATTCCAAAAATCCCAAAAAATCAAAAAAATCCCAAAAACTAGTGACACTTTCAGATCATCACACAACTTTGAACTTCAACAAAATCAAAATACACCAGTATTGACAATCAAGAAAACATAACAACATATCTATCAATCCACCTTCAAATCCAATCAAACGCATAAAACCATTCCAAGAATAAGTTCTATATCAAAGCATGATGCATGTTTGTTTGTTTATCTTTGATTGTTTTATGATTTTATCTTTGGTGACATGCCTTTTAGCTTCTCTGGGATGTCTTCGACTAGAGAGGTGAGGATGGGGCATGTTCACTTGTTTGTTGTTTGTGGATTGTTTCTTATTCACATGATGACTTGTATTAGGGCATGGTTATCTAAAACCATCGAGGACCTATGAGTCTAATGTGGATGAGAGAATTCCTTGTCTAATAGTGTCTTTCATGCAATAAGTATCCAAGTCATCTATGGTCCTTATACCCAGATGCTTATACTTTACTGTTAAATAAAAATGAAAATAGTATTCAGGTCATCTAGATGTTCATGTTATCTAGACGCTTACACTAATTTGCGGCATAATAAGCTCGATGATGATAAAAGAACTTAAAAGGAACAAGAGGCTTTATCACCTTCATTCTCTTCCATCTTGCATTTCATTTTCTTCATCTTTCTTATCGTAGAGAAATCAATCAATTGCTTAACTCACTAGTATATGTCTCTTGAATCAAATCTCAAATCAATCAACCTACTTCTCGAAATTCCATGTCCCCTTAAGTAATCAGTCAATCCATCATTGCATCACCTTGTCTTGCATAAGCATCATTCTCAATCTACTTAATCAGCTCAATCAACTTCATCAGCTTATCAACCTGGCTATACTAATCATTTCCATCAATTGTTCAGTTACGCCTATCAATTGTGCGTTTTCATCAAAATGTACATCACTACTTTATCACTTGTGTAATATTAGGTATCTAATCATTTTCTAGACATCTATCGAGAGATTAATCTTACAATTTTTTTGATCAATCTCTCGAGGGGCATATCATTCTTATCATAATCCTTACCAGGATATCTGTGGGGCATGTATCAGTTGATCAATCTTTTTCTTTGAAACAACACGACAAGTTACATTGTCTCAAAGAGGGGAAAAATGTAGACACTCAAATTGGTCCTCACAATCATAACGACACTTGTCTATTGATTAAATAGATATTATTATTTACTTAATCAATTCATTCAATACTTTCTTCTATTCATGCATTCCATTGAATCATTGAACCATCTCATGCTTGTTCACTATCTGGTTACATAAACGATCATATCCGTCCCATGGTCGTTCACTAACCATTTTGCATAGACGATCATTCTCATTCACAATCCGTTTCATAAGAATTCATGTCCATTCACATTATCGTTCACAATACATTCACATAATAAACCACTATCATTCATTTTTCATTCACTATCGTTCATAATCCATTTGCATAATAAGTCATAAACATCATTTTCATATTAAATCAATTATTATTTTATCCATAACCATTTTGTATTCATCTCCATTAATAAATAAATTATCATAGTCATTGACTATTGTTTCATAATAAACTAATTATCATAACTTGCATATTAAATCATATCATTTTCATAAGTCATTCATGAAATATTGCATTTCAGTAAAGCATCTATAATCATTTTATTCATGTTTAATCATTTAGGTACATTTTAATCTAATATCCCTTTATCACCTTCATTCTTATGCATAACATTTAACCGAACAATGTGGGATAATGGAATTTCCTTCTCTCATATCTTTTATCCCACATTTCATCTTGAACCCCTCTCAATCCTCAAGGAACTCCTATTTAAATTTCCCTCTCATTTTAAGACACACAAATTTTGCTTACAAGCTTTTTATATGCATACATCTTTATCCAACTACATTAATCCATTCACCAACTACCTCTTGCTACACCTATGCTTGCCAAATATGAGAGCAAAGGTGCATGAACAAGACCTTGGTGTTAGGATGCCAATGGAGAATGATTTCTGTTAAAAGCATTTTGTTGTTTTGTAGTTTAGAAGCTTTACATTTCTGGTTTTCCTTTTAATTAGAATGGCTCTATTGATGTGGGGATGAAATGGTGGTTCTTGCTCCATAGAATCATGCATTTTTCTAGAACTACACTCGCTTATCATTTGTGTCCTTTTTACATTTAATTATCTCATCAAGCCTAGCAGAACTAATCTTGAACTTCTCCTTAAACTCATTTGCAGTAGCAAGCTCATCTCTAAGAATAACTACCTATCTCTCAAGCTCTTGTTCATTGTTTATGGATTGTTGCAGTTCAATATCCAGCTAAATGAATCCACTATTAATTCTATTGCATTCTTTAAATTTTTCTTTCAAGGACTAGGCCAGTTTCTCCTCATTCTTTTTTCTTTCTTCAATCTCTTTAGTTAGCTTCATCGCCAAAAAATTTGTTTCAAGCTTTAGGGCAGCATTGTCCTTAGCAAGCTTTTCACACTCTTCTATTATTTCTTTTAGGGTTTGAATTATATGAACATTTTTTGCACCTTTGCTTTCTTTTTGCTTCAACTGACCACATAGTTCTTTCCTCTTTTCCCTTGATTCATTTATTTTATCATTCAGTGATTGAATGAATTTTTTGGCAGCCACAAGATTTGCTTTTAGTTCCATGACCTCTTCTTTAGACTAATCAAGATCATCAAGTGCCACTGTAATCTACTATTGAAGACCACCTACGTCCATTGAAATGAAGATCCACCTCAAGTTGTTAAACTCAGAAGAGGAACAAGCTCTTATACCAATTGTTGGACACTAGGAACACTAAGAGGGGGGGGCTGAATCAGTATTCCACAATATTTGAATTTCAAATCAGATCTTAAACTATCAACAACAATATTTAACCTTTAATAGCATTTACAACATATAAACATAAGGAAACATGCAAACTCATTAAAGAGACAATGTGAACACCATAACACCAAAATTTTTATGTAGAAACCCTATTAAGGGAAAAACCATGGTGGAGATTAATCCACAAAGTATACTTAGTTAAAATTATGATCAAAAGGGAATGCACTTGCATTCAGACACACTACCTAGAGCTCACTGCTCAAAATAGGGAAGGCTCACTACCTTACAAAATATTTGAGATTACAAAAAAATGTTGAACTGAGAATATAGCATCTACAAATGCCTGGATTTAGTTCCAATGAGGCGTGCATAAAAAAAATTCTGGACCTCATGTCCAATTCACACTTTTTCTCTGCTCTGCTCTACTTTCTTACATGAAAACCCTTCTACTGTAGAAACAAAATTCACTTCAACAGATCTTCTGATATTAGCTCATACTATTGCTTTGCACTTTTTCGCTTACACACCTTCTCACTTCTTGATCCACACACTACACAAACACCAAAAATTATTTTCTGATCTCACATATATATCCACTAACAAGATTTTATTGCTATATTTTGGCTTCAAACAAAATATAATATTCTTCCACATGTTGGCTCAAATCATCAATTAGAAATAATGCTTACCCACACAAGTCAACTAGACTATAGTAGGGACCCAAATCAAAATTCCCAACATAATAAATAGTTAAACAAATATTCCTCATACATTTAGAACACGCCATACACACTAGGTCAACTATAATGAGAAAATAAACAATAAATCATTCTACCGAATCTCTTAACTCGTACACTGATTTCTGCAACACCACAAAACTTACCAATAAGGTAACATACATGCTTGAAAATTCTCCCTAGGGATCCACACAACAAAATAATGATCCGGTGGAGTATTTAGACCAACTTATCAACCAAATACTCTGTTCTTCATGCTTTCTGCTAGTAGATTACAATCTTCTACTTTTCTTTTCGGTAGGAGGTACTTGTAAACTATGGACCATACTACTGACTCTAGTTGTCATCAATGACAATACTAGCAACCAAAAAAAATCTCCCAGAGCCATATGCCAATAGGATATGGAGGGCGGGGAGGTGGATTACGTATATTATTTCAAATTGATCCATGATCTCTAAGATATAATTGAACCCGCATTAGATTTGTAATTTCAAAATCTAAGATAGATGTTTAGGAAATACCCTTAAACCATTCAATATAAATGGCCTAATTGAATACAAATGGTAAAATGTGTAAGCCGCATTTATGTCAAGGAACGTTTCTTGAATGAAAAATCAATGAACTATTAATATAGGATGGCTTAAGGGGATCTATGTATACAAAATGGCATGGCTTAAGGGAATATAATTTGTTGAAGTTTCCCAAGGAAACCAAATTTCATTAAGGTCCTAGGAAAAAATGAATGTTTTAGGGTTTACGGTTTAGATTTTAGGGTTTAGGGTAATAGGATGGCTTAAGGGGATCTATGTTTATTGAGTCCTGGGGAAAAATGACTGGCTTAAGTGAATAAGAATTTAGTGATTTCCCCCAAGGAAACTAAATTTCATTAAGGTCTAAGCAAAATGATGGCTTTGAGGATTAGGGTTTAGGATTTGGAGTTTGGGTTTATAGTAATATTAGGATGGATTAAGGGGATCTATGTAAGCCATTTCCTAGGAAATATTGGATTAAGGAATAATTTGGTGGGTTACTAAGACAATAAATTTCATTTAAGGTCCTAGTCTAAAATTAATGCTTTAGGGTTTTAGGGTTTAGGTTTAGAGTTTATAGTTTGGGGGATCTATGTAGTAAGGTCCTAGGAAAAATAGCCTAAGTGAACAAAACATAGTAAACTTCTATTTAAGGCAACCAAGTTTCATTAGGTCCTAGGACAAAATGATGGATTTAGGGTTTAGGGTTTGAGAGTATTAGGATGGCTTAAGGGGTCTATGGTAGGTCCTGGGAAAAAGCCGGCGGCCCAAGGAATAAATTGGTAGATTTCCAAAACCAAATTTCATTTTAAGGTCCTAGGAAAAAATGTATTCTTTAGGGTTTAGGGTTTAAAGTAAAGAGTTTAGGGTTTAGGGTGAAGTTTGGGTGGTCCTTGGAATAATGGACTTGCAAGATAGCGAACAAAATTTTCTTGTGGAATAGTTGGTTGAGATAGCTCTTGTGTTTGATTGACCAACCTCTCATAATCTCATTCATATTATAATCTTGGGCGATCTCTTATTATTGTTAAATTTGGTTTCCTTGAGAAATTTCCTGGTTTTGAACTGCTGACCCCTTATTGTGTTGCTGATGGTTATCATTGATGTCAACTTCTTAAATTTTATATATTGAAGGCTGCATCGTGGGGATATTTGGGGAAAATTGTTAAAGAAAGAGTTCAGGTTACCGGTGGGCTGGAAAGGTCATGAAGGTGTCTAGTTCTATGTTGAGGAATCAATTATTTGTGGACTAAAGGGTTTATTGCAGAGTGTATCTAGTCCATCCATGTGGAGTTTAATTTACATATAGATTTTTGAGTTATGAAGATCTGTGTCCTGACAATATTTATGTGGTTTCTATCAGTGTTCTTGATTAAAGTTGGTATAATTCTGGTAATTTTAGTTCTTGCAAATGTTTCTCTATTGTTTCTTGGTGCTTGTGGATGTTTCTAGATTGTACTCTATCTTTGTTGCATGTCCACGTTGATCAGTGTGCTCATGGTTGAATATTTTTCTCGGTATGTTTGGGTTTTCATGTTCTTGGCCGACATGATGGTTGTGGCATGTTGTGGATCCTTAAAGATTCAAAATTGAATGTTTGGAATGCTCGAGGATATTTTTTTGGGTCGCATCATGGTATTGGCCAATGGTGTTTGATCCACATTGAAAATTTATTTGTAAATTTGGGCTGACATTGAAAATATGTTTTATATTTCTAGTCGACTAAGTTGATGTAATTCCATGTTGTGGATATATAAGAGTGATTGTTTGAGAAAAGTTAGTGTGTGCATAAGAGTGAATGTATTCTAGAGAAAGTGAAGATATGAAAATAGTGTCCAAATCATTTGATTGTAGAGAAGAGTGAGAAGAAGATTGAGCGAAGTGTGAAGAAGGTTTTATATGCTTAACTGGAACTGTAATCAGGCTTGTGAAGAAGCTATTTCCTTAGTTCATACCCTACGAATCTAATCTGTATTGTTGTGTATTGTTGGGCAGTAAGCCCTCCTATATTTGAGCAATGAGCTCTAGGAAGTGTGCTTGAACGCATGTGCATTCCCATTATTTACCATTATACTTTTAACAGGGTATAATATTGTGGACTAACATCCACCGTGGTTTTTCCCCTAATAGGATTTCCATGTAAAAATCTTGGTGTTCTCTGTGATTTTGATGTTTTTATTGTTTATGGTTTATTGTTCATTCATTAGATCTAGGATAAAGTTTGAATATTCTGGGACAACTCATTCACCCCCACTCTCAGTTGTCTATCCTTATTTTTCCAACAATTGGTATCAAAGCAGGTTCCTCTTAAGAAGTTTAAAAGCTTGAGGTGATCTGAGATGGCACCATACAAGAAGGACAATCCTAGATTTGATGGAACAAACTACTCATTGTGGAAAGCTAGGATGGAGTGTCATTTGAAGTGTAGTGGTGAACCCTTATGGAAAATTACAAAGAACAAATATGTTATTCCTCATAATGGTCCTTCCACTACTGATGAGATTAAAGAGGTTGAGAATAATGTCAGGGCTATGGAAGCTTTGCTAAGTGCTCCAATAGATTCAAAAATGAAAAATGTGTTAGGTCTAAAGATAGCTCATGAGATGTGGATGAAGCTAGAAAATTTGTATGAAGGAGATGTACATGTGAAGATGGCTAAGCTATAGAGTTTGAAAGGAAAGTATGAAAATCTGAAGATGGGTGAAGATGAAAATATTTCTTCTTTTATGCAGAGAGTAAATGAACTAGTGATGGGTATTATATGTGTTGGTGGTATCCTGGATGAGGAATAAATTGTGGCTAAGGTGGTCAGATCATTGCCTCCCTCCTTCAAAGAAAAGGCTCATGCTATTGAAGAAACCAGATCATTGATGAATATGACAAGAGATACACTGATTGGTAAACTTGTTGCCTTTGAGTTGAGCAAATTTAGTGATTTTGTTCCTAAGACTGAAACTACATTCAAGGCTACTATATTTGGAAGGAACAAGCAAAGATATGATCTAGGAGAGAGTTTCGGAAAGACATTCAAGTATGAGGAAGAAATGAAACAACTTGAAGATGAAGAAAGAGAGGTAGAAGAGTTGGAAGCACTGATTGTAAAGAAAGAAGGTAGAGGACAAGGTAAGTATAAAGGAAAGCTTCCTATCAAATGTTTTTCTTGCAGTAAAATTGGTCATTTCCTAGATCTAAGCCTTACAAATCTAGATTCCAAAAGAAATTCTATTTTGCTGAAGAAGGAGTGATGGATAATGAGCCTGATAAAGATAATGGAAATGAAGATGATTGGGTTTTCATTGCTATCAAGGAAAATAGTCCTGTGGCTACTGAATCTGCTAAAGTTGAGAAAGCTCTTGCATCCTGAATTGAAGAAAAGGATGAGTGGGTCATTGACAGTGGATGCTCACATCATATGACTAGTGACAAAAGAAAATTTGTAAGTCTAGAGAAGTATGACAATGGGGTTGTAAGATTTGGAGATAACAATGCTTGTGTGATTCGTGGTAGAGGATCTATTTGTCTTGGTGGTAAGCATAACATTGATGATCTTTATTTTGAAGGCTTGAAGCACAACCTATTGAGTGTTGGAAAGATGGTGGATAAGGGTTATGATCTTCAGTTCAAAGATGGAAGATGCAGGATATATGGAAGTTCTGGAAATATAATTGCTTTAGGTAAATAAACAAAAGGTAATGTTTTTCACCTAAATGTTGATAGTGAAATTTGATTAATTGCTCAAGCAAATGAAATCCGGTTGTGGCATAGAAGGTTGTGTCATGTGAATTTTGATAACATTGTCAAAATAAGTTCCATTCAAGCAGTAAGAGATCTACCTAAGCTAGTGAAGCTTGTTAGCACAATTTGCAAGGAGTGTCAGATGGGAAAACTGACTAGAGTTTCTTTTAAGAGAAAACAACATCATTCAAATGGATTACTAGAGCTGGTGCATACTAATCTATGTGGCCCTTCCAGAGTCAGAATTCCCCATGGTGAAAGGTACTTTATGTTGCTTATTGATGATTATTCTAGAATGATATGGTTGCTTTCTTAAGAGAAAAATGTGAAGCATTAGAGAAGTTCAAAAGTTTCAAAGCTATGTCAGAGAATGAGAAAGGTCTGAAAATCAAATGCCTAAGGTCAGACAAACGTGGTGAGTTCACCTCCAGGGAGTTTAATTCTTTTTTTGAAGAGCATGGAATCAGAAGACAGTTATGTGCTCCTCAAACACCTCAATAGAATGGAGTTGTAGAGAGGAAGAACATAACAATTATGGATGTTGCTAGAACAATGATAATTGAATGGAATTTTCCTCACATCTACTAGAGTGAAGGTGTAAGCACTATTGTGTATGCCTTGAAACAGGTAAATGTAAATTGTAATTCTGGTAAGACTCCTCTTGAACTATGGTTTGGTTATAAGCCTACTATTAAATACTTCAATATCTTTGGAAGCAAGTGTTACATCAAGATAAATGACGATATAGGAAAGTTTGATGCAAGAAGTGATGAAGGAATATTTCTAGGCTACTTTACTAAAATAAAGGCCTACCGGTGCTATAACAGAAGACTGAGAAAAATGGTTGAGGGTGCAAATGTCAAAGTTGATGAGGACTCTACTAAATCATCTAGATATTGTGGATATGATTCAGATGAAGACAATACAAATAAAAGGAAGAATTTTTTAGACACAAAATCAACTTCAAGTTGTGCCATATGATCCGGTAAGACAACTTCAATTTGTTCGGTAAATAAAGATAGTCAGGAAGCAGAGACAAGTGCAAGTGAAGAAGAAAGAACAAAAGAATCAGAAGTTTGAGAGAATCCTAAAACTCTGAGGTATGTAAAGCTAAATCATTATGAAAATCAAATTATAGGAGACAAGAATAAAGGTGTGCAAATTAGAAGAAAGATTGTAGAAGAGTATTGCCTGATTTCCAAGATTGAACCTAAAGATGTCAATGAAGCTTTCAATGATGAACACTAGATGGAAGCTATGAAGGAAGAATTAATGCAGATTGAAATGAACAATACATAGGTACTTATTCCTAGACCTAAAGACAAAAATGTGATTGGTACTAAATGGGTCTTTTGGAATAAGTTGAATGAAAAAGGTGAAGTGGTCTGGAATAAAGCAAGACTAGTATGTAAAGGGTATTCACAAATGGAAAGTATTGATTTTGAAGAAACCTTTGCCCTTGTTGCCAGAATTGAAGCTATAAGGTTATTTATTGCTTATGCTACATATAAGAACTACAAAGTCTACCAAATGGATGTGAAGTCAACTTTTCTGAATGGTGAGCTAGAAGTATACATCGAACAACTGGATGGATTTCAACTGACTGATAAAGAAGATATGGTTTTCCAATTGAAGAAAGCTCTATATGGACTCAAGTAAGCCCCCAGAGCCTGGTATACTAGATTGGACAAATACTTACTAAAGCTTGGATTCAATAAAGGTACTACTGACAACAACTTGTATTTCAAATTGGATCATGACAAAGAATTAATTATTGAAGTCTTTGTTGATGACATTATTTTTGGAGGAGATGAAAATCTATGTATGAGGTTTGCTGATGAAATGAAGAACGAATTTGAGATGAATATGATTGGAGAGATGAAGTTCTTTATGGGATTGCAAGTTACTTAGTTAGACAAGGGGATCTTCATAACTTAGTCCAAATATGTGAGAGAATTGTTGAAGAAGTTTGGCATGGATGACTCAAAACCTGTTAGTACACCCATGGTAACGAGATGTAAATTGACATAGAATGATGATTATCCTATGGCAAGTCAAATAAGATACAAGTCAATGATTGGTGGATTTCTCTATTTAACTTAGACTAGACTTGACATTATGAATGTTGTATGTATGGTTTCTAGATTTTAGGATGATCCAAAAGAGTCTCATGTGGCTGCTATTAAGAGAATCTTTAGGTATCTGAAAGGAACAGTTGATTTTGGACTTTGGTATCCTAAGGATGATGATCTCACTTTGAATGCATATACTGATGCGGATTGGGCAGGAGATGTAGATGATAGGAATAGCACTAGTGGTGGTACATTCTTCCTAGGGAATAAATTGGTGCCTTGGTTGAGCAAAAAACAAAATTTCATTTCTCTATCAACTGCAGAGGCAGAGTATATTGCTGCTACAAACAATTGTACTCAAGTGATGTGGATGAAAAAGATGTTGAAAGATATCAAAGTAGTATATGATGAACCTATTGCCATATACTATGACAACTCAAGTACAATTAAATATCAAAGAATCTGGTGCTACACTCTAAGACCAAGCATCTATCAATCATGTTTCACTTCTTGAGGGAAAAAGTAAGTGAGAATGAAGTTAGACTGGAGTATGTACCTACCAAAGAGCAGATTGCAAACATTTTCACCAAGCCATTTCCAAAGGATACTTTTGAGTATCTCAAAGGGATGCTAGGGGTGATTACCCCTCATAATATAAACTGAAGATGAATTTTCTTGCATCAATCTGTGTGCTTCATAGATATTTCCTGATCCGGATTGATGTTTCTGTGGTTGGTACTCAGGGGGAGTAGTCAGATGTGCATATATGTGGTTCAAAGCTTGTATGTGGGAAGATAATGCTTATCTTTTCCATTAATGTCGAAGGGGGAAAAAATTCATGTGAAAAACTATTCCTTACCTGGAGTGAAGAGTCGTGTGGGATGAAGATCATGTAGAAGAGGTCAAGGAAGAAGAGTTAGAATCTAAGGAGGAGTAAGTGTTGATTGAGAGTTGGGTTGATGGTTTTTTTCACATCATGTGTTTCCATCAATGCCAAAGGGGGAGATTGTTGGATGTTGTGATTGTGTTGCTGATATGTGGTTGTCATTGATGTCAACACTATTAGCATTTGATGTATTGAAGGCTTTATATGTCGAAGATATTGAGAAAATTGTTAAAGAAAGAGTTCCAGGTTCCTAGTGGAACTGTGAAGGTCATGAAGGTGTCTTGTTATGTATGTTGAAGATCAACTACTATGGACTAAAGGGTTTATTGTTGAGTGTATTTGTTCCATCCACTGAAAGTTTTAGAAGTTTGCATAAAGATTTGTTCAAGTTATGAAGATTTGTGTTCTGACAGTATTTCTTTGGGTTCTGACAGTGTTCTTGATTAAAGCTGGTATAATTATGGTAATTCTAGTTGTTGTGGATGTTTCATTGTTGTTTCTTGGTGCTCATGGATTTTTTGAGATCGTGCTCTATCTTTTTTGCATGTCCGTGTTGATTAGTGTGCTCATGGTTGAAGATTTTTCTCGGTATGTTCGGGTTTTCATGTTCTTGGCCGACATGATGGTTGTGGCATGTTGCAGATCCTTAAATAGTTAAAATTGAATGTTTGGAATGCTTGAGGATATTTTTTTGGGTCGCATCATGGTATTGGAAGATGGTGTTTGATCCACATTGAAAATTTATTTGTAAATTTGGGCCAACATTGAAAATATGTTTTATATTTATGGTCAACTAAGTTGTTGATGTAATTCCATGTTGTGGATATATAAGAATGATTGTTTGAGTGAAGTTAGTGTGTGAATAAGAGTGAATGTATGCCAGAGAAAGTGCAGGTGTACGAATAGTGTCCAAATCATTCGATTGCAGAGAAAAGTGAGAAGAAGATTGAGCAAAGTGTGGAGAAGGTTTTATGTGCTTAACTAGAATTATAATCAGGCTTGTGAAGAAGCTATTTCCTTAGTTTGAATACCTTGTAGTTATAATTTTTATTGTTGTGTATTGTTGGGCAATGAGCCCTCCTATATTTGAGCAATGAGCTCTAGGCAGTGTGTCTGAATGCATGTGCATTCCCATTAGTTTTCATTATACTTTTAACAGGGCATAATATTGTGGGCTAACTATCCACTATGGTTTTTCCCCTAACAGGGTTTCCACATAAAAATCTTGTTCTCTGTGTTTTTGATGTGTTGATTTTTTATGGTTTATTGTTCATTCATTAGATTTGAGATTAAGTTACGTTTGAATATTCTATGACAACTGATTCACCCCCCCCGTCTCAATTGTCTGTCCTTGTTTTGCCAACATTTTTCAATATAATTATTGACCAAGTTTTATAATGCTCTAGCTAGATACCTTGTAAGCATGGGTTTGATCCTTGGATCCACACATATGTTTACTCATTGAAGATCCATAAAAATAGAATATATATCACTACCATATAAGTATATAAGTGATCATAAAACTATGTTGAGGTCTCTACTCTTCTAGTGAGTAAATTTTACTATCTACTCATGTTTTAACAATCATGGTTTAAATCGTAACATATTAGGTATAGTATCATTTTGTAAGATAGTATTAATCATAATAGGTGCATAAGTTCCATATTATCAACTCAATTAAGCATAATACGTAATAGAAACACATAATTGAGCATAATTCATAATAGAAACACATAAATCTTAATCAATTATAATGATCCACTAGTCCCACAAGGGTATGTGTAGGATCATCATGAAAAAAATAGGCCCTTAAGTGGTGAAAAATTTAGAAAAATCAGAGTTAGGAAACTTGACATAAAAATTTGAATTAGTTATCCATATTATTTCAAAAATATGTAAGAATAGAATCTATAGCAAATTGAATGTAGTTTCTAAACTACTAGGTTTATTTAAAAAAATTAAAATCTATTTGTTGAAAATTTGAAATTTCAATGTAGTAGTACTTAAATTTCAGGGAAAAAAAATAAGTACATGTCTGTCTGAACCACCCTAACCACAATAAAATGATAATATTTCTTTATAAGATTTTAGATATAAGTAGAGGACGCATGTCCTGATGTGATGCATATTTTTTGTAATTTTTTTCCAAGTAAATAATTAATTATGATTTTTTATTACAACTTTAAAAATAAATAAAAATCGTATGTCTGACCACCTTAACTTGGTCAAAACTTCATGAAATTCAATTTTTTAAAATCCTATATAGTATACAAAGCATAGAACGTGACACATGTTTTGGATTCAAAAAATGTAATACCATTTGAAAGCTATAGATGTTTTTCAATCAGCCTATCAATAAGGACTTTAGTCATAATTCAAATAGAAAATGAATAATAATTATTTATTAAATTCAAAGTAAAGCATAATCTATATTGGTGGAAAGCTAAGAATATCCTTTAAAAACCATTTTTATTTCATCAATTTTGGGTAAAAAAAGTTGTCAGCCACATACACTACACATACCCATCATATCACCACTTTTTGGCCCATTATGATCTTGCACATACCCACAAGTAAAGTTTAACATATTGTTTTCTAATCTAATTATATCTATGTTCATAAGGGTTAATTGATTGGGTTTCTTGACACATCTCTCTAACTTAATGAATACACATTAAAATGTATAATATTTATCAAATCATATTTCATTGTCAATATTAAGGACCCTAATTTAGTATGTATCAACCTAAATGTATCAAATAATTTCTTCCATAGGCATGCCTACATACTTGTCTCCGTACAATGCAAATGGAATTTAAAACATTCAAGCAATGCAAATGAATTTAAATTCCATTATCAAATATTCTTGAGCTCGAAATCAATGTTTTCAAATGCAATTTTTTTTGTTTGATTTCAATTTAGGGTTTCAAAAAACAATTAGGGTTTTGAAATGCTTTTTTTTTCATTTCAATTTAGGGTTTTCAAATGCAATTTTTTTGTTTCCTTTTAATTTAGGGTTTTCAAATGCAATTTTTTTTGTTTCCTTTCAATTTAGGATTTTCAAATGCAATTTTTTTTGTTTCATTGAACAATTTAGGTTTCAAAAGCTAATTTTTTTTCTTAGGATACAATTTAAGGTTGATTTTTTTATTTATATTCAATACCTTGAGGATTTCATTTTGTATTTTCTTCTTCTTCTATAGATCAACATTTATTCTATTACAGGTAAATAAAAATACATAAAATGCTAAATAAATTTTAAAAAACATACTAAAATCTATCATTGTGTTAAAGATTTAGAAAAAAACACAAAAAAATTTTAAAAAATGGGGGTGGAAGCTTATCTAGAGGTCGTTGTCTGCTCTGCAAAATCAGGATCCCATTCACTGAAGAAATGACTAAGTTTCATTTATTTTTAAAAATAAATACCACTTAAGAAAGGGATCCCATTTTGTCAAGATCCAGATCCCATTTCTCAAATCGGTTCAGGACCCATTAATAAATGGAATCCTTTTTTTTTAAAAATGGTATCTCATTTAGAATTTAGGCTTGGAATCTCAAAGCTAAACATGATCCCATTTATTAAAAAGCGAGATCATGTTTCTTGCAAGTCGGTTTCATTTTTTTTCTAAGGAAAAAAATTCCACATTTTGTGGACTCATCTTCTTGCTCTTACCCCACAAACTAACAGAAAGCGAAGAATGGAATCTTGCCTCTATCAAAGATGAACCTTTTGAAGGATTTGATCTCCCTCAAACTATAGTTGCAGATCTCACCCAACCACAACCACTAAAAACTACTGCCAACATGCATGTAATTGCACAAAACACTTGCAGTGTGAAGGATTGCTTCATTATAATTTTTTCCATTGCAAGGGAATCATATGATGGAAGTGTTAGATTCATCTATAACACTGGTGTCTTAGTTGAATATATAGGAGTAGGGATGAAACCTTCTGAAGAGAATTCAACATCCAAGAGAAAACCTTTTGTAGCTCAAGAAGAACTCACCTCACAAAAGGATAGGCCAATGTCAACACCGCTGACCTCCTCATTGCATGAACTAAAAAAAAAAGAGAAATTTTCCATCTCACACGGTGATGCAAAATATGTGAAATCTAATTTTTGATCTGCACAAGGAATCGCTTCTTCATGCACCTCAAATGAGAAACTTTGAAGCTCGGGCATACTATCAAACTAAGCAAAGGGAGCATCACTCTCTGAAAAAATTGTGGTGGTTCAAAAACTACAAAATAATTTTCATTGATGCACACTTCATCAACACAAAACTCATATTTTTGAGACACTTCAAGTGAGAAATAAATTCTTCAAATTTCCTCTTTTTTTTAATTCTTTCTTAGCAACTAGTTGCAACCAAATAAGACTCTTGGCATGTAATAGTTGTCACGTCCTCTTCTTTTTATTCATTCTTATATTGCTTCCCACAAAGCTGCTCTTTTAGGGGTGAAAGATTGACATCCAAGCTTGAGAAAAGAGCTTCTAAATTGTCCCAAATGAGATCCTCCACCTCATAATTACAGACCTCAATAGATCATGGATCTTCATTTACTATAACAAGGGCTAAACATGTTTATTGGTACTGCTCCAAAACCATGGAGTTATCTCCATCCATAAATCCCATACCAAGCTATTCTAAGGCTTCAACTGATGTAGCTATAACTGATCTATCCTCCTCATCTTCAAAAAAAAAAGGAATGGCATCAAATGAGAGAAATGATTCCTCTATATATCTATCAATTTTTTCTACCTTTTTAATGTAGATTGTTGTTGCAACACTATTTTATATTCATTATTTTCTTGCAGCAGAGGAAGAAACTCATTTTCAAGAGCACATGAAGGCATCACAACAATAACCTTCTCAAGGATAGGTTTTTATGAGGAATGGAAGCTTACAAAACTTAGGATCTCCAACATAGAAGATGTGCTTGATTGCACAAGAGGTTCTATTGTAGTTTCAAGGGGCTAATTATGATGATTGAAACTAATTTTTTTCTTGCAAACCTCTTGCACAATAGGTTATTCTGGAACAAAAGGAGGGGTAATAGAAGTTTCAAGAGGATTTTAGGGTTCTTAAAACTTACAAATTTATATTTTCTTACCTTCTCTTTAGTAGGTTGTTCTAGAAATGGTGGAGGTTCTTGTTTGAAACTAGGCACACAAGGGGCTACTTGAGTCTCAGGAACTTGTGCTAGAGCAAGGGAAAGTCTGATTTTTTCTTGCCTAGCAACATCTCTTATTGTACACTCCTCTTGTTGGCTTCATTGTGCCTCCAACTCTTGCTCATACCTCCACTGAGCTTCTTTATTTTGCTGATGCAAATAATGAGCTTGATGGACAAACTCATCTTGTTGTGGGAAATAACCTTGCTACCCCTAGTAGGCTTGATTATCCCACTCCTCTTTCTATATTTCAAGCTCTTATTGTATCTTAAGCTCATCAATTTGTCTATTGAAATCAAGTAAAATGCTTGTGATTTTTCTTGGACTTAAATTATCAAAATTTTGGGGTTGAGTGGGAGAGAAACAAGGTCAATTTTCAAACTGATGAGTCTCTTGGGGATGTTGATAAGAATATATAAGCATCTAAGAATACTGAGTAGGGTGGGGTGGGTGGTATGCATTTTGAGAAGGTTGAAAACCCACAAAAACATGGTTCTTTGGAATGAAATGAGAGGCATAACCAACTTGATATGGCTAATTGGGAGGTACAAAGCTAGCATTATCATTATAGTGTGGAGTATACATGTGGTTTCCATTAAGATATGACATTTTAATGCATAGGAAACAAGTTTCAAAATTACAAAATAAGAGCAAAGAACTACCCAACCAAAGATTTTCAGTACATACCAAAAGAGTCATCCAAATTGAGTTGTCGAGTTGCCAAGTGCTTGAAGAATGCATCCAAAGGTTGAAATCATGAATAAGACACCACTTCCTCAATAACATGGAATGAAACTAAGCTGCTTGAAACAACTAATTTTTTATGGAGTCTGCATGGT
This sequence comes from Sequoia sempervirens, assembly GCA_007258455.2. Taxonomy (NCBI): domain Eukaryota; kingdom Viridiplantae; phylum Streptophyta; class Pinopsida; order Cupressales; family Cupressaceae; genus Sequoia; species Sequoia sempervirens. Next base: position 355,440,295 of record VDFB02000003.1, on the reverse strand, counting down.
GTTTGAAGATATTCCTCAAAAGGAAAGATGCATTTAATAAAGCACAAGATTCTTCAACAGAAAGATGGAGTCCCACTAAGCATTCCAAAAACTATTGTCAAATGAAATTACACCATGCTGAGCATGAAGCTTAGCATTCCAATGAGACAATGTAAATAACCTAAATGTGTGGGACCTTGCATGAATGAGGTTGAATCTCCAGAGAAGGAAAAAGTCCTCTTTCAATGCAAGTGCAATGTGTTGGTGCAAACCAACACATGAAAACCTACCACTACCCTACTCTAATGGTTGACAGGGGAAAAGGGTTAGAAAGAATGCATGAAGGGAAAATGGAGGTGATACACCAAGATGGAAAATTCATTTCTTCCTAACCTATACTACACAATACATTGTTGAAGAGGGAAAAGGGAACTTTCACAACTCTTTGTTTGGTTAATTCTCAAAGGCATACAAGAAGGCTAGGGTTTGAAAAGGAAATGGAAGAAAAGAGAGTTTCTCAACACATCAATTGTAAACAATTTAACACAACATATATGCATGAAAAATAAAAATAAACATTCAGATATGCAAGGTAATAACTTACTCAAACACAAAAGAGCTAAGAAGAGGAAAACTTGATCGATTTCATTGATGTAGAGGAAAAAGGCCAATCTTTACAATTATAGAGATGCAAAATACATGGTCTACCAAAGAAAAACCCCAGATGACCAAGGGGAAGAACCCCTAAAATGAATACATTTTTTGTTTTTATAGATCAAGCATAACTGAGAAACACAAACCAAACCCTAACCCTAACCAAGGTTATCAATGAAGCCTGTATGTGCAAGATTTGAGCCATCCATGAAAATCTTGATTAGGGAATAGATCCATCAGTAAATTCAACAATCAACAATAAATGGGCATGGGCACCCATGAAATCCTCTTGTAGAAGGTAAGGGGAGCAATTAATATTGTCCTTAAAGCTCATGAATCAGATATGGGTGTTGAAATGTCAAATTGAGCCTAAAAAATGTTTCCTAGAGAACACATCAAAACGTAGGAAGGTCAGGGCATTGGGCCCAAAAAATAACCTTTACAAGCATGAAAAATGGTCTAGAGCTCCAAAAAATGCATTTTTCGGAAGATGAACATCGAACCTACTTATTACTGCATGCTTGGAAGGAGTAAAGCGTGAAGGAAGCATCAGGTGTTGGACCTCAGACCGTTGGTGTTCAGAGGTTTGGAGGATGAGATACCTCTTACTGATGAAAGGTAAGAGGTAAAGGGGAAGGCTGAAAGCCAAAACTAGAAACCCCAACACTTAGTCAGATTTTGGAGTTAAGGCATTATTGAGAAGGAAAATGGAAGGAGAAGGTCGAAGAAGAGAAAATTTTGAATACTTTGGAGGTCAAACCTGAAACCGTCGAAGGTCAGGGATCAGGAGGAAGGCCTACCTTGTGAAGTGAATATGGTAAGAGAGAAGAGGCAAGCGTGAAGGTTGATAGAAGAAATGCAAAAATGGAAGAGGAGAGGGATGAGGGAAGAGGGAAGACTGAAGGTTGAAAGGAGAAAGGTGAAAATGGATGAGGAGAGGGGTTGGTAAAGGGCTTTAAGGGTAAGGTTGAAGGTCGACACCCTAAATTCTTAGAAGAAAAACGGGAATGAAGGGAGCGATGGAGAAGGTATGAAGGAAGCGAGTAAGAGACAACCCAAAAACCTAAAAATCTAGGACTTAGGAAATTTTTTAGGAACCTCAAGAAAAAATCATGGATGATGGCCCATGTAGGATTTCTTAGATCAGATATCAGTGATGGGTCATCAAAGGGGGGCATGAAATGTTAACACCTTTCTTTGGTAGAAATTTTTTAGGTATGTTCACAAATTGTTGTAGCTACTCATGTTTATTATTCCTCATGTTGGGCTCCCTCTGAAGCCTCTTTCATGAAGTTAGGAAAACTTATGTGTGATTTGTAAGGAAAGCTAAGGTGCGGAAACAACTCTCCTAACATCAAAACCTTAGGGAAGAATGCAGAGATACTTTTAAATTTTACAATTACAGTCTAATTAAGATGCACTTGAAAGAGATAACAGAAAGTGAGAATTAAAAATACACATATGAACACCAGATTTACGTGGGAAAACCCTTATGGGAGAAAAAATCACCACACCAAGAGAAGTCACTTTGTATTACAGTAATGGAGATTACATACATAGATCAAACTTATCTTTCTAATGTCAGTTTACAGCAACATTCATAATGATCAACCTTGTGCAGGGAACATTCAAGTTACAGTCTTCTCAGAATAGAATTCACACTGATACACATCAAACAATTCATCTACAGTTCATTCAACCATCGAACCAACTGAACATCAAACCAAACAACATCTGCAATCATAGCATATATCCATGTCATTCCTGTCTGCTGAACTTCCTCACAGAACTGCCACAACAGACTAACTTCCAATGGTTCCCATTCAGCTTCTTTGATTGGTCAAAGACTCACCATGTAGGATGGTCATCGCTCGGTCAAAGGGCGTTCAACCTATGTTCGCATGTCAGTGAGACACTAACCGTGTCTCCCCGATGCCACAAGACCTGACTATCAATATCACCAAGAGCCATCACTATAGGCAAGATGTTACACTGAGTCCAGAAAGCTATCGCTAAGACTTCCCCTTGTCGCCAAGACCTCATACTGATGATCATCACTTGTATTACTATCGCGAAGACTTATCGCTATCGGTGAGATAGCATCCCGAAGCTCCAAAGTCACATAGACATGAGTATTCCATTCGGTGAGACTATCGTCTTTCACTAGGACATCACACTGATGTTCACAAGGTATTTTGAAGTGTCCAACAGTCGGTAAGACTTACCGCTATCACCAAGAGGTTACAGCGATGTTCATACCCATCGGTGAGAGAACCAACCGTCAACAAGACTTCTTACCAAGACTTCCATGTTACCCCGATGAGCATTGGTGAGACAAACATAAGTCGCCAAGAGTTCATAGCAAAGCCTCCATGTTACCGCAAAGACTCCAAGTGAATACTTATCGGCAATACTTCTCTTGGCAATATGAGACATACCAAACATCCAAGTCTCTCCCTGAAACCACTTGTTGCCCAGAGTCTCTCCGATATCCGATAAGAGTGGCCTGTCGGCTAGAGATCTCCACTCGTTAGAGGGTTACAACAAACACCACAAGTCATAGCGACAACACCAGTCGGCAAGACATCAACAAAGTCACAGCGACCAAAACATTTCAAAATGTTTCACATCTTCTAGTCGGCCAGACACAATGAAGGTCATACCGACTTTTCTCTTCCATAGGTTTCAACCAGTGAGATTGAGGCACATATTTCCAACAATCTCCCACTTGACAAAGATCACACAGGAACCTCCAGAGCACAACAGAATTACTGAAATTCATGAGCACTGAGGCCCGTTGAATTGGCACACCACCTGAACTTGTCTATGCTCACTGCCTTCCTCAATGCATCTACAACATTCTCTAGAGTATCCACTTTTTCTAAAAGGACCTTTCCATCCTCCACCATATCTCGTACATAGTGATACTATACATCTATATGTTTCATCCTGGCATGGAAAGTAGGATTCTTTGCTAGACAAATTGCACTATGACTATCACATAAAATAGTTATTTTCCCTGCATCAAAACTAATGTTAGAACACAAACGTTTTAACCAAAATGCTTCTTTACAAGCATGTGTAGCTACCATGTATTCAACCTATGTAGTGGACAAAGCGACTACAGCCTACCACTTACTCATCCAACTCACGACACCACCATTCATCATGAAAATGTATCCACTGGTGGACCTCCTGCTGTCAATGTCCCCTACCCAATCACAATCCACAAAACCTCAAATGCTGAGAGTCCTCTATGATTCAACCAAGTTCCCATGATAACACAAAGCATATTCTGAAGTGCCCTTCAAATATTTGAATACTCTCTTCACAGCATCCCAATGTAACCTTCTAGGATTAGCCATAAACTGACTAAGTACTCCCACTACTTGGGCAATGTCTGGCCTTGTACAAACCATTGCATACATTAGACTGCCAACCGCACTAGCATAGGGTACACTAGTCATGTCCTCCATCTCAGTAGGAGATTTTGGAAAGTCTTCAATAGATAGCTTCGTTCCCTACAAGACTGGAACAACTAGTTGCTTGCAATCATTCATGCAAAATATCTCTAGAACAATCCTGATATACTTACTCTGACTGAGCCAAATTTTTCTACTAGTCATGTCCCTAGTTATTTCCATCCCCAGAATATACCTTGCTGCACCAAGATCTTTCATTTCGAACTTTGCAGACAACTAAGACTTAAGATCAGAAATCATCAACTTACTAATGCCTATGAACAACATATCATCAACATAGAGAGCAATAAGAAGCACTTGATCAATTTAAGCTTTATAATACATACAATGATCAGATTTTGATCTTACAAATCCCAAAGATAATACAAAAGAATCAAACTTCTAGTACCACATTCTAAGATACTGTTTTAACCCATATAGAGACTTTTTCAACTTGCAAACTAGTTTTTCTATACCTTTCTCCACAAAGTGCTCAGGCTGGGACATATAGATTTATTCTTCAAGATCACCATGAAGAAATGTTGTCTTCACATCCATATATTTGATCTCTAAGTCATACCCTACTACAAGTGACAAAAGAAATCTAATGGATGTCAGCTTTGCTACAGGAGAAAAAATTTCCCCATAATCAATTCCCTCTACCTGGGAATAACCCTTCGCAACCAACCTCGCCTTGTACTTTTCCACACTGCCATCCAGACCTATCTTCTTCTTAAATACCCATTTGCAGCCCACAACTTTTCTACCTTCAAGCAAGGGCACCAAACTCCAGGTATCATTTTTCTCTAATGATGCCATTTCTTCATTCATGGCTTCCAACCAAGAGTTTGAATCAAACATTTTAAATGCCTCTTTTACAGTCCTAGGCTCATCAGTGCTAGAAATCAAAGCATAGGCACAAGTAGAATATATCAAAGAGAACCCATACCTATCAGGTTGTTTCCTTTCATGAGTTGACCTCCTCACTTGCTGAGGCTGAGGTTGTTCTTCATCTTCAGAACTCTCATAACTACTTGATCTCTCCTCAGTTTCAGGTACATTTTGAATTTCCTATTCCTCTTTCTCTAGTGTTGGAGGAATTTAAAATACATCCTTTTTGTTTTATGATTTTGTCCCTAACTACAGATCAAAGTTAGAAGGCTTCAGTTCATGAAAGATAACACTTTTGCTATGTAGAACTATTGATGGCAATTTTGGCACCACAAAAATGCAAGCAGAATTTTGCTACCCTACTTCTCCTGAAAGAGAAAGGCAACACATGGATGCCTTGGCTCCCAAGGTCTTGGTAGTTGGGTATCAACTGTGCTGATGTTGCCCAGTGGCCAATGCAATAGTAATATTCAAGGGGCCTGCTAGTATTGGGCTTCTGGATTATTCTAGGATCAAACATGAAATGCAACCTACTTTAACTGGGGTTTTAAAGAAACAACAAAAGATAGATCAGGGTTTTGAAACAGAAAAGAACAATAGTTCATCCCACCTTAACCAGACTTGCTAACTTCAAGGAATTTACAAACTAAAACTACAGAACAAAATTAACTTGTGACCAACACATAGTTGCATTCATTCACAGTGCTGATTTTAACAACTGATTATAAACTACCATTTAAGCAAAACACAAAATGAGATTTCATTCCCTGAAAGCTTTCAAAATCAAATGATTAAGTTGAGATAAATACCGTTCTGGAACACAATATGAAGTAGACTCAAATCTAGTTGCTTCTACTAAGGGTGAGATAGATAAGCAACATTTCCAAATCTAGCACAATCACCAATGTACAGAAAACCTATGTCTTCAAACTGCTTCCATCTACACTAAGAGAACTTTTGAAAATATATTATAATCTGTATTGAAACCTAACTGCTAACCAAGAAGACAAGAGAAGATCTCATTACTCAGAATCAAGATGCAACTCTCTCTCCTTCTGCTAACTGACTAACTCCTAATAGTTCTCTAAACCTAGAAGTTCTAATCTAGAAGTCGTAACACTAAAAGTTCTAAAAAAACCCACTTTACAAAGAGGCAAGAATTCCATATATACACCCCCTCCCAAGAAGAATGTCGGCCCCTATTTTTAGGGTTTACAAAATATCAGTGGTGTCAGAGGGTCGGCATCCAGATCTCTCTAAGAAAAGTCAGTCTTGCAATAAATTCGAATCCTTGATGTCTTATGTCGGTGAAGATTGTCTCCTAAAAAGATCTGTAGATCTTTTGCATCTATCGCACTTATTTTTGGCCTCCGTGTCTATTTTTGAACTCCAGCGGTGCTGCTTTGAGTGCCCTAAAATATCACCATTAATGTTGAGCTACCCCCATTAGGAAACACCAGCTGGCGTTATGACTCATAGTTTTATCTTCTTCCTTCAGCGCTCTTCCCGCTCCAGGTCCGTTCTTCTGCAAGTTATCAATGTAGCCTGGGACAGTCGGTGAGATGTTTTGGTGAGCCACAGAGGTAATACCGATCTTGCAACCATCGGCAAGACTGTGTCCTTTCGGCGAGACCACAGAGCGAATTCTTTCTCTCAGTGAACTCTACTTTATGTTGGTGGGGCCCCCTCTTTGTTGTCGACATGACTTCCCGTGGTCGAAGAGATCTCACAACGAAGTTACTCTATTCTGGTGAAAGCACATTCCCCTTCAGGGAGACTCTGCTTAGTCAGCGAGACCCCCCACCAAGCTTCAAAACTCTCGCCGAGATCCTTGAGACATACGATTATGCACAGAACATGATCCTACAAAACAAGGTCTTTGTTAGTCCTCTAAATCACAAAAATATCCCACTCAAACTTACCCATAAGACTTCTCATTTTACTATACTTTGTAAGGAGAGACTTACTTCCAATGGAGGCGGAACCAAATCCGAACGGGAACAATACTTACCTTCAAAACCGGCGGGGGCGGATCCAAAACAAAAACCGGAATTGGGACTGAGGTCGGGGTGGGGATGAGTCAGGGAAATAATCAACATTTCCAAGTTCATACCTTGAATCGATTCTGCTTCCACGAAGAAACCCAAAATGCAAAGGACGGCAAAAAAACACCAGTGGAGTCGGAGCAAAACGACGAACCAGGCAGAACTAAGGTCGAAACCAAGTCGGAACCAGAAACTTCTCCAAGTTTCGGGTTCGGATTTCGTTCCGAACCCGCCTCCAACATCACTCGAAAAGAGCAAAAAAAAGGAACAGAAAGAAAGAGAAAAGGGGAAGGAAAACCCCACGACCAAAACAGAGGAAACCAAAAGTGGAAGAACTAGGAACTTTGAGGAAGTTTCAGGGTTCGGCCCCAGTTCTGGTTCTGAGTTCGCCAAAACAAAAAAGAAAATGCCCCAGGCCGAAAAGAATGTTAAGGAAAAGGACATTTACCGACAAAGACCAACGAAGAGGGAAGAAAAGGTGGCATCGGACCCAGGACGGGACCTGAATGAGGAACTTTGAGAAAGTTCAACATTTCGAGTCGGTCAAGCGTCCATAGCCCTGATGGAGATACCTCTAGTTTTCCCATAGCATTGCTCTACTACCAGTCAGGCGTCCATAGCCCCTATAGAGATACTGGAACCACCCATTCATATTGAGTATTCTTTTCTCTTCAAGTAATTCTTTTCTTTTCTCTTTCTTCCCCTTTTCTTTTTTTAGGGTTTTAGATATTTCATTTGATTCTTTCTCAATATGTCAAATGTTAAACATCTGATCTGGGTTGAAAACTACCATGGACCTCATAACAACACTTGGGAGATCAGATTTTTCACTCAAATCTTACAACACGATAATCCTAGGACAAATATACCATTATAAGAGGGGATGATTTTAATGATTTGTGACAGATTCAGGGGAGCTGATGAAGGATTTCTTACTTGGCACCTTTCTTTCAAAACTTTCCACAACTTTTATTGACAACAAGCATGAAACAACAAATTAAGGACAAAATCATCCAGTCAGAAGACCTGAAAAATATCTAAACCACTTCTCTCCTAACAACCAAAGTAAGCTTCGGATAACAACCCATCATTTCGAGATGGAAAGAAATAGATCAACCCCAAAGAACAAAACAAAAACAAAACAGAAAGCAAAGGAAATACAAAGGACAAAAGAAGAGAACAAACAAAAAGAAAATTATTTACACAAAGAGCAGTGAACCACACCCAGAGACTATTTACAAGCAGAAATTATTTATACAAATGCACCACCTAGCAAAATTCCAACTTCATGATTCAAAATAGTGTTTAAGAAACTATCCATTGACAGGCAAGGGGACAGGTTCTCCAGTTAAACTACTCAATCGAAAAGCATTTTCTCCTAAGATCTCAACAATTTGATAAGAACCTAGCCAAAGTTTGTCAAATTTCTAGTGACTGCCCTTCTTTTCACTGGCTTTGTCCCATAGCAGCACCAGGTCTGATATCCTAAAGGCCTTGATTTTGGATCTTTTGTCAAACCAATGTTTGACAATAGCCTGGTGCCTAAAGAATTGTTGCAATGCGACATCTCTCTGTTCTTCTAACTTCAACAAAGCAGCTAGTTTGACTTCTATCCTATTGTCTTTAGAGTAGAATTTTTGCATGAACTCAAGGATAGGTATTTGCAGATGGATGGGAAAGACAAGCTTTTGGTCATATACCAGCTTGAAGGGTGAGGTATTTAAGGTAGCCTTAATTCTAGTCCTATCTGCCCATAATGTGAATCTAAGCTAGGTATGCCAGTCTCTGGGGTTATGCTCTAACAATTTCTTAATGACCCCTAAGAGATTCTTATTGGTTGACTCTGTAACTCCATTGCCTTGCGGATAATAATTTGAAGAATATTTTAAGACAATGTTGTGATTATATGCCCAGGAAATAAACTCAGCAGAAGAGAAGGCAGATCCATTGTCACATACCAGGGCGAAGGGTACCCCAAACCTTGTAGTGATGCATTCGGTGAGAAACTTGATCACTACCTTCGTTGTGCTATTTTTGTAGGGTATAGCCTCTATCCATCTTGTGCAGTAGTCATTAGTACTCAAGATAAACTTGTGTCTTGCAGAGGAATTCGGGTTAATCACCCCAATAAAATCCAATTCCCATTGAGCAAATGGCCTTACCTCGTAGATGGGTTGCAATGGCATAGTTGAATGGCATTCCCTTGGTGTAGAAACTTGGCACGTGTGACATGTTCTCACATGCTAATAGGCATCCTTGAATACACAAGGCCAGTAGTAACTAGACTAGAGGATCTGGTGTGCTAATGAATCTGCAGACCCATGACCCGTGCCATGTTTCCCATGAAACTCAAAGATCACCTGCCTAGCCTCTTGTTGATCGAGGCATCTTAAGTACACTCCTTCAAAATTCTTCCTGTATAGGAGCCCTCCTTTAAACATATAGTGTGAGATTTTCAATCTTAGTGCTCTCCTCTAAGTGGCATTCATTCCCTTCGGACACCGGTTATTAAGCATGAAACATATGAGATCAACGTACCATAGGTCATTTGAGAAGGACTGAGTAGTATATTGTTGACAAATAGCATTGTTACCAGCATCAGCCATAGCTTTAGACAGACCCAAGCCTCGGACAAGTTTCATAGGGTGTATCTTTAAATCGAACTCTTGTAAGATGGCCATCCATTTCCCTCTTCTTTCTCCTAGCTCACTCTGCATTAGTAGAGACTTGACAGCAGTGTCGGGAACTACAACAATAATCTGACTTCAGAGGATGTAATGCCTAAATTTTTTAACAGCTCGGATCAGTGCAAAAGCTTGCTTCTCTAGAGGTGGGTATTTAACTTCAACATTTTTGAATGGAGAGCTCATGAAAGCAATTGGCCTTTCTTCCCCCTTTTCTCTTCGCTGAGTTAGAACAGCTGCACAAGAATGCTCAGAGGCAAAAGAATAAATATAAAATGGCCTCAAGTAGTCAGGGCTAATGAGGACTGGAGCTTCTGAAATGGATTGCTTGACTTGAGAAAATGCAGCCTTCGCCTCATCACTCCACTCTATTTTGGCATCCTTCTTCATCATCTCATTCAAGGGCTTCACAATTTTTGCGAAGCCTGTGATAAACTTCCTTATGAAGTTGATCTTTCCAAAGAAGGATCTCATCTCCTTCTTGCTTCCTGGCATGGCTATCTTGAGGATGGACTCAACTTGATCTGGATCAATGGATATTCCTCTTTCTGAAATTATGAGTCCCAAGAGCTTTCCTTCTGAGACTCTGAACACACACTTGTTGGGATTCAGGGAGACACCATATTGGATCCACCTCTGGAGAATCTTGGCCAAGTCAGTAGCATGGTTCAATCGATCCTTGGAGAACACTGTCAGGTCATCAATGTAAACAATAATGCATTTTCCAATTAGATCCATGAAAGCTATGTCTATAGCATGTTGGAAAGTTGCTCCAACATTTATTAGGCCGAATGGCATCCTTCTATATGCAAATGTCCCCCACTTGGTAGTGAAAGCCATCTTCATCCTGTCTTCAAAGTCGACCATAACCTGATTATATCCAGAGTAACTATCCAAGAATGACATCATTTGAGATCCATTGATAGTCTACAGAACTTCATCCAGAGAAGGAAGTGGGTAGTTATCCTTTTCTCAGGCTTTATTCAAATTTCTGAAGTCAACACATAGCCTAATCTCCCCGTTCTTCTTACGGACTGGAACTAAGTTAGCCACCCATGTTGAATGGCGCACAGGGAAGATTATCCTTGCAGACAACAATTTTTGGACCTCTTTATAAATCAATGGCTCAATCAAGGTGTTTATAGGGCATTTCTTCTATCGGAAGGGTTTAGCCTCAGGTTTCAAGGGGATAGTGTGAGTCATAACCGAAGCATCAAATGTCTGGAGGTCTTCATACCCCCAGGCAATCACAGCAATATCCTTTTTAAGCGCCCTCAGTATGTCTTCTCTAATTACCTCAGGGCAAGCCTTCCCTATATAGACATTCCTTGTAGGGCCAAAATCAGCTAAGTTAACTATCTCATATTCGCCTCCCTTTTCTTCAGCTGACACCTTTTCTCGAGCCCTTGGGTCTGAGTCGAAGATTCTTTCTAAAGTAACCATTCCCTTGGGAATGTTATTACTTTTCAGATTAAGGACCCCTTCTATATCACATTCCTCAGGGTTCCAATATCCTTGATCTCTGTTGGACTCGTCAATAATTTTCCCCTCAAAGACATTTGAGCTTGCCAAGAAAGCCAGAATATGTTGATCATCATCAAAGACTTGGAAATTCTTGATTTTCCAGGGACAGATGGGGTGGACATCAATTCCATTGAGAATATTTTAAACTTGGAGCCTTGCATAGGTTCCAAGGTGCTTGCAGCAACAGCCAATGAATCAGCTACCTGATTTTCTTCTCTAGGGATTAAGCTAATCCCGAAGGCATCAAAGTCTTCGATAAGGTTCCATACCATGTTCCTATATGCTACCAACCTTCTGTTGTGACATGTATACTGGCTGCACACTTGTTTGATCACAATTTCTGAATCTCCCTTGACCATCAAGGCAGTGACCTTCTTCTTGTGTGCGAACATTAGTCCTCGAGCTAGGGCTTCATATTCAGCTACATTATTAGTGCACCCAAATTGCAGCCTGTAAGAAGCAAAGAAAACTTTCCCTTTCGGGCTGGTTAGTACAATTCCAACACCACAACTGGTCTTGGATTTAGATCCATCAAAGGTAAGGGTCCACAATTGATCACAAGTAGGGGTTATTCCTTTTTAAGTTTTTATGGATATTTGGATAGGATTGACCAGAGGTGGAACTTTGTGATCTTTTGGACCAGACATAGGAAAAGGATTATCTAAAGGTTCTCTAGGTACTTCCTCCAATTCCTGCTCAGTTGCATTATGTGACCTGTGGTTTTCCTTCTGATAGTCACTTGCTTCTTTGGCTAACCCCTTAGGTTCTAACATATTTGTGAGTGCAGGGGTGTCAAACAGACCTTGATGTTGCTCCTCATCAGTGTACTGATTTGGACTTGTGTCTAGAGTAGGTTTGATCGAAGCAGAGATTTATTTTGAAAGCATTGTATCCCTAGTTAACATGGTTGCTTCCTTGGCCTCAAATGAGAAGCAGTCTGCAATGGCCTCAGGGTGACTTGTACCAGCTTTCTCAGCTTGGGAAACATGATTTAAAATTTCCCTGTAGGGTTGACAAGTCAATTCAGAGTGGCTTTGATAATGTACCTTGCACCAGTTAGAGAGCAGGAGACTTTGTAGATCTATATCTGCCCCTAAGACCAGTTGATCTTGCTGTAGTTTTCTGACCAATGCTTGTTGGTTTTTATTAATTATAGGATCAGGGAGCCCTAGTATTGGTAGCTCTTTAGGATCAAGAATAGAGAAGGTTAAAATTTCATCTCTTTTATACACACCTATTTCAGTTTTGAAATAAGTTACCTCATTGTGGAAATCATATTCAGTAATGATATGCTTGAGGCGAGGCTCACTCTCAATCCTGATCTAATTAGGAATCCCTTTCCATGATAGCCACATATGTGAAAAGTCAAGGGAAAGATATCCTGCTAAATTTTTCATCAAATCTCGACTTAGCAGCATACCATAGGTCTTGAGAATGTCTGTCACTTGAATGTCTATGTTTGTTAGGATCCTAGGATCTGATCCTACTTGAATGCGTATGTTTATTAATTCTCCTACCGCATTAACCTCTATTTTTTCAAGTTGAATGACCTTCTTATTGGTTTGAATGGGGTTTAATCCTAACTTCTTGCATATGGAAAATGGCATGACATTTCTTGAAGCCCCCGAGTCCAACAAATAGTTATGTAGGTTCTTGCCAAAAATTCTTAAACTCAAAAGGAAAGGTGGAGTACCTACCTTGTTTCTGTATAAGGCTGTATTCACGTCCCCCACAGGTGCCACCTTGCTCTTTCCCTTTGACTCATCAGCTTGGTCTAGAGCCTTCAACACTATCTCCATTTGAGCAGGGCACCACTTTAGAATGTCAAAATATGACAAAGAAGTTTTTTGTGTCTGCATCTCAAAAACAATGTCAAATTCTACATTATAACTTGAATTACTTTTGAAAACAGCCGAAGAATTACCCTTGTTATGGAGGTCAGGCGGGCCTTTTGGTGGAGAGGGATTATTATCAGCATCTTGATTTGGGGGGACCATGTGATTAGGAGGTGTTGATGTAGTGAATGGCCCCTTACCCTGATTTCTCAGGAAGTGCCCTCCCTTTGTCTGAAAAGCTTGGGCATCATATGAATCTTCTTCTAGTTCATTTTCTTCTTACCTTGGGAATGAGGGCTCCTCCTCAAAGAGCTCATAAGTCATTGTAGTATCCTTTGAGTCACCTCCTTTGTTTGAATTCCCCTAGAATGTGTGAGCATCTTCATGTTCCATCTTGACAACTTTCTCCATTTGAGGGAAATTTATCTCAGAATGGGTTGCAGTATCATGCAACCTGCACCAATTGGTCATGAATTTGAGGTCAGCCATGTTTGTAGTATGTGCTCTCTCCTCATTTTCTTGATAGTTGTGAGGGACTCCACCATTATTAGGCCCTATATTCCATTTCCTATTGTTATTTTTTCTCTGGTTGTACCCTTTTTTTTGGTTTTGGTAACCTCTTTGGTTGTAGTTATTGTTATTTTGATAAGTACCCTGGTTGTTGCTATTTTGATTAGGGTAGTTCCCTTGATTTTTGGAAGGGTTCAACTGAAGTTGAGCCATGTCATTGGTAACTTGAGATAGCATTTTCTTCAGGGTCTCTACCTCGTTCGTAAGCTGAACTGTCTTCTCACTTTCCACACTCTTAACAATAGGTGGCTGATCAACATAACTTGGAGTTCCAATTTGGTTAGGATGACCATGGGAACTTGGAGGAACCTGCAGTTGTTGAAAGAGATCAGAAGTTCCAGTGGCAAAGAATGGGATAGGGGGTTGGGTTTGCAACTTAGACATAGGGCCATAGTGGGAAAGAGACATCCCTGGGACAGTGTTGAATAGAGGAGTTGAGCTATGCATCTAATATCCTATTGAAGGGAAACCTCCTCCCAGGCTGCCTTGTTGAGAACTGACCTACTGCTGCAACTTAATAGCCAAATGGTAGACTTTGGATAGAGAATCAATATCAGCTACTTTGCAAGAACAATCCTAGCAGAGGTTCTATAACCCTAAAGTATGCCTAGATAACACTATTCTCAGTAACTAAATAGGGATCCTGTAGCCTCCTATACATTCGTTGGAACCTGGTATTGAATAAAGGAAAAGATTCACCTGGTTCTTTTCTTATGGTTGTAAACTGATGGTATAGAAGAGCCAGATCCACATACACCCTGAACTGATTGATGAAGGCATTTTCCAAGTGTTTCTAGGTCAAAATGGAACCTTGAGGAAGATTAAGGTACCAATTATATGCCATATCCCCTAAGGAGTAAGGGAACAATCTGCAGACCACATCATGGTGAGCTATTTGAGCTCTTCAGCACTATGTGATTCACCATGGATGTACTTAGGGGAGAACTTCTCAGGGTTTTTGGGCATATTGTGAAAACCTCTAGGGATAGTCCCTAATGGAGAAGGGTTATTTTGAAAGAATGCCATTGGTGGCGGTGGTGGTGGTTGAGCCAGCTGTTGTATGGATTGAATCAGCTATGATGACAGTTGAGATGAATTGGATGGTGGATTGATGGGTATCCACTGGGGTATTGGTGAAAATCCTAGTGGAGTGAGTGGAGCTGATAAGGGTGGTATGATGGTTGCCCCAGTTTTGTGGTGCTTATGTCTTGTTGGGGTCTTGAGTTCTATGAAAGATGATGAATTCCCAGTTGATCGAAAAACTTTGTGGGGCCTTTCTGGGGAGAAAATTCTAGTTTTATCCAGTTTGCCCTATAGGGGCCCTCCTTATAGCACCAGTTCCTATTGATGGCAATTTTGGCACCACAACAATGCAAGCAGAATATTGCTACCCTACTTCTCCTGAAAGAGAAAGGCAACGCATGGATGCCTTAGCCCCCAAGGTCTTGGTAGTTGGGTATCAACAGTGCTAATGTTGCCCAGTGGCCAATGCAACAGTAATATTCAAGGGGCCTACTGGTATTGGGCTTCTAGATTATTCTAGGATCAAACATGAAATGCAACCTATTTTAACTGGGGTTTTAAAGAAACAACAAAAGATAGATCAAGGTTTTGAAATAGAAAAGAACAATAGTTCATCCCACCTTAACCAGACTTGCTAACTTCAAGGAATTTACAAACTAAAACTGCAGAACAAAATTAACTTGTGACCAACACATAGTTGCATTCATTCATAGTGTTGATTTTAACAACTGATTATAAACTGCCATTTAAGAAAAACACAAAATGAGATTTCATTCCCTGAAAGCTTTCAAAATCAAATGATTAACTTGAGATAAATACCGTTCTGGAACACAATATGAAGTAGACTTGAATCTGGTTGCTTCTACTGTGGGTGAGACAGATAAGCAACATTTACAAATCTGGCACAATCACCAATGTACAGAAAACCTATGTCTTCAAACTGCTTCCATCTACACTAAGAGAACTTTCAAAAATACATTACAATCTGTATTGAAACCTAACTGCTAACCAAGAAGACAAGAGAAGCTCTCATTACTCAGAATCAAGATGCAACTCTATCTCCTTTTGCTAATTGACTAACTCCTAACAGTTCTCTAAACCTAGAAGTTCTAATCTAGAAGTTGTAACACTAAAAGTTCTAAAAAAACCCTCTTTACAAAGAGGCAATAATGCCATATATACACCCCCTCCCAAGAAGAATTTTGGCCCCTATTTTTAGGGTTTACAAAATATCAGTGGTGTCAGAGGGTTAGCATCCAGATCTCTCTGAGGAAAGTTGGTCCTACAATAAATCCAAATCCTTGCTATCTTATGTCGGTGAAGATTGTCTCCTGGAAAGATCCGTAGATCTTTTGCATCTACTGCACTTATTTTTGGCCTCCGTGTCCATTTTTGAACTCCAGTGGTGCTGCTTTGAGTGCCCTAAAATATCACCATTAATGCTGAGCTACCCCCATTAGGAAACACTAGCTGGCGTTATGACTCACGACTTTATCTTCTTCCTTCAGCGCTCTTCCCACTTCAGGTCTGTTCTTCTGCAAGTTGTCGATGTAGCCTAGGATAGTCGGTGAGATGTTTTGGTGAGCCACAGAGGTAATACCGATCTTGCAACCATCGACAAGACTGTGTCCTTTTGGTGAGACCACAGAGCGAATTCTTTCTCTCGGTGAACTCTACTTTCTTTCGGTGGGGCCCTCTCTTTGTTGTTGGCATGACTTCCCGTGGTCAGGGAGATCTCATGGCAAAGTTACTCTGTTCTGGTGAAAGCCCATTCTCCTTCGGGGAGACTCTGTTTAGTCGACGAGACCCCCCATCGAGCTTCAAAAATCTCGTTGAGATCCTTGAGACATACGGTTACGCACAGAACATGATCCTACAAAACAAGGTCTTTGTTAGTCCTCTAAATCACAAAAATATCTCGCTCAAACTTACCCATAACACTTCGCATTTTACTATACTTCGTAAGGAGAGACTTACTTCCAGCAGAGGTGGAACCAAATCTGAACGAGAACAATACTTACCTTCAAAACCGGCAGGGGCGGATCCAAAATAGAAACCAGAATCAGGACTGGGGTCGGGGTGGGGATGAGCCAGGAAAATAATCAACATTTCCAAGTTCATACCCCGAACCGATTCCGCTTCCTCGAAGAAACCCAAAACACAAAGGATGGCAATAAAACATCGGCGGAGCTAGAGTGAAATGATGAACTAGGAGGAACCGAGGTCGGAACCAGATCCGAACTAGAAACTTCTCCAAGTTTTGGGTTCAGATTTTGTTCCGAACCCGCCTCCGACGTCACTCGAAAAGAGGAAAAAAAGGAATAGAAAGAAAGAGAAAAGGGGAAGGAAAACCCCACAACCAAAACAGAGTAAACCAAAAGCAGAAGAACCAAGAACTTTGAGGAAGTTTTAGGGTTCGGCCCCAGTTTCGATTCTGGGTTTGCCAAAACAAGAAAGAAAATGCCCCAGGCCGAAAAGAATGTTAAGGCAAAGGACATTTACCGACAAAGACCAACGAAGAGGGGAAGAAATGGTGGCATGCGGACTGGGATGGGACCTAAGCGAGAACTTTGAAAGTTCAACATTTTTGAGTCGGTCCTAGACCCGACTCAGGAACAAAGAACAAAAGGAAGAAGACAAAGAAACGATTGGAACGGGCGGGAATGAGAAACAAAACCAAAACAAGAGGAATTTCCAAGTTAGATATTGGTCAGGTTACGCCTCGAAATTTTTTTTGAAGAGCGCCCTAGGTAGAAAACCAAGGCCAATGAGGAAAAAGATTAAAGGGGGACCCATTTTGATCGGATCAAAGTGAGGAGAATTGGTTATGCAGGAGCCTGCTTTTTCTCACCTAAGGTTGATCAAAAAAGTATGAATCTATGATTGAAATTCAGTTGTTGTATTTAAGCTACTAGATCAGATATCATGCATGTAGTTTGTCTTGTGGCTAAGATTTCAAGAGACCTAGAAAAACACCGTTGATCTTTTGTTAAGAGGATATTCAAATATTTGAATGACACTCCATATTTTGGCTTATGGTATCCTATGGATATTGATTTTACACTAAGTAATTATATAGATGTAGATTGGGCAAGTTGTGTTGATGACAAAAAAAGTACAAGTGGTGGTGAATTCTTTCTTGGTTGCAGATTGGTTTATTGGTTGAGTAAAAAGCAAGATTTAGTTTCCTTATGCACTACAGAGGCTGAGTATATTGATGCGACATCTTGTTGTACACAATTTTTGTGGATGAGATAGACATTAAAAGATATCAGAGTGATGTATGATGATCCTATTTCTATCTTCTACAATAATACAAGTGCAATTAACATTTCAAAGAATCCAGTGATGCACTTAAGGACAAAGCATATATCTATCATGTATCACTTTTTGAGAGAAAAGGTTGTGGAAAATAAAGTAAAGCTTGAGTATGTACCTACGAAGGATCAAGTTGTTAACATATTTACTAAGTCTCTTCCTAAAGATACTTTTGAGTATCTATGGGAGAAGTTAGAGGTTATTTCCCCTGCTTTTGTGAACTAGATGCATATGGAGATGCATCGGTACGATAGGTATATGGATCTATCTTTCTTCTGGACTGATGTTTGGTGGCTACCTTTCAGGGGGACTAGTTAGTGTTATGTGTTGTCATTGAAAGAGTTTTTGGTCTTAATGTCAAAGGGGAAATCAATGTAAAATATTTTTTTCCTTTGCCATTGATGTCAAAGGGGAAGCAAGTATCATGTGAAAAATTTTATCTACTAAGGGGGAGAAACATAAAAAATAATGAAAAAGGTGTTCAGAGCTGTTGTGTTGTCTTTGATGGTTTTTCACATCATGTGTTTCCATCAATGACAAAGGGGGTGATTGTTGCAAGATTGAAGGTGTTGTCATTGATGTCAACTATTTAACTAGTTTTCAACCAGTTATTGTTGTAATTGATTCCATTGATGATGGTTATTGGCTATATATGTTGAGGATATTGAGAAAATTATAATAAAGGATGGTTGTAGGTGTTCAGTGTTTGCTTCGGGTTTTGATTAGAGATTTTTTTCTATAATAGTAAGGATTCGTGGTATTGTTCATGGTTTTTGGAAGTTTCTATACCCACTTTTTGGGTTTCTAGATCATTGTACGGTGCGAGTTATGCTCACCAGTTGTGAACTTTTATTTTTTGTGTATCTGGCTGAGGTCCAACAGAAATGTTGTTGCTCTATATTTTTTCTTGTTTGAGTCTTATGACTTGCAATTCTTAGGATAAGTTGTTAAGGTTGTGTTCAAGATAATTTTGTAATCTAGAAATATTGGATCATGCTAAGGCTATGTGTGTTTAATTGACTTATGTGTCTTACACTAGTTTGGCCGACCTTGTGTTTAACACTACTTTCAAAGTTTATGGAAGTGTGTTGATGCACATTGGGACTTATTTAGGTCCTCAATAGATGTGTGTTTGGTTCGCTCTCATTCTAATTCCACCATATAATTCTTTGGCACCGAACTAGTTTGAATTTATTAGTGCAAATGGTGTGTAGCCGACTTTGATTGAAGTTCAAAGTTGGAGAAGGTATATTATAAAGATTGATATGTAGAAAGCAAATGAATGCAAGAAATATAGATGTGAGATAGATGCGGAATAGTGTGTATGTGATGCGAGGTTGAGCATATTAGTGTGAAATCTAACTGCGAGTTTCCAAAAGTAGTGAGTTGAAGGTGTACTCTATCATTCAAGCATGTCTACAAGTGTGTGAATGAATTATGGTGGAAATCTCCATTGCATTGAGATTGTTTTCTCTCTGTAACAAATATATTCTATCTTCTTTGTAATTTTGTGGCAATGAGCCCTCTAGGTGGTTAACCCTTGTTGGATAGCGAGTCATATTTTGGTAGTGAGATTTCTCTGGCAGTGAGTCTTTGTATTTGGTTTTGATATTCTCTGTATTGTGAGCTAATCGTCACTATGATTTTTCCACGTAAATTTGGTGTTATTGTGTGTGTGATGTTTTTCATTTTTTTTCTTTTGCACATAATGATTAATTATAGTAGTAGAGTTAAGGATTTGTAAATGATAATTGATCTAATCTCTAGTGGAAGCACTTAAAATTTGTGACAACTAATTCACCCCCCCTCTTAGTTGTCTTGCTCAACAATGTAGAGTCAGAATACATTGTAGCAACATCTTGCTACACACAAGTGTTGTGGATGAGGAAAAAATTGAAGGATATCATAGTGGTTTATGATGAACCAATTTATATCTTCTATGATAATACAAGTGCTATTAATATATTAAATAATTTTTCAATGTATTCAAGGACAAAGCATATCTCAATCCGATATCACTTTTTGAGAGAGAAGGTTGTAGAGAATTAAGTGAAGCTTGAATATGTGCCTACAAAGGATCACGTTGCTGATATATTCACTAAGGCTCTTCCTAAGGATACCTTTGAGTATCTTCGAGAGAAGTTGGGGGTTATTGCCTCTCCTTCTTTGAACTAGATGAATAAAGAGATGCCTTAGTCTAGTGGATCTCAAGATTCATTCTTTGGTCTAGACTAATGTTGGTGCCTACCTCTCTGAGGGAGTAGGTAGTGGCATTATTGATTATTGCAGTAAGGATGATAGAATGTTGTCATTGTGTAGTGGTTGTTGATTTATGCAGCTTGGTGTGAGCTCCTAAGGGGGAGTATGCAAAGCAATAAAGGAAACAATGTTGCAAAGCAATGGTAAAAAAAATTATTAATGTCAAAGGGGGAGAATGAGTAATGCAAATATTTTGTCCTTTTCCATTGATGTCAAAGGGGAGAGAGAGCAATGTGAAAAATGTTTAGTTGAGAAAAGGGGAGAGAGTCGTGAAAAAAAGTAATGAGTTAGTTGTGTAAGGGGGAGAAAAGAGATAATGAGTTGGTATGGAGTAGTATGTTGGTGATCAAAGTTGTTTGTTTTGTTGTTTATGGTGGTGGTTTTTCACATCGAGTGTTTCCATCAATGAAAAAGGGGGAGATTGTTGAATTTTGTGTTGTTGGTGTTGTCATTGATGTCAACAATCTTGTGTTGTCATTAGTGTCAACTGTATGAGCAAGATATTGTTGCAAGAATGTGTGCAGTTGATATTGAGTTGTTGTCTCCGATGATGCTTTGATTAGTTGCATTATGTTGTCATTAGTGAGCTACTGTGTCAACCTCTAGTGCTACTTTGATAAGATTTTTTCTATGGATGTATGATTGAGTTGCTTGGTGGTGATGAGGAAGTGTTGAAGATGTTGAGAATGTGTCTATGGTTCTTAATTTCCAAGTGCTTTTTAGAAAGTTGAACAAAAAGAAGAAACAGTGTGTTGTAGTGGCGTTTTGTGTTGTGGAGTAGCATTTTGGTTTGGCTATGCATTTATTTTGGGTTGAAGATCTACTTGTGTGGTTTGGATATGTTGATTAGAGGCATTCATAGGTGTTGCAAATAGAATTTGGTGTACTGGATCACTGTGAAAAGGAAGTTGTGTTCACCAGTGTGTGAACTACATATTGTAGAGGTGTCTAAGAGAAAAAAATTTGCTCCAAATTTCTTTGTAGAATGGTTTCAGGTCTTGTAGATCTAGAAGGGTGTTGATAGTGTTTGTATCTTTCTTTAGATGAATTTTTTGGTGGTTTGTTGCTTCGAAAGATGGTTTCTTGTATTGTAGTGTATAGGAGAATTATTTGGGTGTACTAGGTGTGTACATTCTTCAAGTGAAAGTTGTTGCAAAGGAATTTGCTAGTTTCCAGGGTGTTTGTGGAATATTCTAGATCGTATTCAAGTGTTTTGTGGTGTTTGTGATTCATCTTTGGATTTGAGGAAGCATGTACTTAAGTGTTAATGGTGT
>VDFB02000003.1:355187911-355418678 GCA_007258455.2 Sequoia sempervirens | reverse complement strand
TAAATATTAATTACACCAACAATTTTGTGGGTTTACCCCACCATTTCCAACTAATGGGATTCTTCCCTAAAGGAAGATCAGAAAGGACCCAAGTGTGATTTTTCTGAAGACTTTGGTATTTAGCCTCCATAGCCTTTTCCCACTCAGGAATTCCTTTAGCATCTGAATATGTCTGAGGCTCATAGACACTATGAATGTTGGCCATGAGAGAAAAATTAATTGTATGCTATTGTTTTCTCTTGTTTCTAGATGATCTACCCTCAATGAGCTCATCATCGTAAAGATCACCAATAGTCTTAGTATACCATTTAGGTGGAAGAGTAGAAATGCTAACATCAGATGTAACAGGAGGAGCCAGAACTGGTTGTGGATCTAGAATAGGTTCATCAGGTGGAAGATCAATATCATTTGGAGGAAAATCAGGTCAAGCATCATCAAAGGAAAAGTCTACATCATCCCTCCCATTAGGTGAGCCTAACAAAAGACGTTCCCAAATTAGAAGCCTTCAAGGGTTGATCCTCAGAATGTTGAACAAACCAAGAAAGGTGAAAGGGTCCTCATTCTTCATCAAAGACAACATCCTGACTGAAGATGAGATGATCAATGTCTACATCAATCAACCAGTAAGTCTTATAGTTGTCACTATACCCTGTGAACATAAGCTTTTGACTCTTGGAATCCAACTTTGAGCACTTGGCATCTAGAATCCATGCATATGGTAAAGAGCCAAAGATTTTCAAATGACATCCTAGATTTGCTACTAGTCCAAGCTTCCTTAGGAGTCTTTCCCTTGACAATGTGGGTAGGAGACCCATTAAGGAGATAGACAATAGTGTAGACTGGTTCTGCCTAATATTTGTTAGGAACAATCATGTGTTGTAACATGGAGTGGGTCATCTCAACAGTTGTATGATTACGCTACTCTACAACACCGTTTTGTTGAGGAGTCTAGGGTGTGGTTAACTGATGCTTGATTCTATGTGTATCACAGAAGTTGGAGAAAGCAGTAGAACAAAATTCCCCCCCCCCATTATCTGACCTAAGAGTGATTATGCAACAACCAACCTCTTTTTCTACTAAGGCCTTAAACTTCTGAAATATAATAAGCACATCTGATTTCTATCTAAGAAAGTACACCCACATTTTATGACTAAAATCATTAACAAAAAGTAAGAAATACCTACAACCAGTAATAGAAGGTGGATTCATTCGACCATATACATCAATGTGAACCAACCGTAGTAGCTTAGAGGCTCGCCATGAGTCACCATCACTGAACAATGTCATGTGCTACTTCCCAACCTAACAAGCTCCACAAACACCATGATTTTGATTTTGGATTTCAGGTAAACCAGCTACAAGTCCCTCTTGAGCTGGCTGAGATAGATAGTGCAAAATTAAGTGCTCATACCACTAATGCCAAAGATTGCTAATAGCAAAATTTCTGGCTGCCATGGCTAACTCCAAAGAATCTCTTATATCCATAAGTCTATATAGACCATGATCCCCAATACCAACAACCACTATGGTGCAAGTCACCTGATCAATAATGCAACATTTGGCATGTACAAGATACCACATCGAACTAAGGAGAGTACTGCATAATCTAACTAACTAAGAGAAGGTTCAATTCCATGTCAGGAATGTAGTATACATTAAGGAAGATGAGATTCCTCCCACCAGATTGAATCTAAATCTTGAGTCAGTGAAAGGAGAGAAGTCTGTGAACCAGTCATGTCGATGTGTGAAGTTTCATAAAGCACCTAAATCAATGTACCAAGCAGAGGACTTAACATGATCTGAAATCCTTTTATCCATAAAAGTGTAAAAGGTAGATTCCTTATGCTCAATGTGCTTGGCAACATTCACTTTTTGTTGAGACCCTCCTTGCTTCTTATGTTTAGAAGCCAAATGTTGAAGACAATCCTTGTTCATATGACCATACTTTTGGTAGTAATTACACTGAATGTTCTTTTTCTTAAGGTTGCTCGAAGGTTGACTTGAGCCTTTTTGCTATGAAGGCTAACCTTTCCCTTTGTTCTTAGGTTGACTTTTAGCTGCAAAAGCTTGTTCTGTAGAGGACAATGAGGCACTACTACCAAACTGTTGTTTCTAGTGATCATACTGCAAGAGGATAGTATAAAGCTTTGGAAACTTCAAATCAACACTAGTGGATGTGAGGGTTTCAATAGAATGCTCATATGACTTCGGTGAAATTTTAGAGCTAATTACTACCATGTCTTCTTCCTCCATCTTTTGACCAATTGCCTCTAAGTGATGAAAAATGTTGTGAATCCTTCTTAGATGCTCCTGTAGGGACATTCTCTCATCCATCATGGTGGAGAACAACTGGTTTTTTAGAAAGAATGCATGGCTCTTATCGAAGGTCTCATGCAAGTTTTTTAGATGCTCCCAAATTTTGACGGCTGATTTTTCGGATGGAACCTATGGAGGTTGATCATCAGTAACTGGAAGTTTAATGAGCATCACTGCTTCACGATTTTGCTCATCAAACTTTTCTTGGGTTTTATTTGTCGTTGTGGGACGAGTAACATTGTTGAGAACAATGTAATCAAGGTAGAAATATTCAAAGATGGTCATCATTCTCTACTTCCAGGTATTATAATTTTTGTTGTTGAATCACTTACAACCTTCCAACATAATTTTGGTCAAACTCGCCAACTTGCACGCTTTTTGAGGCACAAAAAATAAGGAAAGTAGAAGAGGAAATAAAATAGATTGTACTAATCCCAAAAGACTGAAGCAATATTAGGCACAAAAATCAAGACAAATCTATTGGCACAAATTTCAAGGCACATATTTTTGAGACACCTAGAAAATTCTATCGACTACCCAAAATTCTTCTCGAAAATCCCAAAAGGAATCTTGAACTAGAAAAAAAATTGGCTCTAAAAAAAAGGATTTTTTTGAAAACCCTAGCTCAAATTTCGTAAAAGATAAATGCAAAAAAATGGCACCCAAAAAAGGTACAAAAATTCGTGCACAAAATGTGTAGAATGTAGGGCATGTTGAAAAATGTGTCACAAAAGTTAGGTCGTGCCCAGATGTGATAAAAAATTCTAAAAAAAATGTCTCGATTTTTTTTAGAAAATGTAAGATTTTTCTTCCCAGAAAGATGACTTTGAGCAGTGACAAAACATGACTAGGAAGTTAAGCAAAATCATGGACAAATACTCTGAAAACGCAACTCAAAAGCAAGAGAAATCATGGCCCTAAAATGAAGTCACATTGCACAAAGGGTTTTAAAAAAATGCACTAGGAGAGATGCAAAAAACACGAGCAAGAGATCTTCAAAGAAAAATGCGATGAGACCGGTTGAATCTGCACAGACAAGAGCAGAAAAAGGTTGCCAAGAAAAGACATCTTCAAATTGTGTGGGTCAAGAGAAAGAATAGAAACACGATTTGTCAAAACCTCATGTGAATGTAGATGGAAAAAACCAGGCACGATTATTTTTTCTCTTAAAACGTCTTCCAGACAAAATCCACAATTTTTTAGAAAATCAAGAACTCAATTTTCAGACCACAGAAAAACACGATTTTTAAATTTTTTATAAAATCACAATGGCGCCCAAAAACAATTTCGGCTTTGATACCATATTACGCAAGTAATTGGTAAAATATTTGATGCTATTTACAATGAGCAAATGCTCAATAAATACTTTACAAGATTTACAAATATAGCAAGTTTCTTAAAAGAAACTGAAAGAAGATCGACAATGATCTTATCACCAATATAATACAACAATATTACACAATTGAGCATTAAATAAATAAATAATAAATATTATTTTAATAGTAGAGATAGATCTAGATTGGGTTTTCTTGGATTTGAAAATTGAGTACATCAAAATTTGCCAACAAATTTATGGTTGATAGTCCTACACTTTCTATTGTCCAAAGTTTGTCACTTATGATTCTATCCTTTTTAGAGGTGAAGGGAAATCAATCAAGAAGAAAACAAAAAAATGAATGTTACTTTCCTCTATCTACTATTGAAATATTAGAGGAAAGATCTCTAGAGAAACTTTATGTAAACCTTATGTCAATATGATGCCTAATAATTTTATTTTACATCTAGATGCTTAATAGCATTACAAAATGTGTAAACTCCATGTCAATATGCTGAGTGCTCATTTTCGTTCTAATATAATTTTTTTAATAACATTATGATTATGAAAACTTTATATAAACATGATGCCTATTAATTTTTATTGTTGTTGGAATACTATATTACACCATAAATTCATTGTAATATGTTAATATAATATTATTAACATAAATAATAACTCTCCTAAATGATTACAATTAATTGGTCTGGTACACCTGGTTTGATTGGTCATTTACTAGCCTTTCCCCAGTATATATTTTTTCTCCTCTCAATAACGGATTGCCCATTTCTTCTTAATTCCAATAAGTGAGAATCATGTGAATCAGAGTAATCACAGCCAATGACTTTTGTCTTCGTTGACTAGGCGACTGATTTCACCCTCTTCTTACTTATTGTGCAATAACGTAGAAGCACACAATTCTTAAACTTCAGGTCAATGGTTTATCAGTTATTTCTCTCCATACCTGAAGCGGTGAATTCCTTGTTATCAACATATACTATTATACACTCCCTCTTCCTCTCCCACTTCCTCTCCCTCTTCCCTTGCTTATAATATCTATTCTTCATTTATTTGCTTAATTTTCACCAAAGCATCATTTTTTTGTTAATGGCTTCCACTTCGAAACACGATCCATTTTTAGTACTTGAACCTCCCAACAAAAAGATAAAATCCTCCTTGACTGCAAAAATGTATGATGTATCATCAACCATCGAGGCCCAGACGTCAAAACAACTTTGGCTCAGGAGTTTTACGATTCTATATATCCTCCGCCATAGTACACATATAAGATGTGGCTCTGATACCATGTAAGAGGTAAAGATATTAGCTCAACACCCAAGACCACTTGCAAAAATAATGAAAAACTTCTACAAGAGAGTATGCAAGAATGAGCTTGTTTGATATTAAGACCTACCAAATGATGAGGTATGTAGTATGTTACAAATGAGTACAAAGACCTTCCTTATATAGGCAAGGTTGAAATGTAGTAATGAACATGATGCTGAAAAATGTCATAATCCTATGACATGAGACAACCAACAAACTAATCACCTAGGAAATGATGCATTAGCTAGATAAAATAAGTTCTAGGAAAGCCAACTAAGACTTCTAGAAAGAATCTTATAACCTAAGTACACTTATGTAAGTGTAATTAAATAATTAATTACACCAACAGTTAAGAGGAGGAGCATCTGACCCTCTCGTAACAAGGGCTAAGGAAGAATTCCCTGCAAGGTCTCCTTCACTAAGCTCTTGTGGAGCTAAGGTCAACGATTTTGCAAAAATCGCTGACAATGTCAGAACTTCATCTAGAGAGTTAAACATGCAATTTATAGGAGTTCCATATTTTACCTAAAATAATGAAGAAGGTTGCACATGAGATTCACTATGAGGCTCGTCAACAAATTGAGGAGCAATGACGAACTAAGGGGAAGTGGAGACTAGTTCCATCACTAAGACAAAACAATTTAGCGCAGGACCACCTTTTGAGGAAGGTGGAATCCTCTTACATCCTTTGTTTACAGAAGGACCACTCTCCACCTTCTACTTCGTTGGGGGACATGAACTCCTCATAGATGAGGGAAGAGGTGCAGAGGAAGAAGAGGAAGAGAAAAAAAAGGTGGCTTCACCAAAGGAGCGATGAACACTTGCACCTTTTTGGGGTCAGGGACATTTGTACTCATAGAAAAAAGTCAAAAGTGATGCAGAGCTAGATTGAATGAAACCTAGACTGGTTCTCCTCTTCCTTCCTTTACAAGGCAGCCTACTTAGCTGTGAGAGCCTTTCACTAGCACTTGCGCTCATGCGCAAGGAAGTTTTTATGACTCTTCGAGATAGAGGCTGGAGGTTCTGAAGGAATAGAAGGCTCCTACTCAACCATGGGAGTGTCCTTCATAGGTATTTCTAACAAAGGAATAGACTCTTGAATGGGAGCAAGGGGAGTAGGTTGAGAAGCAGCGGGAGGAGTTGGCTCTAATGCCTCAGTAATGAGCCTCTTCCCATTTACCACTTTGGGAGAAAAAATAGTAGGAGGCCGCGACAGTCGAGACATAGAGGATTCCCATGGTGGCCTTTTTCTCTACCATACAAATAGTACCAGGTTCAAGAAGTTTACTAGAGAGGGCCGATATCTTGATCTTGGGTTTGTGCCAGGATGGTATCATTAGACTTAATAGATAAAAACCAGGCATAAATTCATCCAAAACTCTTCTCTAGAAAGGGAAGGAGGAAAGCCATACCAAGAATGGGGGAGCTTCTCTTTCCCTTTTCGAGAAGAGGAGGTAGCTATTTGTTGTACTATTGGAAGGGCCAATTTTGGTTGTCCCTTACCCTCGGTCTTATACTTCACGTATTTTTTGTAAAGTAGGTCCATTGTTGGAGGAAGCAAACCAACCAGGGTGGGCCAAAAATGGTCTAATGAATATCTCACATGGGACACTGAAGGTTGGTATCTAGTGTCATGTACTACATGCATAAAACGTTCATGGGAGAACTTTAGACATTTACAAATAATAGAGGCGATTCCATTCATGGAAGCTAGCCAAGGTATGCCTAGCTTCATCCTAAACAAATCTAACTTCAGAATGACATCAAAAACTATGTCAACATCCCTAGGCCCAACTAGGACAAACAAAGTTATTGAGCCATATGGTTTTAGACAAGGACTATCGTGTGTACAGATGGTAGATTTTTTTTTTTCATACTCTTTTTTGTGTAGTGTGTTAAGCAACAATTTCTCTTCTATAATAACATTCACTCGACTCGCGGGGTCTACTAAGACTCATGTCATAATGTTGCCACTAAGGTGAATAGGAATATAGAGGGGAGAGGGCTTGTTATTTAAGGGCAAGTCCTACGACATCAATGTCACATTCAGAAAACCAATCACAGGTTGTTTAGTAGGAGTAACAGTGACCATGTTAACATAGGCCTCGAGTTGAGTGACATAATTGGTGGGATCAATAATCATACATTGGCAGAATGTGATGGAAATGGGTCCGTGCATATCAGCAACTCACTATTTTCTTTCACCACTAATTTATTTGTATTTTTTTTACTTCCATTGAGATGAATAGTACCATCCTTGATGTGGTCCTATATCTCATGACACAGGCATGTACAATGTTTAGTATCATGTTTGTTAACCTGATGGTATTGACAGTAGGCATTTGCATCATACTAGCTAGGGTAAGGTTCCTTAAGAGGTTTAGGGTTCTACAAGGTTATGATCTTATCCTTCAACAACTTTTTCAAGATGGAAGAATAAGATTCTACTAACTTTGTGAGCTTTTAGTTGTGTCTAAGGTTGTTATCATCTATAGTAGCTACTACATTCACAATAGCCTTACCTTTCCTAGAGATCAATACAATGGAATTTCCTTCAGAACAAGAGCATGAAGAGGATCCCTCAAACTGAACTACCATCTATTGGTACTCTCGTAGGGATGCACACAAATGCATGAAAGAAGGGTATTTCATAAGGGAAAAATTTTCCTGCCAAGGCCTTTGCAAGTTCCTTATGAACACCTTTTGCACATTAGAATCAAGCAACATATATGAGATTTGTGAGAAGAGCACTTGATACTGTGTGATGAAGTCAATAATATTTTCATTATCACCTTGTTTACATCAGACGAGATCTGGAAAGGTCATCTTCAGCCTGATGTTAGCTTGGAATTGTCATAGAAAATGGTTAAAAAGTTGGTCACATGAGAAAATGGAATTATCAAGAAATGAATAGTACCATTCGAGTGATGTATCCTTGAGAGATTGAGGGAATAGTTTTGCCATCAACGTGTCATGATGGAAGAAATTTTTGCACAGGGCATTAAAAGCAGACACATGAGTTTGTGGGTCCCCTTTGTCACCAATTTTTTTGAATTTAGGAATCTCCATTCCTTGAGGGAAGGGAGTGTTCAAAATTGCAACCGACAATGGGCTATGTTAGAAGAAGGGTTGAAAGATAGGATGGGTAGAGGCTCAAGGGAGAGACTCGCTAACTGGCTCTACATCATACCCATATTCTGAAGAAGAGTGTTCAAAATAGGGTCACTAGAAGACATAGGACTAGAGAAACCTCCTCCAAAACTGCCATCGAAGCCACCACTAGAACCACTGGTGTGACTACCACTAGAACCACTACCAGAGCCACTGCCACTAATAGGGCCATCGCCAGAGCCACCTCTACTTCCAAAGCCACCACCATGGCCTCCATTGGAACTACCTCCACCAGCACTACTTCCACCATCAAAGCCACTACCGCTACCAAAGCATCCACCACTCATCCCACAGAATCCTCCACTACTAGAGGTGATAGGAGGGGTGAAGCTAAAACCCAAGGGGATCTTGTTCGCCTTGATAGTTTCAGATCTCTTGAAGGTAGAAAGGATGCTAATTGAGGGTACAACATCAACAATGTAAACAGATGTGGGAGGAATTGACATTCCAAGCTATCTTTCATGATCTTCAAAAGTGTCCCCTTGTACAATGTTAGGATTGTTTAGAGGAGCACATGCTTCATTCAGACTAGAGAGACTAGCTAGGAGTTCTATGGCAGTTTGATCTTTTCCAGCCATGTACTTTATTTCCCTGATAACCCTAGTAGCCCTGGCCATCTTCGGGTCCTTTTCTAAGTGATTCTCCAAGACACCTAGTCCCTTGCTAATAGTAGAAATATATTATGAAGGAATATGAATGACCTTGTAATCATCCACTAATAATGGTGTAGGAGATGCATGAGGAGTGGGGATGTGGTCTATCTCATCAGAGATCCCTATCTCACCCCTCGACAACTGCTCCTGTGTGGCAAGACCAATGGCAGACCTAGGAAAAAGGCCTATGGAGAAACCAGTAGTGACCTTTGTCCTCTCCATCTGAAGGTGTCGTATAATTTTCCTAACAATATACCCAGAGGTTGTAGACTAGGTTATGATGCTCATAAACCTTCACAACACTTAGGGGTACAATGATCACAAGGTACAATGGAAAAGCCTCGACACCAACGAATAAGCAAATGTTGGTTCATGTTAGGTTCACCAAAAATGTAAGAGAGGGGGAACAACCATGTTCAAGGCTCTAGGTCATGGAGAGCCAAGAGTGGAAGGATGCCCTAACTTACCTCACTTTAAAGGGGTATCTTGAAATGAGGGACGAGAATGATGAAGACTATAAGTTCCTTCAATCACTCTGCAGACTCAAAATCCAGAATGGGCCTAGGCAAGCCAATTTTTAGGTTCAATACTGTACCTCAGGTAGCTCTCTGCTAGAGGACAAAAGCGTGGTTCTAGGATGACAGTGCAGAATGCTGGCATCTCTCAGGTACGCTAGCGTCTGTATGACCAGAGGATTGAAAATATAGTAACAACCACTAGAAAATGAGCAGACAGCCTAGCTAGTCACTTCTAAAGGAAAAAAATAGAACTATAAAGTAGGAAAGATATAAACAAATATGGTAAAGTAAGTATATGAAAGCTAAGGTGAAAAAGATAATCTCACAAAGATGATCATTTGCCAGCTAGCTCCATAAAGCATGTCCACCTACACACAAGAAAGAGGGAAAATTGTTGGCAGCTATATAAGGGCCTACCTTAGTCAACCCCTATTTTGGTGTTTCCACGTCCACAGATAGCCAAGATAGCAATGGTAGAGAAATATATGATAAAGAAGTAGAGAAGGAGAAGAAGCAAGTAACACTACACAACCAAATCATAAAGTAGAGGAGTGAAAATGCTTACCACCTCCACGAAGAGCTCACTAGCTAATGGAGGACAAAAGAGGACTTGAACAGTCACCACAACCTTAACTGTGATGAAGGGAGGTGTTACAAAACCGAGCAAGCCCCTACTGCAATAGCTTGTTCCACTCTTTCTCTATGGAGTTGATGGAGTGTTGTTGTTGCTGCTATGGAGTGCCAAAGTGCTACTTAAGAGTGAAAATGAAGGTTGAGAATGCTTGAGAATGTAATAAGTGAGTGCTATAATGCTTAGAGGGTGAAATGGAATGAGAATGGGTCAATTTGAAGGAAGAATGAGCAAGAATAATGCATCTTTGGGTCAGTTCATCGAAGTAGGACATTACAACTCATTCCCAATGAAAAGTGCAATGCCTCTTCCAGCTTCAGACACACAAATCCGTTAGGGATTTAAGCACATTGCATAGATGTATGTGTGTCATGTGGGCTTCCCTGATAGTTATTCTTCTACCAATGCAAAAGACATATGCCAAGTGGAATTAAGGCAATGGGATGATGTGGAATTTTAGCTTCAAATTTGGTTTTCTATGGTGAGGGAGTGTAAAAGGGAAATCTGCGTAATGGGTGCAAATTCACGCCTATGCATTTACAATGAGAAAATGCTCAATAAATACTTTACAATATTTACAAATATAGCAAGGTTCTTAAAATAAATTGAAAGAAGATCGACAATGATCTTATCACCAATATAATACAACAATATTAGATAATTGAACATTAAATAAATAAATATTAAATATTATTTTAATACCCTCCCTTAATGCTCAATCCATTAACTACACCAAGATGGCCCCTAAATTTGACAAACTTATCTAGATTGAGCGACTTGGTGAGAATATATGTTGTCTACTCCTCTGTTAGAACATACAACAACTGAACTGATTTGTCTTCAACAAGCTTCTGAATGCAGTGACAATGAGTATCCACATGGTTGGTTCTTTTGTGAAAGATTGGATTCTTGGCAAGTTTAAGAAATCCTTGAATATCACAGAACAAGGAAGTCAAACCTACTTGAGATATTTTCATATCCACAAGCATCTAGAAAAGCCAAACTGCCTCACAAGTTGTCTTAACTGCTCCTCAATACTCTACTTATGTCGAGGAGAGAGCCACTACCTACTGCTTCTTACTAGTCCATGTGACTACACTAGATCCCAAGCTAAACACATACCTAAATGTTGATCTCCTGTCATCAACCGAACCTACCCAATCTGAGTTTTTGAAGCCACTAAGTTTAGGATTGTGACAGCTAGTGTAAAGAAGTCCATAATCAGAAGTTCCCTTCACATAACGTACCACTTGCTTTGCTGCTACCCAATGATCAACCTTGGGAAATTATCTAGGAGACTTCAAGCATATTTGGACTGGGAGATGAAGATACCACTCTCAGTCTGCCAAACCTCAACACCTAAACAATAATGCAAAAGTCCCAAATTTTTCATGTCAAATGTGCTACACAAGTCCTATTTGATATTAGCGATCAAATGTGTCGAGCTGCCAGTAATGATTAGGTCATCCACATATACAACAAGAATAAGGATATCACTACCAATATGTTTGACATATAGATTAGAGTTAGATGGACTCCTTACAAAGCCATGATCTGTGAGGTACTTGTCAATCTTGATGTACCAAGACTGAGGAGCTTGTTTCAGATCATAGAGTGCTTTTACCAATCTACACACCTTGTGTTCTTTTTAGGAAACCTTGAACCCTAGAGGTTGTGTCATGTACACTTCTTCCTTCAACTCACTATTGATGAAAGCACTCTTAACATCCATCTGATGGATTTTCCAACCAAATTGGGTTGCTATGGCAAGGATGAGCCTAATGGTTCTCATCTTGGCTATAGGAGCAAAAGTTTCCTCATAGTCAATGCCTTCTTTCTGTGAGAATCCCCTAGCAACAAGATGAGATTTGTACTTTTCAAGGGTTTTTTCAGCTTTGTATTTAACCTTATAGACCCAAGTGATCCCAAAATATTGGTTTACAATTTTCGGCCAAACTGGACACTGAACTGATTTTTCTAACTAAATCTTCACTTTTGGGCACCTATAGCAGCTAAACTGTGAGAATTTTGAAGATGATGCAAACTAGTGATTTGTGAAATTTTGTTTGTAGATTCTAAATATATGTTTCAAAAAATTTGGAATAAGATTGCACTTCCGTTTCCATCTCGTTTGAAAACTAGTTTTTTTTAGTAAATACAATTTTTAAGGAGTGATGCTCACCATATACAACATAACTTTTTTTCCATGAAGGATAAAATTATATTTTTTAAAAAATTAGATTTGTAACTATGATATCTAGCACTTGAATTTGGTTTCATAGTGTTTTATTGAATTTTTTCCTTAATCAAGTTTCGAAGTCAAATAAATTACAATTCAGACATAGGCAGACCGTATATAACATAACTTTTTTTCTATGTATCAAAATTCTTTTTTTTTGTTGGATCAAGGAATTCAATATCTAGTTCACTAATTTTTTGAAAATTCATTTTTGATAATCTGTTATTTTTCCACATGTGCAGAACAAAGAGCTTGATTTTTGGTGAAAAACTTATGTTTAATCAAACTAAAAAAGCAAATACATAATAAAATCAAAACATAGTAACATTATATTCATTGGATAGCTCCTTCTGAGGACTACCAACATCCAGTTGGGTCTATAAAGTCTCCTCCATTTTCATCCTCAACTTAAGCTTTGAAGGGAAAAATTTTATCAAAATTTTGTACCAGAGGGGGAGAAGGGGGGAAAGGGGAGTTCAAATGAACCTACGTTCAAGCGCACCCCCCTTGGAGGTTCGAGCGAACTCCCCTTTCCACTCAATTTTTGTGTTTTTCATTTTGAAATGTAGCCATTGTGGGACCCAACACAAACAGGTTCATGAAGGGGGTTCCTCAAGTGAACCCCTTCACACCCAACCAAAAAAAGCTTGTTTGAACCCACAAAAACTAAAATTTTCTCCATGGGGGCAGTTTTGGCAATTTTCCTTCCTCATTGGAATTGTAAACCAGTGTTAGAAACCAAGATCTGATTACAAACCAAAAAAATCACCTTCCACAGAAGAGAAAAATGAAAAAGTAGAGATTTGCAAAAGATGTGCAAATTGATATATTTAAAGTTCCAATCATTACAAGAGATAATTTGCTTTATAAAAGCAAAGATGCATAAACCTAATCTTATCTTGAGCAACAAGATAGCTCAATAAGATAAGGATAAAACCTATAACTTAGGAATTAAATGTGCCTAAGTAAACTTATGCTAAAGTGTAATTAAATATTAATTACACCAACACCCCCCATAAGTGCAACTTAGGGAGAAGCAAATTATTATTAAAATATGAGTCCCAACAACAAGGCCTGATTAGGTACTCATGTACAAATGCAAAGAGAGAGAAAACCCAGTGGGAAAACCCCCCCTCAGTGAGATGAACTACTGCGAAGAATCACTGGAAGAACTCTGAAGAAGCAACACTGGAACCCCAAATCTAGCAAGCAAGGAAAGATACTTCTATTGCAAAATACCATATCGGAATCACAAATGCAATAGTAGACCCGATGCCAAGGAACACTAGAAACTCACATACTGGATCAACCCTGGAATTTGTGAACAACAGTAGATGAAAGGATGAAAGGACCCATAATGATGACAAATCTCGAAGTTGTGTCTCTTGAAGCCAATGCCAAACTGAAACTAAAACTGCCCATAAGATGAGTACCATCAAGATTCTGGAACATTAACCATAAAAACATGGCCCTCAAATGAGAAATATCTGAACCAATGTGGATCAAGAACCATAAAATCCCAATGTGAAGTGTGAACCGAAGCAAACCAAAGATGTGTCCAACTAAGAAAGAAAGAAGCTAAAAGGAGACAACAGAAAACCAAAAAAACCCATACGAGTTGTCACCAATATGAAAGATAGATGCAAAAACCCCCCTTAATGGAACTTTATATCAGTTCATTATTACAATACCCAATGATTGTAGAAGGAGAGAATGCAAAGCTACATAAACATAAGTGAAAATGCAAACCTAGTGTACAAAACAAAAAATTAATGCATGCATAAAATAACGTACAAATATTCTATAAATGACCTCATATCTACATAGAGACTGAAACCATCTTTCCAACACTGTGAAAATCACAAAAAATGGATAAGCGAGTCAAAAGATATGCTTTTCGGAGTGAAAATGACAACAACTAACTTCTGAGGCTGAAAACGGAATCAAAAAATAAAAACCAGACAATCAAACCTGCACCATTGCATAGAGCATCGAAACAAATTTTCAACAATATCTCGTTTGCAAAAAAAGGACACCATATGTGAAAGTTATGCCCGTTTCCACAAAACTGCTCCAAAAAGGTTCGATTTGGACATGTGAAGCCCTTAGGGGCTAAAAAATTAAAGCCCCTGGTCACCTGGGTGGACCACGGGGCTGGCGGCTAGATCCTGGGGTGAAGCCCCAGGTCCCCCATAGGACTACGGGTGGCGCTGCAGAGCCGGTCAGTGGCTGGGCGAATAGCACCCGGTCCACCATAGGACCGACAGCTCTGCGCAAAGGGCCCGCAAGGGCTAGAAGGCCTGGCAGGCAGTGAGTGGTGCAGTGGGGTGGCACTATCAACCTGAGTGGCCCTTCGGTGGCTGCTGGGCGGCAGACGAGCAAGCTGATTTTTTTGAACTACATGCGTTATTTTTAAGGCTTTTTAAATTATTTTTTTTCTAAATACGCACCTCAGAAAGCGTGCCTTGGGACTGTATAGCCCTCTAGGAAAAATATTTTTCCTCCCCAGTCGACTATGTCCAAATTGGACAAATTTTATATCAAAATAGGGGTTTTTGGGCACTGTGAACCAACGACGAGGTCTGTTTGGGCCCAAAGTGCTCCAAAACTCAAGCAATGCCCAGATCTATCAAAAAAATGACCGAGCTTGATACTCTTGCAGATCTGGAAAATGGTGACAAAAATGAATGAAATAAAAGTCATTTCTGGCTTTTTCCAACACTCTGAATCCAATGGAAAACCCCAATCTGATCTAAGACGCTGCATAAATGTGCTCAAAGAATGAAACCCTTGAGGGACCTTGAACAAGCTATGCAATGTGTTCCTCCAAAAAAGCTGAGAAGGGACTGCAAATCGAGGCTCTGATACCATTTTAGAAACCAAGATTTGATTGCAAACTAGAAAAATCACCTTCCACAAAAGAGAAAAATAAAAAAATAGAGATTTGCAAAAGATGTGCAAATTGATATATTCGAAGTACCAATCATTACAAGAGATAATTTTCTTTATAAAAGAAAAGATGCATAAACCTAATATTATCTTGAGCAACAAGATAGCTCAATAAGATAAGGATAAAACCTATAACTTAGGAATTTAATGTGCCTAAGTAAACTTATGCTAAAGTGTAATTAAATATTAATTACACCAACAATTTTGTGGGTTTACCCACCCATTTCCAACTAATGGGATTCTTCCCTAAAGGAAGATCAGAAAGGACCCAAGTGTGATTTTTCTGAAGACTTTGGTATTTAGCCTCCATAGCCTTTTCCCAGTCAGGAATTCCTTTAGCATCTGAATATGTCTGAGGCTCATAGACACTATGAATGTTGGCCATGAGAGAAAAATTAATTGTATGCTATTGTTTTCTCTTGTTTCTAGATGATCTACCCTCAATGAGCTCATCATCATAAAGATCACGAATAGTCTTAGCCTACCATTTAGGTGGAAGAGTAGAAATGCTAACATCAGATGCAACAGGAGGAGCTAGAACTGGTTGTGGATCCAGAATAGGTTCATCAGGTGGAAGATCAATATCATTTGGAGGAAAATCAGGTTGAGCATCATCAAAGGAAAATTCTTCATCATCCCTCCCATCAGGTGAGCCTAACAAAAGGCGTTCCCAAATTAGAAGCCTTCAAGGGTTGATCCTCAAAATGTTGAACAGACCAAGAAAGGTGAAAGGGTCCTCATTCTTCATCAAAGACAACATCCTGACTGAAGATGAGATGATCAATGTCTACATAAATCAACCAATAAGTCTTATGGTTGTCACTATACCCTGTGAACATAAGCTTTTGACTCTTGGAATCCAACTTTGAGCACTTGGCATCTAGAATCCATGCATATGGTAAAGAGCCAAAGATTTTCAAATGACTCATCCTAGATTTGCTACTAGTCCAAGCTTCCTTAGGAGTCTTTCCCTTGACAATGTGGGTAGGAGACCCATTAAGGAGATAGACAATAGTGTAGGCTGGTTCTGCCTAATATTTGTTAGGAACAATCATGTGTTGTAACATGAAGTGGGTCATCTCAACAGTTGTATGATTACGCTACTCAACAACACTATTTTGTTGAGGAGTCTAGGGTGTGGTTAACTGATGCTTGATTCTATGTGTATCATAGAAGTTGGAGAAAGCAGTAGAACAAAATTCCCCCCCCCCCCATTATCTAACCTAAGAGTGATTATGCAACAACCAACCTCTTTTTCTACTAAGGCCTTAAACTTTTGAAATATAATAAGCACATCTGATTTCTATCTAAGAAAGTACACCCACATTTTATGACTAAAATCATTAACAAAAAGTAAGAAATACCTACAACCAGTAATAGAAGGTGGATTCATTGGCCCATATACATCAATGTGAACCAACCGTAGTAGTTTAGAGGCTCGCCGTGAGTCACCATCACTGAACAATGTCATGTGCTACTTCCCAACCTAACAAGCTCCACAAACACCATGATTTTGAGTTTGGATTTCAGCTAAACCAGCTACAAGTCCCTCTTGAGCTGGCTAAGATAGATAGTGCAAAATTAAGTGCTCATACCACTAATGCCAAAGATTGCTAATAGCAGAATTTCTGGTTGCCATGGCTAACTCTGAAGAATCTCTTGTATCCACAAGTCTATATAGACCATGATCCCCAATAACAACAACCACTATGGTGCAAGTCACCTAATCAATAATGGAACATTTGGCATGTACAAGATACCACATCGAACTAACGAGAGTACTGCATAATCTAACTAACTAAGAGAAGGTTCAATTCCATGTTAGGAATGTAGTATACATTAAGGAAGATGAGATTCCTCCCACCAGACTGAATCTGAATCTTGAGGCAGTGAAAGGAGAGAAGTCTGTGAACCAGTCATGTCGATGTGCGAAGTTTCGCAAAGCACCTAAATCAATGTACCAAGCAGAGGACTTCACATGATCTAAAATCCTTTTATCCATAAAAGTGTAAAAGGTAGATTCCTTATGCTCAGTGTGCTTGGCAACATTCACTTTTTGTTGAGACCCTCCCTGCTTCTTATGTTTAGAAGCCAAATGTTGAAGACAATCCTTGTTCATATGACCATACTTGTGGTAGTAATTACACTGAATGTTCTTTTTCTTAAGGTTGCTCGAAGGTTGACTTGAGCCTTTTTGCTATGAAGGCTAACCTTTCCCTTTGTTCTTAGGTTGACTTTTAGCTGCAAAATCTTTTTTTGTAGAGGACAATGAGGCACTACTACCAAACTATTGTTTCTAGTGATCATACTGCAAGAGGATAGTATAAAGCTTTGGAAACTTCAAATCAACACTAGTGGATGTAATTTTGAGGGTTTCAACAGAATGCTCATATGACTTCGGTGAAATTTTAGAGGTAATTACTACCAGGTCTTCTTCCTCCATCTTTCGACCAATTGCCTCTAAGTGATGAAAAATGTCATGAATCCTTCTTAGATGCTCTTGTAAGGACATTCTCTCATCCATCATGATGGAGAACAATTGGTTTTTTAGAAAAGAATGCATGGCTCTTGTCGAAGGTCTCATGCAAGTTTTTTAGATGCTCCCAAATTTTGATAGCTGATTTTTCGGATGGAACCTATGCAGGTTGATCATTAGTAACTGGAAGTTTAATGAGCATCACCGCTTCACGATTTTTCTCATCAAACTTTTCTTGGGTTTTATTTGTCGTTGCGGGACGAGTAACATTGTCGAGAACAATCTAATCAAGGTAGAAATATTCAAAGATGGTCATCATTCACTACTTCCAGGTATTATAATTTTTGTTGTTGAATCACTGACAGCCTTCCAACATAATGTTGGTCAAACTCGCCAACTTGTACGCTTTTTGAGGCACAAGAAATAAGGAAAGTAGAAGAGGAAATAAAATAGATTGTACTAATCCCAAAAGACTGAAGCAATATTAGACACAAAAATCAAGACAAATCTATTGGCACAAATTTTAAGGCACAGATTTTGAGACATCTAGAAAATTCTATCGACTACCCAAAATTCTTCTCGAAAATCCCAAAAGTAATCTTGAACCAAAAAAAAATTTGGCTCTAAAAAAAAGGATTTTTTTGAAAACCCTAGCTCGAATTTGGTAGAAGATAAATGCAAAAAAATGGCACCAAAAAAAGTATAAAAATTTGTGCACAAAATGTGCAGAACGTAGGGCATGTTGAAAAATGTGTCACAAAAGTTAGGTCGTGCTCAGATGTGATAAAAAATTCTAAAAAAAATGTCTCGAATTTTTTTAGAAAATGTAAGATTTTTCTTCCCAGAAAGATGACTTTGAGCAGTGACAAAACATGACTAGGAAGTTAAGCAAAATTATGCACAAATACTTTGAAAACACAACTCAGAAGCAAGAGAAATCATGGCCCTAAAATGAAGTCGCATTGCACAAAGGGTTTTAAAAAAATGCACTAGGAGAGATGCAAAAAACATGAGCAAGAAATCTTCAAAGAAAAATGCGATGAGACCGGTTGAATCTGCACAGACAAGAGCAGAAAAAGGTTGCCAAGAAAAGATATCTTCAAATTGTGTGGGTCAAGAGAAAGAATAGAAACACAATTCATCAAAACCTCATGTGAATGCAGATGGAAAAAACCAGGCACGATTATTTCTTCTCTTAAAACGTCTTCCAGACAAATCCACAATTTTTTAGAAAATCAAGAACTCAATTTTCAGACCACAAAAAACACGAGTTTTAAATTTTTTATAAAATCACAATGGTGCCCAAAAATAATTTCGGCTCTCATACCATATTACGCAAGTAATTGGTAAAATATTTGATGTTATTTACAATGAGCAAATGCTCAATAAATACTTTACAATATTTACAAATATAGCAAGTTTCTTAAAAGAAACTGAAAGAAGATCGACAATGATCTTATCACCAATATAATACAACAATATTACATAATTGAGCATTAAATAAATAAATAATAAATATTATTTTAATAGTAGAGATAGATCTAGATTGGGTTTTCTTGGATTTGGAAATTGAGTACATCAAAAATTGCCAACAAATTTATGGTTGGTAGTCCTAACCTTTCCATT
Organism: Sequoia sempervirens; assembly: GCA_007258455.2. Taxonomy (NCBI): domain Eukaryota; kingdom Viridiplantae; phylum Streptophyta; class Pinopsida; order Cupressales; family Cupressaceae; genus Sequoia; species Sequoia sempervirens. The sequence continues at coordinate 355,399,458 of VDFB02000003.1, read as the reverse complement.
GTCCAAAGTTTGTCATTTATGATTCTATCCTTTTTTGAGGTGAAGGGAAATCAATCAAGAAGAAAACAAAAAAATGAATGTTACTTTCCTCTATCTACCATTGAAATATTAGAGGAAAGATCTCTAGAGAAACTTTATGATTATGTCAATATGATGCCTAATAATTTTATTTTACATCTAGATGCTTGATATCATTACAAAATGTGTAAACTCCATATCAATATGCTGAGTGCTCATTTTCGTTCTAATATAAAAATTTTAATAACATTATGATTATGAAAACTTTATATAAACATGATGCCCATTAATTTTTATTGTTGTTAGAATACTATATTACACCATAAATTCATTGTAATATGTTAATATAATATTATTAACATAAATAATAACTCTCCTAAATGATTACAATTAATTGGTCTGGTACACCTGGTTTGATTGGTCATTTACTAGCCTTTCCCAAGTATATATTTTTTCTCCTCTCAATAATGGATTGGCCATTTCTTCTTAATTCGAATAAGTGAGAATCATGTGAATCAGAGTAATCACAGCCAATGACTTTTGTCTTCGTTGACTAGGCAACTGATTTCACTGTTTTTCTTACTTATTGTGCAATAACGTAGAAGCACACACTTCATAAACTTCAGGTCAATGGTTTATCAGTTATTTCTCTCCATACCTGAAGCAGTGAATTCCTTGTTATCAACATATACTATTATACACTCCCTCTTCCTCTCCCACTCCCTCTCCCTCTTCCTCTTCCCTTGCTTATAATATCTATTCTTCATTTATTTGCTTAATTTTCACCAAAGCATCATTTTTTTGTTAATGGCTTCCACTTCGAAACACGATCCATTTTTAGTACTTGAACCTCCCAACAAAAAGATAAAATCCTCCTTGACTGCAAAAATGTATGATGTATCATCAACCATCGAGGCCCAGACGTCAAAACAACTTTGGCTCAGGAGCTCTACGATTCTCTACCTGAGCTGAGAGATTTTATTCCTTGTGCCATAGAGAATGCCATATCCTCTGCCATAGTGCACATAGCCATTTTATCACTATGATATGCAGAGTCTGCGTGGTGCTTAGCTTAGCGTGCTTTAATGTTTCAAACCAAAGCTAGAATTATTCCCCTGTTTTACAATGTTGAGCCTTCAGACTTCCGCTACATAAAAAATGGAGTTGCAGATGCATTTTCCAAACACGAAGAGAAGGACAGATATCCTAAACATGACATTCAACCGTGGAAAGAATCCCTGAAGAACATTTCATGGCTCAAGGGCTACCAACTCAGCAAACAGAATGAGTAAGGCATCCCCATATGCTTTCCATCCATATATTTTGTTAAATTTTCTTTTCTAAGAGCTAGTTTAATTAGTCTAAAAACAGTTATGATTAAAATCAACTGTAATGAGGGACTTTCTTTGGACAGCATATACTTGTTTGATTTGAATATCTTTTATTCTTATCCGGAGAGGTTCTTTCTGTCCTTTTGGCCACTTACCAATGGCTTCCTCTCTTTCCGTTTAAGCTCTGAAGTGGTTTAAAGGGAACTGTTTGTGGTATTGTTTCTAAATTCCTTCCGTCGTACAGGGGATTTTTGAGGATTTATAATTCGATATCGAAAGATAACCCTGATTTTCTTACTTTGGCCAGCGTCATTACTTTCTTTTGGCTTACTTCTATCTTGGGTACGACTTTGAGAGCTTTCACAAGAAGGAATTAAATTGCTTCCATTCTGATCTGAAGATTCTGATTTGGGTTGTTTATTTTCTTAGCGAGGGTGGAGATTTTCTGCCTTTAACCTTTGGAATTGCTGTGTTTGGGCAAGGAGTACCTTATGCAATTGCATCCCATATCTCTCTCTATATGGCTGTTGTTTGTTTTAACTTCCAGATTTTGGTGTTGGAGACATTATAGCCTGAATTGGGATTTCTGGATTGAAGTTTCCTACGGTTCTGAAGATTAATTAGAAATATGTGGGGTTACAGGCAGTCCAGTTTGGAAATTGCATTTGGTTCTGTTGTGGCAAATATACCACTTGTTCTCTTCCTTTTCATTGTACAAGTCTTGTTATACTTCTGCTTCTTGCTATGCATTGCTTTTCAAGACTCTGGCTTCTTATGTTGTATTGTCCCGTAGGCATTTTTTAATTCAATATGATTTTTTAATATTATCAATTTAAAAAGGAAAAACTCAATTACTTGCAACCTTATTTTAATTATATTTTTGTTTTTTGTTTTTTTTTAAATTTTCAGCGATCTGTGTAAGGTGTGCAATGACGTCGTGTGCGCTGTGGTTAAGGAGAAGCAAAAGAGAAAAATTCCTTTTCAAGTTGCAAAATATGCTGTGGGACTTGATGAACTTGTGAAAGATTTCCACAACTACTCCGAGAGAAATGGGCAGACGAGAGATAAAATAATTGGCATCTTTGGGATGGGAGGATCTGGCAAGACCACTCTCGCCAAAGATTTGTTCAATCGCAAAAATTCAGAATTTAGTGGATCAACCATTTTGTTTGATGTGCGGGAAAATGATGTCAAAGGGGCGCTCACTTCTCTGCAAAGTAAGCTTCTGAATGATCTGTTTCCTGGAAATCATCATTCATTTTCTAGTATAGAAGAAGGAATCGTCAACATCGAGCATAACCTTCAAGGGAGCCACGAATCAAGGTTCCTTATAGTTATAGACGATGCTGACCATCAAAAGCAGTTAGATGCCCTGCTACCCATGTATGCTTTCAATCCCAAAAGTTTGGTAATTGTTACAACCCGTGATGAGAGACTTCTTATAAAGGTCGGAGTGACAGTCCGTTATAAGATGAAAAAAATGAATCCAGAGCATAGCAAAGAGCTCTTCTGCTGGCATGCGTTCCATAGACAATCTTGTAAAAGTGGATTTGAGAATTTCGTAGACAGCTTTGTGGAAGCGTGTGGAGGTTTACCTCTTGCTCTTCGAGTAATGGGCGGGCATGTTTTTCGCAGTGACAAGGCTTATTGGAAGTTACAATTAAGTGTTGTTAAGGCAAGTTTACACAGAGACATAAAAGAAATGCTTCAAATAAGCTATGATGCTCTAGAAGAGGATCAAAAACAGATATTTATGGACATAGCATGTTTTTTCTTAGATAAAGATGTAAGCAGTGCCATAAGTATATGGAAGGCTTCAGGGTGGAGAGCCGAACATGCACTTCAGACTCTCAAAGACAAGTGCCTCGTTCAAGTGCAAACTTATTTTGATCGGGTGCATGACCACAGTAACGGGTATCTTCCCTCTACGATCTGCCATTATGAGCCAACATTTATTTTGAAAATGCATGACCACCTACGCGACTTGGGGAGAGAAATGGCAGATAATGAAATGAGCCATCCTCGTCGGCGGTGGCGTTTTGAAGATCTTGTATGTTTTTTATACGGCCTTATATTCATGTCCTAGTTGGAAATGGTTTATTTTCTGTAACATTTATGCGTAACTTAGATTGAACATTTTCTAACTACAAAGAAATTTGAATTTAGATCCGAACGACCGAAATCAAGGGATTCCAAGACACCTTGGCTGGGTCCGAAGGAAAAAGTTTCAGATGTTTCAGTCTTATTCACGACCCTGAAAGTGGTTTTGATATGACATTTTTTCTGGGGAGTTCAAAGACATCAACCGATTTACAATGGCTTCAACTTAAATTTTATTGTGGATATTATCCATATATTCCAGAATGGATTCCTCTACAAAATTTGCACACCTTATGTCTTGAGGGAGTATCACCTGCGAGATTGTGGCAAAGGGGTGATCAGGTATATGCTTTTTCTTGATCAAAAATTAAATTTTGGTATCATCAACATTCAATAAGTTCGTTCTTGTAAGATTTTTATTATTGAAAAAAACAATCAGTTTGAACAAATTGATTGTAAATTCCAGGTTCTAGTCAAGTTGAAAGAGCTATTTGGCGACTTTTCAAATATGGATATTTCAGACTCCAATCTTAAAAATATGTTATTGAGTGATTTAAACAAACTTGTGAGTTCATTTGGAATGTTCAAACATCTGGAAAGTCTGCGCTTAGAGTTTGGATATGAGATCATGCAATCGAATATTGAATGGAATTGCTTGCTAGAATCTGTAAGAGAACTCACCAATCTGCAAACTTTATGGTTGAATTGTTTTAAGGTAGAAGGGAAGTTCTCTTTAAGAAACAGGGGAGAGACAACTAATGATCGGTTTCGTATGGGAAGCCTTAAGCCATAACTCTGTGTCACGCACTAAAAACAAGAGTGGTCTCAATTAGTGGACAGTTCTGTCCCACCCTTAAATTTCTTAAGCTTTATTCCATGCCAGATCTAATTGAAGTGGATTTAACAAGGGTAACCACACTGGAATGTCTGGTGCTGTTGGAATGTAGAGAGTTACGAAAAGTAGCGTGCGATGATCTGCTACAACTTGAAATGTTCCCTATAAAATTATGCCGGACTATCAGAGAGTTGCCAAATTTTGGGAGTGGTGGTTGTCTCAAGAGGGTCTATATTAGCCGTTGTGGGAAGCTGCAGGATATATCAGCTATTGAAAGATTGAAGGGATTGAAGTGGATCTGGATTGCGCATTGTCCGGAGTTGAAGAATGTAAAAGCTATTGAACAATTGAAGGGATTAGAGAGAATTTGGATTCAGGAATGTACACAGCTGGAGGGTGTAATTTGTGTTAAAGAATTGAAGGAGATGAAGAGAATCCGTATTGGAGGTCTTCCAAGGCTACAGAGTATAGAAGGCATTGAATTTTTAATACCCCTGGAGATCATTGTCATTTATAAATGTCCGAACCTGCACAAAATAAGGGGTATTGAAGAATTGAAAGGACTGAAGCAGATGATCATTTCAGATAGTCGTATAATAAGTTGTGTTGAAAGGTTGCAGGTATTGAGCGCAGACATTATTTCCTTTCAATTTTGTCCTTCTGTTGCAATTTTTGTATTTTTTTGGAACGGTTGCATCTGAATAATGTATTGCTAAATGTTCTGTTCTCGATTTTCTATATATACTATTGAAAATAATTTAGAGAGAGCACTGTGATTTCAGAGATTGCCGTCGGAGATTACAACTCTAGTGGGGAGATCGGCCATGTTAGATTTTATCGCAAATGAAGATGAAAAAGATGAATTTGCATTTGGCCACAGGAGGAGATCGCCCATGTCATAATTTAACGCAGATAAAATTGGCGACAAATTGTCTATGGTGGATGGTTTCTGTGAAATAGACTGGAAGGGAAACAATATAATGGATTGGAAGAAAATAGTAAATGAGATGATCCATTCGTTTCATAAGACCCATCATTCGCTCAGTACATTCATCTTTTGCTCTGTGCTTCGGGATTCTCATGTGATAGGGGCCGACATTTCAAATGGGACCAGGATGATTCTTGACAAGTATCTTCGCCTAAGACACATAGATTTCTTTAGGGATGGTGCATATCGGATCAATATGTGTGTGATTAATGAAGAAAGGTTATTAGAAAATGACTCCTGGATTCCATTATCTAGTAATATAGAGAAGGCGTTTTTAATGGGAGTGTAGCGAGAGACTCCAAAAAAAGCAACTACCACGATTTTGAGGAAAAATCGGCAAACCCTCCAAACTTTTGCAGATGAGCACGACGCTCCAGAAAAGATTGCAAGAAACCACGATTTTTGAGGACAAAATGGCAAAACCCTGAATCTGAAGTTTACAAAACATCGTTTTTTCGGAAAAAATGGTAAAAACCCACAAAGGAAGCCAAGTAGCTGGCACATAATCCGAAACACAGATCAGCATACAAAACATCATTTTTAAGGAAAAACGGTAAAACCCTTTCATGATTTTTCAGGCAAAAATCAGAAAAACTTCACAAAAATTTTTAAGGCTGAAAATTATAAACCCAACACATAATTTTTTAAGGCTACAAAATTCTAAAACCCACAAATAATTTGTCAGGACAAAATTATAAACCCAGCACATAATTTTTGAGGAAAAATTAGAAAACCTAGCAAATAATTTTTTTAGGGAAAAATTATAAAACCCATCAAAACTCATTTTTGTCTCCTGCTCAGAAAAAAACAAGATGCCAAAACCAAAAGTCATGGCTCACAAAGTCTTCAAAATCGAGGCCAAACAAGAACCATGCACTGAAAGATGCAAGAAACGCATTCCAATCACGACCAGGAGAAAGACAGAGTTGCAGGTCAGGAGAAAATGAGACGAAAACTCCAGAAAATCGCGCGCAGTCGCACCCAAAAAATGCCACAAAAATGCGCTCAAATACTAAGGAAAAAACACAATTAAAAAATGACTGGAAACGCGTGCTCCAATAGTCTGAAATCGCGCCAAAGCTGAGATGAAAATAGCACAAGAAGACGCCTAAGAAACACGCAAACAGGAGAGCCACGAACAAAGATCGCGCCACAAAATGAGAAACACGCACAACAAAAATGCGCCTTCAGAAAAAAAAGGCGATTTTTAGCCACGAAAATTGACGATGAGCCACAAAGAAGACACACAGCCGATGCGGCTAGGGCACACAGGCGTTTTCAGAAACCCTAGAGACACGATTTAGAGGCCCAAAAACCCTCGAAAAATCCTTCAATTTTTCTTCACTAAAAAACTTCACTGAAATTTTTTTCAAACCCTCCCAAAATCCTAGGTCTCCCATGAGGGAATCAGACCCAGACCCGCTCTGATACGATGTAATGATATTTTATTATTAACTCATTGAATGATTACAAATGGAGACATACTCTCCTTATATAGAGAATAACCGAGAACAAAATAGAAACATTCTAAACTATCTAACTGATGGAGAAAATAGAAACTTACCTAATAGACTAAAGATGACTAAATGACCATTAATATTAATTACTCTAATAGTGAAGGCAGGCAAAGAAAGGAAAACCCTCCACATATTGCAAAGCTTATTTACTCAATTATGCCTTCACAAAAGAAAATATTCAGAGGAAGATCTGCTCCACTTTGGGCATGTTGAGGATGAGAATGAGATTAATCTCGAAGAGGAGCATAATAGTGGTGTTTATGATTATGATGATATGTATGTCTATTTAGAATACTATGAAGAATATAATGGTGGTGGTGGTGACGATGATGATTACTAGGAACTAAGTTTTAATTAAAAAAATTGTGGTTGTAAATGAGATTATGAATATTTTAAAAGAAGTTTTTTTAATTTTTTTTTTAAGTGTATCTTATATAAAATGATTTTTTATTGGTTGATTTTAATATCTAAAAAAGTATTATTAATATATTTAATTAGTCATAGGTTACATATATTGTGAGATTTGAGTCTTAACAAATTTCACATATGCAAACTACTATTGAGTCATTGGAAAACAAGTTTTAGGTATCGTTTAATAGTAAACCAATTTCCATCTAATGGTAAGAACCTCCAAAATCTCACTTATCATGTAAAATCCAGATAAATACTAATTTTCTAACTAGATGGGAACATTCTATTTCCATTTGCAATGTTTCTTGTCAATTTGATGGCAACTTTCTTTCTTAATTTGCATTGCTTTATGTTTTAAATTTGTATGAAAAAAATCTAGATTTGTCTAAGTTTATTTCATTCCATTATTTAGCACATAATATTAATTGTTTAATCTAACCACATACAACTAAAATTTACAGCATATGTCACCCATACACGCCCATGCACAAACACATACACTCTAGCATATTAACATAAATATAGTATTCTATCATCCCATTCCTTCAACCTCCTTTAGATGCAAGTGCTAGTTATATTAATTCTTATTACAATCAATCAACATTTTTTTAATTTAATATATCATTTTTAAAATACTATATATATATATATTATTTTGGTAGTTTTTGACAGTAAATAAATAAATTATTATTTGTGTTTTATTTTATTAGTGTCATTAAAAGACAAGTTAAGCTAATCAAGCATAGATTGAAAGAAGTCATTGATGGAATTAAAAGTTATGTGGATAAGTAATGTAAACTCTTAGAGAGTTTGTAGTTGGAGACAAAGTTTTCTTTTGTTAGTGTGCAATTTTTATTTCTTTGGTTATGCCTATTTTAACTATGATATTGCACATGTTTATTAAATTCACTCAAGTTGCATGTTCTTCTTTCATGAGATTCTTTTTTTTATCCTCATAGAATTTCAAACTTGAATAAACAATCTGTTGTTTTTTGTTTCTATGTGTAATCCTCATCCTTGTTGGATTTGGAAACTATAAAGCCATTTATAGTATAGTTTTTTCTTCATCTTCAATTAACTCAATAGCTTCTCTTTGTGAGCCCTTGATGTAGATTCATTATCTTATTTTTGTTTATGGATTACAATTTTTTTTTTTATTAGACTGCAGGAATCGGGTAGCACGACCCCCTATAAACTGCAGTGCGCCTGGTAAACTTTTTAACGTGACTGGCGGCGCTGGCGCGACACGCCCTCCGGTACCACGGGACGGGGGAGACTAGAACTCGTGACCAGCAGAGCCGCAACGGAATTACTTAGCCAACCGAGCTAGGGCCCCCACCCGTTTATGGATTACAATTTTATGGTTTAAATCTCTCTTCAATTTTTTTTGGGTTATCCATCTACTTCCATATTTCTTCAATGAACTCAATAGCTCATGTTTTGATAGTTCTTAAATACTAGAATTCTTGATTGAAAGATTAGAGTTTTCTTTTGCAAGAAATTATAAATCCCTATTTTCTCTTCTCTTATATTTTTGAATGATCTAAAGAATTAGAAAAGATTTATTAAAATCTGGTGATCTTTTGTGTTACATGTGTGTTCGATAAGATCTAGATGATTACATATCTTCTGTTTATATTATTGTCATTTTCATCTATTCCAACATGTCTGAAAATATTGAGGATGTTAGAAAATACTTTCATTTCAATAGAATTAGGAGATTGTATGAGATAGTAGCAAACAAGAGTTTGAAGCTTAGATCAAGAAGATATGATGTTTTGACACCACAAACTTTAAGCATGCCATGTATTTGTAAAACTACTTTATCAAATTAAATCACACAAATTAAATATACAAATAAAAAGGGAACAACCTTAAATATGGTAATCTATTAAGGATATAATATTTCCACAATACATATTGCTTCTTCTTGTTGTTTTTGAATTTGATTGTGTGTGAATTTTTGCATCATACTTTGTGATCCATTATTAGAATTGTAATCTATATAACAATTTTAGAGGATAGTAAGTGGTCCTTTTTTCATTTTTGAGAGATACACATGTATTCTTAATCAATTTTTAGAAAACAAAAAGAATAGCTGTGAAAGATGAAAATAATTGATCTTTATACAATTATTTTTGTTCCAATAGTTGCTAATGAGTGTGACAAGTAATATTGTTGTCTTGTGAATACTTGGGATACACTATAGATAATTACTATTGAAAAAATTCATATACAAGATATGTTATAGATGATTTGTCATTACAAAATAAAGGCTAATCTTAAATAGAATCTAGTTTAACAATTAAAAGTCAAATTTTGGTTAGTAAGAATTAAAAACATTTACCACTTTTTTATATGAAGATGCAAAATTGCTATTTACTATTTGATCATTGAACATCATGATATTTAATAGAGTTCTAAATAAAGGTGACAAAGTGACGCCTAAGGGATCTAGCACTCATCTTATTAGACATCAATGTTATGCCTTTTAATTTAATTTTTTTAACTGATTTTGCAAAAAACCCTCATCACCACATACAAATGAAGAGTCAAACCCAAATCCTGAGACTGAATGAGCTAACATCAATATTAGAAAAAACTTTAAGAACCTCCCCCCTCCCCCCCCCTTGGCGAAGGTGTAAAATCTTGGCGAATCTTGCATACTTTATGATAAAAATATTAATTCTAGTGGGGAATTTTTTCATTTTTCATGAAAAAAAATAATGTCCATTGGAAAATATTTCCTAATTGCTAGAAGTCTGTGGAAATTCGTAGCGAAATGCAAATTTAATAAAACCACTAAATTTTTTCCATTGGCGATTAAAATCTATTTTCAAACCAATAAAATATTTCGATTGGCAAATGAAACTTGTTTTAAAACAATTTTTTTTGTTGGTGATTAAATTTTTTCAAACTAAAAAATAAAATTCATTAGTGAATTAAACCTATTTTCAAATGATTAAGAAAAAAACATTGGCAAATTAAACATATTATCAAACTAATAAAAAATATGTAATAACCATGACCGTTTGATGAATTGTCGATGGATGGTTGTAGTTGCATTCCAAAAGTAAATCTCTAAAGTAGTAGACTTGCGAATTGAAAACTTCGGAATAACACTAGAACCATTAGATTTTTTTTTTTGGTCGGTAATAGGATTTTGTATTGCATGAAAATAAAGATTACATCATTTGCCTCATTGTTTTCATCAACCATCCAAAAATCACCTACAACTATAACATTTTTTTCAAAAACACATGTTAACATGCTTCATAACAGAAAAAGTAACCCTACCCAACTAAAACTAATTCCACAACTATTTGTATCTACCTTACATATTTCAACAAGATTTTCAATCATTCTTTTACCCTTCCTAGTACCTACTATTCAAACTATACAATCGTAAACAAGGTTCAACCCCCAGCAAGCCAAAAATTTAGTACTAGTCTTGTGTTAATTTTGCAAAAACCCTACAAAAACTACAAATTCAGCTAGTGCTACCCATTTCATAACCAACTTTCCTTGTTGCTTTGCATTTCATCTTTTGCTTCCTTGCATTCTATCCTGTTTCTTTCATACACTTTTCCTTTGCTTTTGCCTATGCTTCCATGTGCTCTTCCTCCGCTTTCACCTGTGCTATAATTGGTTCCACCTTCATCAACTCTATAAAGAGCTTCAATGCTTTCTAGCCTAACCTTTCTTCTTCCCTACATCAATTTTTAATCTCATCCTCTAGCCAATGCATGAAAGGGATGCATCCTTCTGCCCCTTCCAGTTCCACATTTTCAAAGCCTTCCCGGATGTCCAAACCTTCACCTTGAAGTACCCATTCAAGTATTGATTCTAATCCTTCCCAAAAATCTCTATACATAATCATCTCCATCACTTCTCACACTGTGCTTGTTGATTCCCCCAAGTCCAAACCCCATGCTATAATCAAGGAGTATACATCCATGTTAGTCCTGTATCTATGCCCCAAATTTATGAAGGATTTCCCAAAAATCATCTACACACATTGTACCAACCTCCCATTAGTGAATAAAAACATCCCCATTAATCTTTGATCAGAAGCTTCACCATAAAACATGTTTAATTTCCGCCTTGAACACAGAGTGAAGTTGGCCTCCATTTGAAAACTGCTACAACTACACCGCCACCACCACCACTCTTTCAAAATTTTTGTGTGCCTTCTTCTCCACGCCAAAGTCTATTTATTAACTTTGATAATCGAGGGTCGAGAGGTAATAATTTTCAAAAATTCGTACATACCGATCTTAATTACCCATCGATCCTCCAGCCATGTCCACTTGCTCCAATCTCCCCACGATCTTCACTTCATAAATGCACCGTCCTTGCCACCTTTCCTATCATAATTCACCAAATTCGAGGTTTTGGTGTTTTTCCTAACCTTACTTGCAAGTCTTTCTTGGTCGTCATTGTAGTCGGTGGGTCGGAGGTTTCAAAAACTTTGAAACATCAAACTTTGGTTCTAAGGTTCCAATTTCACTAAGCATGCGACATTATGGACCATGACCATTCGATGAATTTTTTATGGATGTCTGTAGATTCATTTCAAATGTATATCTCTTAAGCACTAGATTTGCAAATTGAAACCTTCAAAATTACACTAGAACCGTTAGATGTGAACGCATGGTGAGATCAAGGCTCATCATCATGGTAATGAACTTGATGGGTTGTATTTTGGCAATGAGCGATAGAAGAACTTAAGTGGAAAAAATATGCATGTGTATAAAGTTTATTTTAAAAGAGAGATCACCTAGGAAGAATGTAGGACCAATGCTTAAAAACTTAAGAATTTTTTACACAAAGGATGTAAAGGAAAATCAATATAACCATGATCATTCAATGAATTTTTGATGGATGGTTGTAGTTGCATTCCAGAAGTAAATCTTTGAAGCAATAGACTTGTGAATTGAAACCTCCAGAATAACACTAGAACTGTTAGATGCAGACACATGGTGAGATCAAGGCTTATTTCTCTCTTTTCAATGCCTTGATTTATTATATTTCATTTAATTGAAATTCTCAATCTTTTGAACATTCGAAGTAATTGATTAGAAAACTCACAGCTTTAATGAAACATGATTTGTAATGATTTCATATTGTTTGAGTGGCACTGGTAGTGGTGACTAGAGTCTGGCAATTTTGATAGCTTGTTGGATTGAGGTAGAGTTTGCATGTAGCTAGACATCAATCAAATTAAACATTTTAATTGTACATGCAAGGCTTAAGATACACGAATAGACTAAGTTGGTTTTTTGGTTTGTGCGAATCAGGCTGGTAGTGGCACTGGTGGCCCATAAATAGGGTTAGTGATAATAGATAGTATCACAAGGGTTTTCATTTTTTTGGGTTAATAAGCATTCATGGAGAAGATGTTGTGTTATTATTGGGGATACTCTAAATTATCATACCTCTAGTTATGCAATTACAGAGTAAAAGACCAATTTCCTTCAAGTTCAGAATGGGTGGAATTGGGAAGAAGTAGATTTGATTTACCTGACTTCTCAGACAAGTTTTGAACTAGGATGAGGAGCTCTAATGTACATAAGTGCTATCCTGATGCATGGAGGCTGTAGGTAGAAGATGGGAGCAATTTTACTACCCCTCATCTTTTGCATGACTCTGGTTCTCAAAGGGGATAAGCACATTTTTTATCTTCATAGCTCCAATTTCCCTAGCATGGTTGGCTAGGCGAGTTCCTTGCATTTATTTTCAGTGCCACATTTTTACTAGGTTCTCACTAGTAGAAGCTTTGGAAATTTGGAATCATGCATTTATTTGTAGTGTCACATTTGTATTGCATTGTCACCGACAAAACCTTGGAAATTGGAATCAATTTGTATTCCATTGTCATGATCAACAACTTGGAATAAATTGTGTCTATGTAAAGTGACTTATGTTATTTATACAAAATAGGAGCTTTCCTTCTCTACAACAACTCATCTTTAAAAAGATATGTAATAATGTGACATTGTAATTCGGTTGTAATAAAATAAATGGTTATGTTGTGTTAATCTTAATTATAAATTTAAAGTAAAGAGTTATTTTCTAAGTTGAGTGTCTATGAATCTATTCAAATCATTTTTTTGTTCCCTTAAGAAATTAAGTATTATCTATTTATGAAATAATTGCATGTAGATTTAAAATTAAAACATAAAGCAATACAAATGAAAAAATAAAGTTGTCATCAAATTGACAAAAAAACATTATAAACATTAAAATTTGTTGCTTGTCACTTTTGTTAGGGTTTACCAAAATGTTAGTGACTTCTAATTTTTCATTGACCTTCTCCCCCATTTCTCGGTATCATTATTCATTTTATTAAGTCCTTTGCAATGTTAAGTTATTGGCCCCTTGGCCTTGATGTCAATCCTAGCGCATTAAAGTTTAAAACAACTTTGAAACACATGTTTATTATTTATATCATAATTCATAAATTACTTAACTGTTCAATGAACATTTGATATATGATTGTAGTTGCATTCCAGAATGAAATGCACAAAGTGCTAGTATTGCAAACTTAAACCTCTGGAATTACCCTTTAACCGTTAGATTTACAATGATCAATAGTTTAAAATTTTCTACCAATGTAGGACTAAATGTCTGGTGGAATAAGATTTGTAATGATTTCATATCATTTGAGTGGCACTGGTGATTTTTAAAATTGACAGCTTGTCAGCTTGAGGTACATTTTTCATTTAGTGAGGATGTTAGAGTCTAGATGTCAATAAAATTAAACATTTAAATAAATGTAAGGCTTAAGTTACATGAATCAGTTAAAATTTAAGTTGGTTTTTGGTTTGCGTGAATCACAATTATGAATCTTGATTATACCTAACCTCACATGTGACACGTGTGAGGTGTACACAGGGACCAGGATGGTAGTGGCACTATTGGTGGCATTGTTGGCCGATGAATTAGGATAGTGAGCACAACTTAAAATTAAAATCATTCATTGAAGGCTAAAGACTTTACTATTGAGTGCAATGTTCAAATTGTCATAAGGGTTTTCATTTTGTAGGGTTAATAAGGATCTAGGAAGAAGATGATGTGGCATTATTGGGGATACTCTAAATTTTCCTACCTATAGTTATGAAGTTATAGAGTAAAAGACCAATTTCCTTGAAGTTTAGAATGAATAGAATTGGAAAGAAGTTGATTTAGTTCACCTGACTTCTTAAACAAGTTTTGAGCTAGGATGAGGAGCTCTGATGGAGACAAGTGCTCTCCTAGTGCATGGAAGTTGCAAGTAGAAGATGGGGGCAGTTTTACAACCCCTTATCTTCTACATGACTCTAATTTTCAAAGGAGAGAAGTACATTTTGTATCTTCACAGCTCCCATTTTCCCGGTTTGATTGGCCCAAGTTTTCCCATGCATTTATTTTTTCAGACAGCATGGTTGATCTCGGAAGTCCCATGATTTATTTTCAAAGCCCATGGTTGACCCAGCAAGTCCCATTTATTTCTAGACACATATGTATTACATTTACTTTTTCACCAGTGGTCCAACAGAAGCTTGGCACTTGCGCTTACATTTGTATTTGTACTATGTAATAATGTGACATTGTAATTGAGTTGTAATAAAATAAATGGTTATGCTATTAATGTGACATTGTAATTCCTTTTATTAAGTCCTTTGCAACGTTAAGTGTTACTGTGTTGTTAATGGTTTTGCTATTAATGTGATATTGTAATTCATTTTATAAAGGCCTCGATGTCAATTTGAGTGCATTAATGGTTAAAAAAACTTTAAAATACATGTTTATTATTTATATCATAAATTACTCAACCATTTGATGAAAATCTGATGTATGGTTGTAGTTGCATTCTAGAATGAAATGCACAAATTGCTAGGGTTGTGAACTTAAACCTCTAGAATCACCCTATAACTGTTAGATTTACAAAGATCAACAATTTAGAATTTGTTGTCAATGTAGGACTAAATGGCTTGTTTTAATTTTAAATTTTGTCAGCGACAACCATGTACTGATTGTGTACTATGTAGTCTGAAAGAAACACGTATACATTTCAGTTTCATTCACTTTAATGTTAAAAAAAAAGAACTTTTAGTTTATACTATTAAGTGATTTTATTTTTAAGTGAGAGGGTCAGTACACAGGGAGATTTCAGTCTTTAGTTTGCACATTGCAGTGCACCACCCTATTCTGGGCTCCATAGTTCCACTTTCGACAAAGCCATTCTAGTAACCCAGTTTCCACGACTGTCAGCATTAATCTTTTCAAGAATCAAAATCCGGGTAAGTGAAAGAATTCCTACGACTACGTTTCATCGTTTGACGTTTCTTAAAATCTTAGTTTGTCAAACTTTGAAGTTTGGGTTTAGGGTTAAGAGACTTAAGAATTAAGAAAAATTAAAGAGGACTAATAGGGAATTCACAATTTCACATTGTATAAGCATGTCTACCAGCAATACCACTAGAGCAATGTCGGGTAAAAAAATACATTATGCAAAATTGCTTAAAACCCCAGGTTTCACTGATGAATACCATGACATTTATGATCTTGAAACCTATGGTAGGAATACCTTAGAACTTATATTTTCATCTGAGAATAAGGCCTCAAAGCAAACAGAAGTTAATAGTATCAATGCATTGTGGGTAACTGGATTAGGGCACATGATGTTGCATGAGGTTTTCCCTTGCCTAGAATTTATCATGGTTTGTGCCCAAAATTATGATGATAACAAAAGATAAATTGTTAATAAAGATAGCAAACAAGAATTGTTATCGATTAATGTAGAAGAACTTGAAAAAGTGTTGAGGTTTACAACTGAAGAATTTGGAAATGTCCACATTGACCTAGAAAAGCTTGCTAGTGATTATGAAGTAGTGGATGAAATGGAGAAAAATTCTTTCTTAAATATAATAGTTCAAGATAGAAACAAATTGAAAGGTGATCGTAAGCCTCCTTATGATTTGGATATTTTTAGACCATGGGTTTAGGATACTTTTTCCATGCTAGCATTTTTCCTCGGACTGGATAGCAATTTGGAAGTGGGTGCATGCCTCCTTGAAATGGTGTATAATATCCATTACATGGTGTTCCACATGTCAAATATAATTTTATTAAGAACATTGTAGAATCCATGGATAATTTTTTTTTAATGATTAAAGGAGGTTCCACCAAGACATTTAGGTTCACAACCTACTTGTGCTATTTTTTTCTATTTAAATTCAAAGGAATGTTTCAGACCAACAAGCTTTAGATTCAACCCTATAGTAATAGTAATCTTGAGAAAAATAAAATGACTCTAGTATATGAATGGACCACTATTATAAGGTTGCATGACTCTCAAAGGAACTATAGGGGTATGTGCAAGATCATGATGGGCCAAAAAGTGGCAATATGATGGGTATGTGGCTGACAACCTTTTTTATACTAAAAATTAATGAAACAAAAAGGGTTTTTAAAGGATATTCTCATATTTCCACCAATATAAATTATTCTTTACTTTGAATTTAATAAGTAATTATTATTCATTTTCTATTCAAATTACAACTAAAGTCCTCGATTGATAGACTGATTCAAAACATCTATAGCTTCTCAAACGATATCACATTTTTGAATCCAAAACATGCATCGATTCTATGCTTCACATACTATAGGATTAAGTAAAGAAAAAAATGAATTTCATAATTTTTTGACCAAGCTAAGGTGGTTAGACATATGAGTTTTTATATTTTTAAAATTTGTAATAAAAATTCATAATTAATTATTTAATTGGAAAAAAATTACAAAAAAATTATGCATCACATCGGGACATGAGTCCTCTACTTATATCAAAAATATTATAAAAAATATTATCATTTTATTGTGGTTAGGGTGGTCAGACAAACACCTACTTCTTATTTTTTCCCTTGAAATTTAAGTACTACCGCATTGAAATTTCAAATTTTCACCAAATAGATTTCATTTTTTTTTAAACAAGCCTAATAGTTTAAAAACTACATTCAATTTTCTACAGATTCTATTCTTACATATTTTTGAAATAATATAGATAACTTATTCAAAAATTTATGTCAAGTTGCCTAACTCTAATTTTTCTGATTTTTTTGCCACTTAAGGGCATGTTTTTTCCATGATGATCCTACACATACCCATAGTCATTTTGTAGAATAATTTTTGGCTCCATTGCATCAAGCAATTACAAATACTCCAATGCCTAGATTGCCTATGTCATGTAGAAACTGCATTCGACTAGGAAAAAAAATACAATTGGTTGATTGGTACTTAATGGAAGAATATATTGTGCTAAGATTTTATGGATCAGGAGTAAAACTATACAAGCTTCCAATACATGTGATAGAAAGGGATTTTTCTTTGGAATATGTAAGAAAGATGTAGAGTACTGATGAACTACACTTTACTAGTCAAGGGAAGAAGACCTTATTTCCTTCTTTACCTTTTTCATGTGGAGGGATCACATTCAATAGAAAATCATTTAGTGTGGCACATGATCTTTTGAATTTTTTATTTTATTTTGATGCTATATTTCACTAGCAATATGATCAATGTGACACCATTAAATCAATGATTATGCTCAATAAGAATGTTGCAAGTAGAATTCAACATCAAAGTAAACCCTTTCTTGAAAACTTGAGAAACAAGGATTCTTGGGATGATGTCAAAATTGCAATGGGGAAAAGTGTTGTTGAGAATGGTATTTCTTTTGAACAATTGTTAGCAGAAATTATGGCATTGCATCAAAAGACAATCAGGAGGTACAACATTTTTTATCGAAAAAGTGTTAAACCATCTAGTAGAGTAAAAATGCCAAATTCTCTTGAGAAGGAAGTTACAGAAAAAAATTGGTCACAATAAAAAATTATTTCCTTTTGGTCTATGAGGAAGGAGCTAGGTGATCCAAGAGCTCTTGCAAAGTATGGAGATAATGAAGAAGATAGTGAGTTTAACAAATTGTGGAATATAGAGTATCTAGATGAACAAGAAGATAAAGAAAGTGATCATGAATCTAATGATGATAGGGAAGAAGAAAGCCATGTCAATTTCAAACTTGGTTTAAGTGAGGCCACAAAAGAATCATATAGTACAAGAGAAACCATAGCTAAAAAAAGGGTTATGAAGGTGGTCCTTTGGGATCCCAAAGACAAGGCCCTTGGATGGTAATAGATGTAGAGCATAGAAAATCAATTGATAAATCTAGCCTTGGGCTTGGAGGTGAAAAAGTAGACCTAGGGCATACAAGTCAATTTGATAGAGCTTCAAATCCTCATCCTCAATCTCATGGTCAAACACAATCACAACTAGGACATGCCCATGGTGGAGAGCTTAGTGCAATTGGAACTACCTCTGGTGGCGATGGTATGGGTAGTAGTACTAGTAGTGGTCAACATGTTCTACAACAACAAATTACACAAAAGAGGACAAAAATATAAGATACCACATAAACACTAGGTGATCAAGGCATATAGAAGAGGCAAAGGATTTTGATAGGTCCAAGTCACACTACTAGTGGATCCACCATAAAGGAGTTATTTCTAGGCACACCCCCATTGCTAGTTAGTCTAGCTGTGACATCATTAGCAATTGCAAGTAATCCTATTCCTTCACCATTCAAGCATTCCATTGTTCCTACATCCCTAGGTTTTGATTACATTGAAGAGTTTAAAAATAAATCAGACATGAATACAAAAGAAAAGAAGCAACTGATGGAGAGTGCATCTGCTGAAACTTCAGAGCCTTCAACAACCATGGTATTACCCACATTTGACACAAATAAAGAAATCATGGAGTACACATTTCTTGTTCCCACAGTTCAAAACAAACCAGCAAATTAGATGGCTCGATTTGAATTCCAGGTGAACAATATTCAATATGTTATTAAGCATTGAGTTGAGTGATGAATTGTTGAGTACATGTTCAAGTTTTACTTTTAACACAATTAAAATATGAACTATAAGGTAATTTTAATTCTAGGCATCCATAATCTTAGTGAAATTGCATTACAATTCACACATAAATACTCAATCTCCATGACTAATTATTAGATCCACTAAACATTTATATGAATTGATGCTTTAATCAAGGTAGTTTAACTGGTTCATTAAACTAGAGCTAGAATTAAAACATACATCAATGCATAATGACAAAGAAGATTAATGAAAGATCATTGATCAAATTTCATTAATAATTCATGTAAATGTTACAGTTGGCTGCTAGAGAGACGATAGACTCAAAATAAGGGAGAAAATAAAGCTTAGTCACTAGTCTAAGTTTTATAACCATGTCGTAGAGTTCTAAATTTTCATAACTATTTGATTCCCCGACTTGGTTCACTTTGTTGAGTAACTTAAGTTCATGCATACATAACCTTTGAATTACAGTGTGTGGATTTAGTCAGTGGGTCAAAGGTTTCAAAAACTTCAAAACTTCAAACTTTGGTTCTAAGGTTCCAAGTTTTAGCAACCACACGACATTATGGACTTATCTTGTCTTTCAAAGGAATCATCATCCGACATCTCATTAAATGATATGTACGGACTAAACTTGAGTTGTCTTTTCAAGAATTTCCAAAAGCATGTAGGTTTAAAGGCTATCTTTTCAAGGAATGAAATTAAATTCCAAATTCAAAGCATGTCTTATCAAAACTAACGACATAAATGGGTGGCGAAGTTTTACTCAGACATTTAGCTTGCATTCTCATTCTTTGTCAAGGCTAATACTTCTCAAGTGAAAACATTCTTTTTACTTAGACATTTAGCCTACATTTTTTTTCTTTGCCAAGGCCATTACTTCTCAAGTGCAAACATTCATTCTCTATGAAATTTCGCTCATGCAGAGTGAACGCTGGGTCAACATAAGGGATATGGCACTCAGACCTTTAAAGTTAGAAGAGTTTTGGGTGTACCTCGAGAGCGATGATAAGTCTGAGCTAGATATAAAACTCTTAGAAAGTGGGATAGCTCATGTTGGAGAGTTTCCAAAAGCTATGTTGAGTGTCGACCTGATAAGTGCATGTGCAAGAAGGTACATTCCACAAGCATGGGAAATTAAAGCCGTGGATGGGACTGTATTTGTAAAAATTTCTCCTGAAGTTGTTTCCCGTGCACTAGGGATTCCAGAAAGGGAACTTGCAAAAGACATGTCTGTCGCAGTGGCAGGTGAAATTTTCAAAGTGAATAAAAACAAGTGTAAGAACACCATGGCCAAAACCTTGTTGAAGTCTGAAAAAGAAAGGTAAGTCACAACTGCCGAGTAAACTCAAAAGAGTGCATTTTAAGAGAGAAAATGCAGATGCTATTGCTTTATTGCACCGCGTTGTTGGGAATGCACAAGTTGAGTTATTTGAGGATTAGATGTGCCAGTTTATCTTGATAGTCTATGATGAGAACATTTTCATTGACTGGGCTGAAGTTATTTGCTTCCATTTGAATGATAAATTAACTAATTTCCATAAGACTGCTACTTTTTGTATGTGTTCTTTCCTAATGTACACTATAGGTAGTTAGAGGTCCTTTTGGCCTAGGTTGGAGCTGCAAAGAACCCCAACTTTTGATATGCCTATGTATAAATGCTTTCCTCAGTTCACTAAACAATTTGGAATGGGTGATTTTTGTCATGTTAATGATGCATTTTAATGGAGGCTTTGAGGAAGCTAGATAGAAATCTAGAAATGTGTCTTTCCCTTGAATCAATTTCTCTTGATTCAAAATTTTGGAGTTTTCATATCTAATTTGATAAGTTTTCCTATCTGAGAATAGGGGGTTTTGAGAAAGCCCCATTTAAATTACCTCAGTATCCCGAAGATTTACTGATATTTCTAGAAGTTTTTCAACAAATGGCCATGGTTAATATTAAGTATACGAACATGGGGAAACAAGGGTATGCATTTCCATTGGAGACCCCTTCTTTTATGTGCAAAATAAACGAGATGGCTAGGGGAGCTTAAGGAATTCTCAAAGAATATAACCTCCAGAATCTGTCTATGATAGCTAATTTTGATAGTAAGGGTTTTCTAAAGCAGAATCTCTATGGAGGGAGCTTATATTAGCATCACCCATCTATTGAAGATTTCTGGGAAGATTGGGTCGATGAGAACAAAGTTTTGAGAATATATTATATGAGGCTAATGCTAAAATAGATATAGGCTTTTGGTCTATCATTTCACATTCCTAAAAATGTAGCTGAGGATTCAATAATCATAGATCATGCATATGAAAAAATTCCTAATAAATCCCACCCTAGGGTTGATTGGAGCCAAAATGAAATTTCGTATATGAGGGTGTGTGCTTCCCTAGTGCTTAAAAGAACCCAGGACTGGTTGGATGGGAAATGGAAGCAAGTTGTTGGTCTTGTTTAGGAGCCTAAGTCACCGCAGAAGAATAAACATAGGTCTACGCAAGCATTTGGTGCAAGTGTATCATCAAGGAAACCCTCTATTAGGTCCTCTAGTGCAAATTCTTAGTTAGGAGGTGATGGTGATAGGCTAGAAGAAATAGTCAAGTTGAAGAGCATCTGTGAACAAGACAGTGTGTTTTCTCCTACGGGTATGTGCAAGATCAGGATGGGCCAAAAAGTGGCAATATGATGGGTATGTGGTTGATGACTATTTTTTTACCCAAAATCGATGAAATGAAAAGGGTTTTTAAAGGAGATTCTCAGTTTTCCACCGATATATATTATGCTTTACTTTGAATTTAATTAGTAATTATTATTCATTTTCTATTGAAATTATGACTAAAGTCCTGATTGATAGGCTGATTGAAAAACATCTATAGCTTTCAAACAATATGACTTTTTTGAATCAAAAACATGCATTAGATTCTACAGTTCACATAATATAGGATTAAAAAAAGAAAAATTTAATTTCATGAAGTTTTGACCAAGTTAAGGTGGTCAGACATACAAGTTTTTATATTTTTTTAAAAAAATTAATAAAAAGATCATAATTAATTATTTACTTGGGAAAAAATTACAAAAAAAGATGCATCACATCGGGGCATGAGTCCTCTAATTATGTTTAAAATAAATATTATAAAAATATATTATCATTTTATTGTGGTTAGGGTGGTTAGACAAACACCTACTTCTTATTTTTTCCCTGAAATTTAAATACCACTGCAATGAAATTTCAAATTTTCACCAAATAGTTTTTTTTTTTTAAAACATACCTAGTAGTTTAGAAATTACATTCAATTTTCTACAAAGTCTATTCTTACACATTTTTGAAATAATATAGATAACTTATTCAAATTTTTACTTCAAGTTGCCTAACTCTAATTTTTCTAATTTTTTTAGCACTTAAGGGCTTTTTTTCTATGATGATCCTACACATACCCCTACCCCTAAGAAGAAGACCAATCAAGAAAAAATTGTGGCTACAGATTTTGAAGCTATCTTTAAATAGATCGCTAAAGATAATATCTTTCCTCCTCTATCTGATTTTCCCTCTTCTCTAGCTGATAATCAACCTTTCACTCCTAGCACTCCTAAAGAAACTATTAGTGGAAATGAAGATTCTAGTCTGGTAGTAGCCTCCCCAGGATGGTTGAAGAAAGAAATTGAGAAGAAAAGAAAGCATATTCCTACAATGACAGTTGGAGTGGATACAGTTGCAAAGTTACTTCAAAGCTCTTCAAAACCTAAGAAAGCCAGAAGGATGTCAAGGATGGTGACTGATGCTACTTCTGGAAATAAAATGTTAGAAATCGCTAACCCTATCAAGGATTTAAATGAAGACAACATAACAGAGGCGGACTTCAAAGTCACACATGTTGATATGGGGTCTCCAACATTGGAAGGTGATGTGTACCATGCCAATTATGTAGTCAATACCTTGATTGAAAGAGTGAAAAAACAAAAGGAAATAAAATATAAAACCACAATCTCAAGTCCTCGCATTGAGTAACTTTATTTCTTCTATGGCCACTCCTCCTAACATCTGATGAAGCCTCAAGTTCTTAGGTAGAGGGCATCGATGTGCTCACCATAGAGAAAATTAAAAAGAATTTGAGCTATTCCAGAGCTTCTTGTGAGGGGATCGATAAAATATCTCAAGAGGCTATCTTCTTTCTGAATAAATCTATACTCTTTTACACTCGATTTGTTAACAAGAGGAAGGAGTTAGTAACAAAACTTCAACAGGTCATAAAAGATGAAACTAGTCTCTATGTGCAGTCTTAGGAAATGAAATAATTGAACTCTATGGATCCAAAGATATTAATTGGTGAGAAAATTGTGAATAATCCTAAGAAGCTAGACCCTTCTTGGTCTGATTCATTGGAATGGAAATTGAATATGTATGATAATCTGGTGAAGGAAATTAATAACACACTTGATTAATATTATGAAATGCTGGTGGAAATTAATGAAGATTGTAATATTCTGGGAGTGGAAATTACTAATGAGTGCGATGAAAGGATTCTAGATATAAGAGAGATTTCTCTGAAGTTTAGAGAGATATTCAATAAAGAAATAGTTGATCTTGCTATAGTGACATGGGAGTCCTTCTCAAAACTCAGTGAAATGTAGATCCACCTAAAGAATTATAAATTTGGAGAAGAGAAAAGATCTTAGATGTTGGTTGAGTTTGAAAATGACTTGGGTAAATGGAGAAATAGGTTACAGATTACTGCAACAGCAGGGAGCAAGGACATTATTGCAATTTTCACCAAGTACCGAGAATACATGCAAAGAGTAAAGGCACATGAGGAATTACTGAAGGAGAAGGAGGTAGAAACAATTGAAAGAAAAGGAGTTGGTGTCAAGAGTGGGACCAATGTTTATTTTTTATTTTTTATGTTATTTTCTTTTATTTGGCTCTCTTGATACTTCAAAGACTTTTTATTTTAATTTTTAAAATGGTTGTCTTCAAGAAACCATTATCAAGACAAAAAAAACATTTTTATTTTTATTGCTTTTCTATTATTTCAATATAGAAAGACAATGGTGAAGTTCATGCATGCCTAATCTTTGAGTTATGGTGTGTACTGTGTGGATTTATTGTGCTTTCACTGAGTCATTTTCCAATGAATTGTGTATTATTGGAATGATAGATTTTTGGTTAGTTTCATTAATTGTTGTGGAATGTTTATCTATGAATGAAGATTTTATGGTGATGGATGTGTAAGGATTTCTCAATATAATTTAGGTGATTTAGTAGTTTAAGCTTTTATTTTTTAAGTTGTGTGGATGCCTTTATAAGTTATTTATGTTGAACTGTTAGCTTTTGTTAGCTTATAACTTATAAGTTATGGAAATTGAATTGTTAGCTTCTGTTCAAGGAATGGATCAATAATATTCCTTTCAGTTATTTATCAAAGATTGTGTGAATGGAAATGCAATAGGAATTTATAAGTAGTGTGATAAGTGTTGTTCTTTAAAAATGATGTAGAATCATATATCAAATTCAATACCATGGAATGCAATATAAAATATAAAATATCACAGTTTCATGGAATACAACATTAAATATCATCAACTATAGTTTGGAATATGATTCATGAAGTGCAATAAAAAATAAAAAATCATGAAGTGCAATGATTCACAATTTCATTGAATACAAAATAAAATATCATCAACTACAGTATGGAACAATGAAAACTAATCCATGAAGTGCAATATAAATACCTAAAAGCTGCTAATTCTCTTCCATTCCCAAAATGAAGTTAGGGTCCTCAAACTAAAGTTCATCATTAGATAAAGTAAAAGAGTCATCTTGAATTTGATTCCAAGTCTTCTCTTCATTTTCTTCGGCCTGTGTCTCAAATTCAACACTCATTGTGTGATTTGTGTCAATTTCATTTGTCCTAGTTGCATTGCCACAACCACTACCACTACCGCTGCCACTACCACTACCACTATCACCAGTACTAGCATTTGGAATTGGATTGTTGCACAAACTAGTTCTTCTTCTTTCACATGTGGACCTCCAGATTGTCAGTGCCCTTTCAAAAGGAAAATTAAAGACATTATACACAGTTTCTTTCAACCTCAAGCAATTTTCCAAATTCTTGTCTAGTTTGTTTCTTAACTTTGATTTCAAAAACCCCAATGTATTGAAAACTCTCTCATCCTCCACCAACCCCAATATAATTTTTTGACATAAATCAACAAGTTTGAAATATTCTGATATCGAACCATGCAATATTTCACTCTAACCTAAGTTTTTCCAAACCTTTTTTATTGATCTCGATTCAAAGACCTTCTCCTTGCCCACAGATTTATACTAGTCCCTCATAGTTGTTGCAAATCTCCCAGATTGTTTTCTAAGCTTAGTTTCATTTCAAATTCCTTCAATTTTTTTCTCATGATATGTTGTACACTTTTCAAAAATTGTTCGATCAATATTTTTACTTGATCATGAAAATATTTTGGGTTCTCTCGGTTTGCCCAAAATTGAGAATACACAATACCCATGGCTTCAAGTATTTCATGTCAAGGGAATATTTCATGTATCTTTGAGGAAAGAGATTTTGCAACTCCCTTCAAATTATCACCAACAAATTTAACAATGCCTTTAAAATATTCCTCCTTAACAACTGTTTCTCTGCTAGAGCACCTGATTGTCTTACAATGGTACATTGGTATCTCATATCCACGTACATAGATACATAAGTGCCCACTTACATTAAACTATAAATAATTAGTAGGATTATTCAAATAAGTAATTTTCTGCCACATGAAATAATTTGGACCATTGTGTTAGATCTAGATATAGATGATCAAGGGGCAAGCATGTATGTTTACATAGATTGGCATATTCATTAATATACATAGTTCTATCTTGGGATTTCTTCACAAGATTTTTCATCTCATTCAGCATGGGGAGAAGACTAGCTAAAGTCAAGAGTGTCTCTATATCACTTAACCTATGTATGAGGTCAGGAGCTTTGTCTACTATGTTGTGATGCTCATATTGATATTTTGAAAGAAATCATTGTGCTAGTCCATGTAGGGAGATCCATCTAGTATCAACATCCTTGAGAAGCTTGTTTCCTGGTGTTATTCCCTCAATAAAATTTTGAAATTCTATGAAACGTTTGGGACTTTGGTAGACGTATGCATTGATCTCGCATATTAGATTTTCAACTATTATACTGTAGGAAACTTGGTTACAATTTTGAATTCTAAATTCATTATATGGGTCATGCAGTGAATGCCAAGCATGTATGGTACACAAGTAGTTTATAACTTTGTGAAAACACCAGTACTTTGACCTTGCATCACTGTAGCTCCATCAGATCCTACACACACCTACTTTTTGGCAATTGTTAACTCATCGAAACCTACAATTTCATTCAAAGATTTGTTGACTAGTTCAAATATATTTTGCTATGTTGAATTTTCCTTCATTTTATGAACACAGAGAAGATGAGCTTGGAAAACATGTCGTTATACAGTATACAAATGCATACATACCCAAGAAGTATTGTCTACCGTAGTAACTTCATCTAAAGATAGTGCAATGAAATTTGACTCTTTTACTTTCTCCTTTAAATCTTCCTTTTCAACTGCAACAAAATAGTTTTCCCATTCCCATCTAGCATTTACTAACCAATGTGACAAGGGATAGTGAGGAACATTCAAAAAAGATAATAAACTAGAATATTTTGGGTAGTCTATCATAGGATTCCCTCTAGACAAAATATGAAAAACAACACTCATCTGAACAGTTTTTGACATATTTGCTGCTTCCATTGTTTTTCCAAGTTGAGCCTCAAGTGTACCTTTACATGTAGCAATGCTCGACATTCTTTTTCCATGTTCTTCATAATTCGTGGCATACCTAACATGAATAAATTCTCCCTTTTATTTTCATCATACGAATGATTGTTCCTTTCCATCTATGATTTGTTTTTCATAAACTTTACTGATATGATTTTCTATAGTGTCAATCTTTAGCTACAACATCTTGGCTTTTACACATTTCCAACTACAAATCATACATTTGGCCAATGTTTCCTTTTCAATATCATTTTCATTTTCAATCCCCAATGGTACCATGAATGGGTACTTTGACAACCAACCAAGTTGAAAATTCCTTGTCATTTCCCACTCGTGCCCCATTTTTTATTTGATTCTTCTTTTCTTGCTACCAACATCATCATCCTCATCCAAGCCAATTATCTCATTCTAGCTAATTGGGCCCAGGGTATCCCTTGGAACATCTTCTATGGTATTGCCATCTTGATTTGATACATTTTGATTTAAATCAATGAAAATCTCTACTTGACCCTCTGGTGGTGGCGAGGTATTGTGAATGCTAGCAATATTTTGTGGAAGAGTTGATGATGTAGCTTCATCTTAACCTGATGGATCAGAATCTTTGGAAATTCCAAAGACTATATGGTACATATAATTTTTTGGCATTTTGATGGCCTCCTAGTCTCTTCACCACCTTGAGGAGCGGCAAGAGTCTCTTCACCACCTTGAGGAGCTTGAGGAGTGGTAGGAGTCTCTTCACCACCCTGAGGAGCGGTAGGAGCCTTACCGCCTTGAGGAGCGACAGGAGTTTGAGGAGAAGTAGGAGCCTTACCACCCTAAGGAGCGAAATGAGTCTCTTCACTACCTTTAGGAATAGCAAGAGCCTTACCATTGTTGCTCGAGTCACTCAACATATTGATCTCTCACTTCGAATAAAAATTGGAAAAAATGTTTTCTTGTTTTTAAGGACAGAGAATATAGATCCCATTCCCTACTCAATATCATCTTTAAGACTGAAACAAGAATGGAAAAGAGATAAAGAAAACTTATTATTATAACACTATGAAAAAATTATCACTCACCTTTAATTCTACATTTTAGACTTTCACTAACTTCTGGATCGAGAAGTAGAACATCAAAACTGAACAAAATGTGTAAGAATAAATGAAACTTTTGATTGTATTTATATCAATCCATATTTGGTGAATTCTGCAAGATTTTTAAATAGTATATTAAAAAATTGGTGAATCCCGTGTGCTTATACAATGATTCATTGTAATTTTCAAGGAAAAATGTGTCCTCAAATTTAATTATTTTTTAATGTTATTGGCAAAATAGGTCCTCATAAGAAACTATTTATAAATTTGAATTGGAGAAATGGGTCTTCACAAGTAACTTTTTGTAAATTTTAATTGGAGAAATGGGTCCTAATACAATGTCATTTTAATAGTATTGGTGAATATGTAGGTGTTTTATTACATGTGTCCAGGATTCCAGGTGAAAATATTAGTCAGTCCATTTGAAAGCCGTAGTTTGTTATGGAAAATTTGTTTCTTAAATATGCCTCATAAAAAAAATCATTGGCGAATGGACATGCATTGGACGTCAAACCTGAGTGATTTAGACACTCTATTGGGTGTGAGAAATTCACCAATTTCAACTTAGCCGATTCCTAGAATTCGCCAATTGGTGAAGATTCGTCACTAAAGTTTTCCTTGATCAATAGTAATGTTGATAATAAAATATATTCTAGATCTTTCAAACTATTAATAACTAGCATTTGTATTATAAGGAGGTTTAATGATTATAATGATAACTAATTATATTTGTATTGAATTAAATATAAATGAAGAGATATAGTAGAAGGCATAAAATTTAGTTTAAAAATTTAATGTAAATAAAATAATATCTAAAATTAAATGTATTGACATAAGCATAATTTTTTTTTTCATGATCAACCATGCAAATTAACAATACAAATAAACTCATTCCATATACATCATATTTGTATTTGAGCACCATTCACCTTAATTGTCGATGTAGTCAATTAAAGTATTTGATAGATTATTGTCACATCCCCCACATCACTGATTTCCAGTGTGAATGACTATGTGAGGAAACAGATAAATAAATAACATTTAATCCATTCACAAGGATGGAGAGGAGTATTAAATATGAATGTGGATGTAAACTATATGAAATAATTAAGATGCATGGGCACCTAAAAGGAAAAGAAACATGATGTAGATGAGACAAGTCAAAATAAATGGGCATGGTGCGAGTGTTGGGGAGGAGCTACACAGTCAAGAAATAGGATGCAGTTGAAATAAAAGGAGTTAGTGTCATTAAATACAATATGGTGACCCTTGACTTGCCATCGAAATAGTAGGCCCTGTGAAAAAGAAGACATCAAGCAGATTTTAAAATACCCATGACCTCCGTTAGTTTTTTATTCAAGTTTTGTTTATCAGGAAGTAGAGACTCAAAAGATGTAGAAAGGCATGAGGAGAGAGAGAGATCAAGAAAACTTGGGATAGGAGGGAAGAAACTGCATTGGAGAGGAAGAAAAGAAACCACGAGCAGGAGATTAGAAAGAGATGAGGTGCAAAGAGAGATGAGTGGGAGTTGCAGAGCTTTTGAGAGGCTTGTTAGGGAAGAAAATGTGAGCAGTAGAGGTCGATGAAAGAGGAAAATGTAGAGGGATAGTAGAGATCGCAAGAAAAGAAGAAATTCAATTAAACTATATTAGTTGGTCCATTTGAAATGTGTAGTTTGTTATGGAAAATTTGTTTCTTAAATATGCCTCATAAAAAAAATTATTGGCGAATGGACATGCATTGGAACAATAGTTCGTAAAATCTAGGTGATTTGGACATCTTGTTGGGTGCGAGAAATTCACCAATTTCGACTTGGCCAATTCTTAGAATTTGTCAATTGGTGAAGATTCGTCACTAAAGTTTTCCCTGAACAATATTAATGTTGATAGTAAAATATATTCTAGATTTGTCAAAATATCAATAACTAGCATTTGTATTATAAGGAGGTTCAATGATTATAATGATAACTAATTATATTTGTAATGAATTAAATATAAATGAAGAGATATAGTAGAAAGCATGAAAATAAGTTAAAAATTTTAATGTAAATAAAATAATATCTAAAATTAAATGTATTGACATAAGCATAATTTTTTTTTGTGATGATCAATTGTAAAAATTAACAATACACATAAACTCATTCTATATACATCATATTTGTATTTGAGCACCATTCACCTTAATTGTTGATGTAGTCAATTAAAGTATTTGATAGATTATTGTCACATCCCCCACATCACTGATTTCCAGTGTGAATGACTATGTGAGGAAAGACATAAATAAATAACATTTAATGCATTCACAAGGATGGAGAGGAGAATTAAATATGAATGTGGATGTAAAATATACAAAATAATTAAGATGCATGGGCACCTGAAAGGAAAAGAAACATGATGTAGATGATACAAGGAAAAAAAATGGGCATGGTGTGAGTGTTGGGGAGGAGCTACGTAGTCAAGAAACAAGATGCAGTTGAAATGAAAAGAGTGGGTGTCATTAAATACAGTATGGTGACCCTTGACTTGCCATGGAAATAGGTCGCGTGAAAAAGAAGACATCAAGCAGATTTTAAAATACCCATCACCTTCGTTAGTTTTTTATTCGAGTTTTGTTTATTAGGAAGTAGAGACTCGAAAGATATAGAAAGGCATTAGGAGAGAGAGAGATCAGGAAAAATTGGGATAGGAGGTAAGAAACTACATTGGAGAGGAAGAAAAGAAACCATGAGCAGGAGATTAGAAAGAGATGAGGCAGAAAGAGAGATGAGTGGTAGTTGCAGAGCTTTTGAGAGGCTTGTTAGGGAAGAAAATGTGAGCAGCAGAGGTCGAACAGAGAGGAAAATGTAGAGGGATAGTAGAGATCACAATAAAAGAAGAAATTCAATTAAAGTATTAGTTGGTCCATTTGAAACGTGTAGTTTGTTATGGAAAATTTGTTTCTTAAATATGCCTCATAAAAAAATTATTGGTGAATGGACATGCATTGGAACAATAGTTCATAAAATCTGGACGATTTGGACACATTGTTGGGTGCGAGAAATTCACCAATTTCGACTTGGCCGATTCTTAGAATTTTTCAATTGGCAAAGATTTGTCACTAAAGTTTCCCTTATCAATATTAATGTTGATAGTAAAATATATTCTAGATTTGTCAAACTATCAATAACTAGCATTTGTATTATAAGGAGGTTCAATGATTATAATGATAACTAATTATATTTGTAATGAATTAAATATAAATGAAGAGATATAGTAGAAGGCATAAAATTTAGTTTAAAAATTTAATGTAAATAAAATAATATCTAAAATTAAATGTATTGACATAAACATAATTTTTTTGTGATGATCAACTGTACAAATTAACAATACAAATAAATTCATTCCATATACATCATATTTGTATTTGAGCACCATTCACCTTAATTGTTGATGTAGTCAATTAAAGTATTTGATAGATTATTGTCACATCCCCCACATCACTGATTTCCAGTGTGAATGATTATGTGAGGAAAGACATAAATAAATAACATTTAATGCATTCACAAGGATGGAGAGGAGAATTAAATATGAATGTGGATGTAAAATATATGAAATAATTAAGATGCATGGGCACCTGAAAGGAAAAGAAAAATGATGTAGATTATGGGCATTGTGCGAGTGTTGGGGAGGAGCTACGCAGTCAAGAAACAAGATGCAATTGAAATGAAAGGAGTCGGTGTCATTAAATATAGTATGGCGACCCTTGACTTGCCATGGAAATAGTAGGTCACGTGAAAAAGAAGACATCAAGCAAATTTTAAAATACCCATGATCTCCGTTAGTTTTTTATTCGAGTTTTGTTTATTGGGAAGTAGAGACTCGAAAGATGTAGAAAGGCATGAGGAGAGAGAGAGATCAGGAAAACTTGGGATAGGAGGGAAGAAACTGCATTGGAGAGGAAGAAAAGAAACCACGAGCAGGAGATTAGAAAGAGATGAGGTGCAAAGAGAGATGAGTGGGAGTTTTAGAGCTTTTGAGAGGCTTGTTAGGGAAGAAAATGTGAGCAAAAGAGGTCGACGAGAGAGGAAAATGTAGAGGGATAGTAGAGATTGTAGGAAAAGGAGAAATTCAATTAAAGTATTAGTTGGTCTATTTCAAACGTGTAGTTTGTTATGGAAAATTTGTTTCTTAAATATGCCTCATAAAAAAATTATTGGCGAATGGGAATGCATTAGACCAATAGTTTGTAAAATCTGGGCGATTTGGACACCCTGTTGGGTGCGAGAAATTTTCCAATTTTGACTTGGCCGATTCCTAGAATTTGTCAATTGGCAAAGATTTGTCACTAAAGTTTTTCCTGATCAATATTATTGTTGATAGTAAAATATATTCTAGATTTGTCAAACTATCAATAACTAGCATTTGTATTATAAGGAGGCTCAATGATTATAATGATAATTAATTATATTTGTAATGAGTTAAATATAAATGAAGAGATATAGTAGAAGGCATGAAATTTAGTTTAAAAATTTAATGTAAATAAAATAATATCTAA
The DNA here is from genome assembly GCA_007258455.2 of Sequoia sempervirens. Classification (NCBI taxonomy): domain Eukaryota; kingdom Viridiplantae; phylum Streptophyta; class Pinopsida; order Cupressales; family Cupressaceae; genus Sequoia; species Sequoia sempervirens. The sequence continues at coordinate 355,366,915 of VDFB02000003.1, read as the reverse complement.
AATTAAATGTATTGACATAAGCATAATTTTTTTTTGTGATGATCAACTATACAAATAAACTCATTCTATATACATCATATTTGTATTTGAGCACCATTCACCTTAATTGTTGATGTAATCAATTAAATTATTTGATAGATTATTGTCACATCCCCCACATCACTAATTTCCAGTGTGTATGACTATGTGAGGAAAGACATAAATAAATAACATTTAATGCATTCACAAGGATGGAGAGGAGAATTAAATACGAATGTGGATGTAAACTATATGAAATAATTAAGATGCATGGGCACTTGAAAGGAAAAGAAACATGATGTAGATGAGACAAGTCGAAATAAATAGGCATGGTGTGAGTGTTGGGGAGGAGCTATGCAGTCAAGAAACAGGATGTAGTTGAAATGAAAGGAGTGGGTGTCATTAAATACAATATGACGACCCTTGAATTGCCATGGAAATAGTAGGTGGCATGAAAAAGAAGACATCAAGAAGATTTTAAATTACCCATGACCTCCCTTAGTTTTTTATTTGAGTTTTGTTTATTGGGAAGTAGAGACTCGAGAGATGAGTGGAAGTTGTAGAGTTTTTGAGAGGCTTGTTAGGGAAGAAAATGTGAGCAACATAGGTCGACGAGAGAGGAAAATGCAAAGAGATAGTAGAGACCGCAGGAAGAGGAGAAATTCAAGGGGGTAGGATAGGGGGATGAGTTAATGGAGGCGATGTAAAGGCAATTCGATGGAAGAAAAACCTTCAGATGCATGAATAGATTTGTAAAGGCTTGTAAAATTTCAAGAAAATGCAACTAACGAGGATAATTGGAGACTCCACGACCTTTGTGAGAATTCAATATGCTTGCAATGAAATAAGATCCCATTAAGATGTCATGGGTGTGAGAGAACTGAGAGAAAAGACCAAGTGCTCAGGAAGGCATGAGAAGGGAACGACATGATTTGTGACAATTTTGGAGGTTGAGTTGAGGCCTGACACGACTACAGTAGGATTCCAACTATCCCTTTAGGTACCGTTACAGAGGAAGGCAATTCAAAGAAAAGGAAGGCAGATTTTAGTGACCCCATCATAAACTTCTTCAACATTTTCATGAAGCTAAGTATACTCTGGGTGATCCCACAATACTGGTTTACAATTTTTGGACAAATTGGACACATAACTGATTTTTTCTAACTAAATCTTCACTTTCGGGCACCTATAGCGGTTAAAGCATGTGGAATTTGAAGATGATGCAAACTAGTGATTTGTGACATTTTTTCTATAGATTCTAAATATTTTTTTTGAAATTTTTTGGAATCATATGCATTTCTTTTTCCATCTCCTTTGAAAACTAGTTTTTCAGTAAACACCATTTTTAAGTAGTGACACTCACTGTATAACACATAAAAAAATATCATGAAGGATAAAATTCTTTTTTTTTCAAATTAAGATTTGTAACTATGATATCTAGTGGTTCCAATTGGTTTCATAGTGTTTTATTGAATATTTTTTCCTTAATCAAGTTTCAAAGTCAAACCAATTACAATTTAGACATAGATGAACTATATAACACAACTTTTTTCATATGTATCGAAATTAAATTCTTTTTGTTGGATCAAGGAATTCAATATCTAGTGCACTCATATTTTTCAAAAAAATAAATTGATAATCTTCTATTTTTCCACATGTGCATAAGAAAGAGCTTGATTTTTGGTGAAAAACCTACATTCACAAGAAATAAAAACTAAATATAATAATTAAATTAAATTAAATTTATTTAAAATTATACTTTTTGGGAAGGTTATAATAAGGACTACATAGTTACAAACAATAAATTTTAAATGAATTCATTTGATCCACCAAAAGGTAAATCAAAAGTGGTTTTTTATCAACATTTTGATAGGTGTAAAGGAGACTCTGTTATAGGTATGGTTTAAAATTAACGGGGTTCTATCCAAGGGGGTTTAATCTTAGGTAGTTTGATGAAACCCTCTTCAATTGGAATGCTTTAAATGAAAATTTTTAAGACTTAAATCATTATATTTTCTAAAAATATGTGATTTTAGCAAAAATTAAAATATCCCAGAAATTGTAAACCAACTTTGTGGGATCACCCCTCCGTAATTATTTTATTAGACTATTGTTAGATTCATATATATCTAGACTAAATTGCAGCTAAAAACAATTATTTAGGATGGCTTAAGTATGTTCAAATGATAAATCCCATACAACTACTACTAGTAAGGGGAAATTGAGTTACAATTCAAGTAATTATAAAAAAAAAAGATAATTCCTCTTCTCTTATGCATAGTTTAGAACTGTATCCAAATTATGAAAGCTTAAAGGAAGGCACATGAGTTGTTTGATAAAATGCCTCCAAGAAATGTGTCCTTCAGTATTACCCTAGGGTAGGGTATGTTCCTAATGAGTTGCAAACAGAAAACCCTAGAAATATGGGATTAGATGAAAACTAGCCTCTTATTTATTTACACTCAACTAGAGTTAAGAAGAGGGTACAATTCGTAGCAAAGCATGACTACAGAGGATTTCTAGTAGATTTTCTATCACCACCATGTATACAAGATTTTGAGTAGAACTCAATGAAGAAGAATTTATATCCAAACCCTCTCAAATATGTTCAAAAGGTAACTATATATTTTCTTGCAACTCTTGAAGCATGAATTTGGAATTGTCTAATGTCATAGTTAAGAAAATGACTAAATAGAAGTGATTTACACTTATTTATGAAGGGTTGGATAATTATAAATTAAATATTACTTTTTAATGATCTCTTAAATGAAATTAGAATTCTTTATAAGTAACGGGGAATCAAACCTAGTGGTAACGAATTTTAGTATGGTGCTCAAGAACTTGAAAAATTAGGATTATGAGAAGTTCATAAATTGAGAATTTACTATAACTAATGGGATTCAATTATTTGATTATCCAGGTGATCGGAATTACGAGTAAATATTAATTTCATTACATCTCTATGTTGAGACTTTAGTTGAACCAAGGTGGCAAAGAGTCCTAGATCAAATCTTAGTTGCAAGATAGCCTTATAATATGAATCACATTAATATGAGTCTTAGCACTTGGTTGTATAATATTGTAAGCAAGGGTGATTTAGTGGCACTATGACCCTACCTTATTAAACATATCTTTAATATGGAAACTTAGTATTTTTTATAATCCATCAAGATACCATGGTAAATGCTTTATAGGATAGCATGATGTCCATTAAACTAGACTACCATAAGAATATGGAGTGGCACCAAAGGGCTAAGGAAATCAGAAGATGAAGAATATTAGTATTAATAATAGCATTGGGCTTACTTCAGACATTGGTCTAATGTACATAGTGTTGCCAACTTTATTAAGTGGTATTCAAGCATTGATTGACCTTAAAAAATGCTTATAAATACTATTCGATGTCCTACAATTATATCTATTTACCCCTTTGAGCATAGGAACCCCTATGCTAAATCTATTATGTGAACTTGAAATGAAAGTATGAGGTTGTGTGAACATGGTCATTTTTTGTTCACTAATAATCCTAGACCCTATGTGATAAAACATTCCTTGGGGATGTTCAAGCCAGTTATGAATAATATTTATAAATAGAAGCAGAAAACTATGTTTTCTGTTCGGTCATTGTAATTTTGAGATTATCATTCCTTGGCTGTATGAAAATGTATGGATAAACTCTGCAATAAAATCTGAATAACAAGATGCAGAGATTGTAAATTTATTTTCTATGTAATATTTTAGGGATTCAATTATTGAATCTTTAAGGTATTTTGTAGACAAGAAAACAGAGAGTTATGAGCTTAACTGAAAATAAAGAGATCCTCTGAGAAATTATTATTGTTCTAAAATATAATTTGAGGGCTTGGTACTCCTTGAGATAGATATCTCTAAATGAGGGGTTGGTGCTCCTTGAGTGGGTGCTCAAAAATCAGCCTATAAGGCATTGCGAATAGTTGAGTAAAAGATTAAGCCTGGAAGGCATTTAGGGAGTGGTTTTTATACCCTAGGAGGGTTTTCCACTTGACAAATTTTGTGTCACTTTATTCTTCTGTGTTCTCACTACTTCTGTGTTGTTTTTGTTTTAGTACACTATTGGGATTATTATTTTTCTCAATTCTATTTATGAATGATTACATTCAACTCATGAATGCATTAATCAGAATATCATTGAGATCAAATCTAAGCTATGTTTTTGAATTTTTAAAATTTGTCAAATCTGTTAAGACACTGATTCACCCCCCCATCTCAGTGTCATTTTAACTCCAACAATACTATGTATTTAACACATAATATGCTTTTGAATAGTAAGCAAAGATTGACTACCTTATAATTAGTAATTGATTATATGTATAAGTTTGACGAAGTCCATCTCATGTTGGTTCCATACAACTTTATGTGTTGTGAAAACTAACTCCACATCTAGAGGTCTTTATGTATAGGACTATATATATGCTAACTGTGATTGTGTTTCATGTTATGTATGACCCACCCAAGTGTGAACCTCCAGAATATTTGAGTAGTGACATACAGTCATTGGACCATACCAATGATTGATCTTTGGGCTACTACTATGGATTAGTCAACATTCATCTAGTTCATGGAGGTGAAGGTAGTGGCTACCCTAGTTATGATTAAGATACGGTAACAGTTGTATGGGTAGGGACCCATCTATGTGGGTAATGGTAATTCAAGGCTAACCATTGTATCAAGTGGGTTCACTGGCTGTCACTGAGGGCACATAAGTGACCGAGGCTAGTGTTACTTGGGATTTTGAAGAATATAGTTGATAATACCACTAAAGTCACAAGGTAGTATATGTCAAGAGCTACTTCTTCCTGGGTGGATAGACTTGTCGTCGGTGACCTATAGGTGATTGAAGTCAAAATCCATCAGGTTTGGTAGGTTCACTACTTGGGGAGACCCTTGGGATGGTGGATAGACCCATGATGTAGTATGGGATGCACCAAATGCCCTTCCTAGTTGTTAGACTATATATACCTAGTCTTATGGGGTTGAGGACAGATCCACAGTGTAGTATGGGATACACTAAATCCTCTTCCCATTTGTCCAATGGTGCATAAGACTGGTGGAAAGGATAGGACCCACGGTGTTTTGTGTAATGCACCACTATTCTTCCTATCTGGGATGCATTACAGAGATGTGTTAGTCATCGTGATGTGTTAGTCAGCCATTATTATTATGTTTATGGGATGTATGGTGGAGCTTGTCATTATTTTTATGTGAAATATGACAAACCTTTTCACTGTGTATTTGAGATATATGTTGGAGCTAGTCACTAATGTAATTGTTATATGCAAATGATATAATAAATGTGGTACTTATGATGTACATATGAGTTGATCAGCATTATACTTGTGATCTATGTAAGATCTAGTCATTGGTGTACTTGTTATCTATGTATGATCTAGTCACTGCTATACTTGTGATTTGTGTAAGATCTAATAATTGATGCACTTGTGATCTGTGTAAGATCTAGTCATTGTTGCACATGTGGTCTGTGTATGATCCAATCACTATTGTACTTGAACTGTGTATGTGTAATTAGCTTGAGTATATGGGGGTATGCTCTTGGAATCCATTGTGTATAATCTTTGAGATTATGGTAGGAAGGGCCTCTTATGAATATTGTGAATGTTTGGACACTAACATTTGGTAATGTTTGGTACGAACCCAACACTTGATGGAAAAATATTATCATTATATTATAATTGACTATGTTGATAACTTACATGTACTAAATAAATAGTTATGGGTATATGTGAGACAATAGATCTCATACAAAGAGGTGAGATTAACCTTCCTCTATCATTGTGGGGAAAACTACGAAGCCTCTGATTTCCCATGAGGGGATACATAGGTAGGGTCATCATGAACCCTCGAGGTTTAGGTTTTAGGCCTAGGAATGACCCTTGTTGTATGAGCTTAACACCTTTGAGTGTAAGAATATAAATGTGACATTATTTATCATTACCTTGGTGAATTTGAGTTACTGAAATTAATGCGTCTAATCTATATGGAAAATGCTTGGTTGGTTAAGTTGGTAGTTGTTACTAATTGGGAAAAAATTTCTTGTGCTCGAGATGGGGATTTTACAATTATGATGCACTTTAATTAATTGCTTATTTGATGTGTTGCAGAGCACAAATTACATGCAGTTTAACCTCATTTCTCTTTCAAAATTCAGTGAAAGAAATATTTTCTACAGAATATGATACTTGTCAATTGCACCACATGAACAATATGAAAATTTTGGTACACGATTTGATGACTATTAATACAACATTTAATCAGGAAAATGATTGCTACCAATAATAACCTAATGCTTGAAAGTTGTAGGTGATGTAAATCTGCATTGTTGATATGGTAGCATTATTTTTTTCATTTAGTTTTGTATGCCATGGATGGGTAAATTTACCTTGCTACAAAAGTGATTTATCATTATCTATCACATTTAGATACTATCTATATATGTTTACACCAAAGCTAAATTTAGATTGAGTTTAACACCATTGAATAAGATATTGGATCTAATGTTTTTTGACACCCATAAACTTCAAGCATACATCCACACCCATCCAAAATTATTAAATTGGATCACACAAACCAATATACAAATGGAAAAAGGGAAAAATCTAAAATATGGCATTCTATACATCATATTTTAGAGGAGAGTAAACAATTCCTTTTTTCCTTTCTAAGAGATATATAGGTTTTCTTAATAAAGGCATAGAAAACAAAAACATTATTTGTGGAAGATGAAATGATTTATCTTCATACAATTATCTATCTTAACAGTCACTAATGAGTGTGACAAGTAATAATGTTGCCTTATTCATATTTGAGTTGTATTGGAGGAAACTACTATTCGTAGAATCCATATAGAAGGGATGTTATAGATTTGTTGTTATAAAATAGAGGTTAATCTTAAATATAATATAATTTAATAGTTAAAGGTCAATCTTAGTTAATAAAGAAAGAATAAATAGTAAAATTGTATTTCACTATTTGATTATGAAATCGGATGATGTTTAAGTAGAGTGCAAAATAAATGAAAAATGTTGATGCCAAAGGAATGCATAACTCACTTCATTTGACATCAATGTTAATGTTGATAATCGAATTGTAAAAGAGGAAAAAAAAACAATTTTTCCTAAGGTGTATTAGTTAAACGGTTTTTCTTTGCTTCTACATTAAGATTAAACTAGTTTTAAATGAAATGTATTTTATTATTATTCAACTAAGTAAAACTAGAAATCCAAAACTACTTTATAACTTAGAGAATCTAAATTCTAACTAAGCCAAAAACAAAAGAGAGATGAATGAAATACAATTTACAAATGTTATAAATGGAGGGATGTACTATAAGGTGTACTATTTAATATAGATAATAACTATATCTACAATTAGGTATGTTGGCATTACAATAATATTTTGTGATGATCAAATATAGAAATAATAATACAAATATATGCATTTGTTGTGAAATATATTTGCATTATACATTTATTTATAATCCTTTGATGGAATGTTTGTTGGACTTTCTTTGTTTGAGTTTGACTACAATTTACCTTTTGTAGTGTAGGAAAATGTATCACTTTTACATTTTCACACTTAATTTGGAATTAATATTCAATTTGGACTTAATTGTGTCTTATTTTGGTGTTGTAAAGTGTACATCTTTACACTTTCACAAGTTCTAGGTTGAATAAAAAGTAAAGAAAGACAAATAATTGACCCATGAATTAACAATTTGGAACTAATTATGGTACTCAAATAAATGAGGAATTTCAATAAATAATAATAAATATATATATGGCTTTAATCCTATTGAATATTCCCTATGATAAATATTGCCAATCACCAATTTTCCAAAGCCCTACGTGGTATTACACAACTACCTTTATATCAATAATTTTTTATTCATCAATTCCAATTTTTTTCTTATGGAGTTTATTTTCATACCTATAGATTTTTGGAACCCTACTTACAAACTTGAACTCTACATGAGGAAATTATTGTCATAGAAATTATTTTCAATTATTTATTTCCTTCATGTTTATAACTTATGTCTAAAGATAGATGGTGTCAATAGGAACTATTTAATAATTTTTTAAGGAAGGAATGTTCAAGTTTGGTCACACCTCTATTGTTAATTCAATATATCAATAAAAATAATCAAATACAACAAGAATTTTTTTAATCAATTCTTGGGATGTTGATGTGAGCTAATGGTACAATAGTAATGTATATTGAATGCTCTCCTTGGTTTTGGATGAATATAGATTATTTTAAATGAACTAAGGTCTATTCTTAAATATAAGTACATCCTAGCACAAAAATTAACAAATTTGACATGTAATTTGGCTTACAATAGCTAGTTGTAGGGAGATGACTTTATTGATATTATGAGCATAATTTTTTTATAGATCAAACCATTTTTACAAATAAAATAACACATAATAATATATGTTGATTTCATATTTAATATTTCAATACATTGCAATAGCTTAGAAACATTTTATTTTTATCATAAATACAATTGACATTTTCTATTGGAAAGTAATTCCCAAACCAACTAACTCATTTATTTACTATTAAATAAAATAACTTAACATTTATTTATATTTAAAAACTATTATCTAATCTTATTTTATAAATTAACATTTGCATGTTAATTTATTATTATTTGAAACTTTGATGAAGCACCTCCACCAATTATCCACATTCATCTAGGAAACATAAAACTAAATCCCTTAGTGGATCTCCTAACTATCAAAACTAAAAAATACTTATTAGTCAACACATACTCAATTATTCATAAGTAAACCAATTATCTTGAGAATCGAGACAAACTCCATTATCCATAAGAAAAATAACAACCAAATTTGAATCATGAATTACTCAACTATTCATGGTAACACAAGCACCAACTAATTGTGAATCAATACTTACTCAAATATCCACAATAGCATTCCTCCTCTTGTGGATTGAGACCAACTCAATTATCCACAAATACAAACCTACAAAACTATGGATCAAAGCATACTCAATTATCCATAAGTACAACTCACTAAATTTGTAGATCAAGACTAACACAATTATCCACAAACCAAATACAACTACCATGCCCCCCCTTGCTTATGAATGGACTCAAAATGAAATTGGTGTTTCTCATGTAAAGTATCATCTTTGAGAAATAAGTTATCTCAATATGATAATAAATCCTCTGACCTCTGATGCCTCCAACCTCCTATGGCTTTGTTACTCTTTAATTCTTAAAATTAGCATTCAAACCTTCAAAATCTCTGTCAAGTGTAGCATAAATGACCTTGAAAGAACAAAAAATTGGTAACATAATGAAGCCATACATTATAAAAAATATGGTTGTCAATTTCAATTAAAAATATACCTTTTATACAATAAACATATCCTTATAGCTCCTTATATCTTCAATTAAAATCTAATAAACTCCATAATTTTTATAATATAATTGCCTCCAACAAAAAATGAACTTTAATCTATAAAGTTTATCTCCCCCCCCCCCCCGCAAAAAAAACTATTTTGCATTGACATTCGTTGTAGCCATCCATCTTACATGACATAAATTTCACATGATAGTGATCCCAATAAAAAAAATATATCTCATTGCAATTATTTCTCAACCATGCTAAAAAATCTATTCCAACATACTTTTGATTTTTGAATAAATAATAAGGGTAGCTAATTAAAATTAATCTATTAGCATACTTACCATATAAAGCTTAAGAATATTATTTCCAGTGCCACCTTCTCATCAGTGGCCATGGTCTATAACTTTAAAATTGCTTTTTCTCACGTTTCTTTTTCATTTAGATTTGTATCTTCTCAAAACATTGTGAGTTTGGAAATCAATAGACTACAAATAAAACTATTTTTTTCTTTACCAAAATCTCTATTTTTTTTTCTCTTTTCTTGTTGTGTGATCAATACATATGATTGGCATAATGAATCATAAAGGGGAAACAATATGTAGTCATTATGCAACTTAACAAACTCTTCATCCATGATACCACAACTCAGATGCCAATTTGGAGGAAATTTTTGACTAAAAGATAACAATATTGTGGGAGAGTTATGCCTTTTTTTCTTCCATGTAGACACAATTTTTTTTGAACTAAGTAAATCTATCAATGTGAAAAGTGTAGACTCAATCTAATGAGCTTTGAGCTCATAAATTTCTCCTTTTGTGGTGATATATTTCCTTATGCCTACTACAAAGGACAAGCCATGATGAATTATAATTGTAGAGACAATGAATGGTTGTTCACTTTAATGAATATATGGCTTTCCATGTCCATTATAAAACCTTAGGGAGCACCTGCAAGTACCAAATCATAGGATTTCTTATTCTATTGGATGTTATGGAAATGAAAGGAGGTACCATGATATATTGAAATGAAAATCTTGTTCTTCATGGCCCAGTTTTAATCTTCTTCACAATCTACATTGAACACACAACAATCTTCTTCAATATTCCTCTTCACATCCCATTTTCAAAAAATTCTCAGATACCATATTGAAATGATGAGCACAAAAAAAAATTAAACCAAATAATTATTGCAAATAAAATAACACAAAATATTATATGTTTTTTTTTAGATTGATATTTCAATACATTACAATGACTTATACAACCTTTAATTTTTCCTATAAAAATAACTAAGTATTTTCTAAAGGAAAGTAATTACCAAACCAACTAGCTTATTTATTTACTAACTATTATAAACTAACCTAACATTTATTTATAAAATTCTAAGAGATGTGCACCTAGATTTAATTTTAAATAATGAGTTTTAGGGTTATTTAAACACCCACATAATTAAATTTAGTCAATTTGATATCCATGGAATTGAATACAATTAATTTTGTGTCTCAAAAGCTAAGCTAGAGTGCTTCTATCCCTCAAGATTTGGCCCATAAGTTTTGGGGTAATTTAAACACCCACATAATTGAATTTGATCAATTGGATATTCCTGGTACTGAATACGATTAATTTTGTGCCTCAAAAACTAAACTAGATTGCTTCTATCTCTAAATATTTTTCCCATGATAATAAATAGATAAATTGAAAATCAAAACTAATCACTATTTCCCATAATAATAAATAGATAAATTGAAAAGAAAAACTAATCGCTAAAAGTACAAGCAAATAAAATGAAGTAGTGATTAGATTATTTACCCTTTTATTCAAAAATATATCATTTATCCACTAATCATTATATTAAAAAATCCACTCAAAATAACCCAATATGTGATTGGATGAAAGGATTTTTCCTTTGGTTGTTGGAGATAACTTTTATATGGTGTACTTTTGGTTGTACTACAATACTAGTGTGGTATTTTTGGATGTTCATGAAAAAGTGTTTTTGTTCAATGCAATGGTTGTTAATTAATTAATCTTGTTATTCCTTTCAAGAGTGCGAACATAGTAGTCTTTTTCTAGGTAGCTTTCAAATTTAAATATTGATGGTCTTAAGAACTCTTATAATTGGAATATCTACCAATGGTAAAATTGTTTGGAGCAGAGTTGGATTTCATTGGTAAAATGTCTCACTCAAAAAGGAAGAGGAATATCTATCAATATTATCTCTAATTTTTTATTTTAATTTTTAATTAATATTTAAAATATAAATTGTTAGATTTAATTTTGTGTTTTCTCAAACACACTTTACTTCATTTATTTTTAATGTTAAATAATTCATTATATCAAATAATTTTTTAATATATTAAATTAAAATGATGTTTTAAGAAAGATAATTGTTATTAAGTATATAAATGATAAATAGTTAATAATATTAGATTAATTTTAATATGGAGATTTTCACTTCCTCATCAAATCTTAAGGTTGTGTGTTTTGTAGATTTTACATAGTAGAATATGACAACAAATGACAATCTTAATGTACGTTCAATGTTATAGATTGCATAAAGATATAACCAAAAAAAAAAACTTGTATTTGGATCAAGATGGGCTGCATGGATCAATGCAAGTGGCTAGAATAATTATTAGAGAGCAAGGTAGAGAGGAAGGAAATTGCTCAAATTTGGTCAATGGTGCAACAAGGAGAGGTGGTAATTCTTATGTTTGTTAAAATATGGGTAAGAATAAGAGAGCCCACAAAAAATGTGATGGTGATTCTCATGTTTGAAACAAATAATTTCTTGAATAAATTTAAAAGTTCATTATAACAATAGAAGGAAAAACATGTACACCACTTAATATTCATCATAAATGACAAAATCTATCATACAATTCTACTCAAAACTTAGCAAACAACATAGAAAATAAATCAAAGCAATGTATTAATTCTAAGACTATCTAATGTACATTAACTCAAAATTTATCTTCCTTGATAGACTTTTCACATGCTAAAATAGTGGTCAAGAAGTCTCTTTGTAAAGCTTACAATAGTCTAAAATATAGATTAAAAAAAATATAAAACAAAAATCTCCAAACATGCATCTATCATACATTAGTCTAAAATCCATGGAAATTATAGCCTATAAATATATACTAATTTATAATATGTGCCTAAAAAGCTCCAATTGCATGCTTGGCATCACTTATCCAACATACTCTCCCTTGATTTTGAGCAGACTCACAATATGATCTGAGTGTCAAAAATTGAACCTTTACAACTATCTTCATAGAGATGTCTACAAATTTTTATGGAGTCTTTACATACCTCAATTCTATTTCTTTCTTTTGAACCAAATCTTGAATGAAATGATATTTCCAATTGAAATGATTTTTCCTACTATAATGGGTAAGATTATTGGCCAACTTTAATTGTACTCATGTTATCACAAAAACTAAATTATAGGATGAATTTATTTCTCTCCAATTTATTCTAGTTTGTTTCGAAGACATAATACTTGTGTACTGAAAGAAGTGATAGCTATGAGCCTATCAAATTACTAAAATTGAAACTTAAAATTTCAATAAAAACTAAATTAATAATATAATAGCTACTTCAATGAGAGTGTGCACACATAATAAAGTAAATCAAATTGAACTAGAATATTACCTCTACCAACATGCCTATACCTTACTCCAATGTACATGATTGTTTTTTATAAAGTAAGTAGGATTTTTAGGGTGTTGTACCCTTCACAAAAAGCCACAAGGGTCGATAGAGTCCAAGATCAAAAAATCAACAAAACAAAAAACCAAACCAAAAACTAGAGGCAAACTAGCAACACTTGGACCAACAACAAACCAATAGCAGACTAGCTGGCATTCTCCTAGTTCTTTGACAAAAGCTGAACCAAATCATCATCGATCCACTCCTGGAAATCTTCAATCTTCTTCATCTCCATCTCATCCTTCATGACAGCCGACAGGGTACTAGTGACATAGTGAACCAATTTGACCTTGAAAAAGGTCAAAACATTGAATTTTTTATCCATTTTGTCCAATTTTTCTTTCAGCACACTAAGCTCATCCCCGCCTCCTACAGTGTAGTCAGGATCATTCTACTCAATATCCAGCGGTTCCGATGAGTGAGAGGCTGAAACCTCCTTCTAAGCTTTACCCTTGTTAGGAATGGATGAGGGACCTTTGGCTTTCTCACCTTCCTTTCCTTCTAACACCTCTTCAACTCTGCCATCTTTGTTGTTCAACAACTCTTCTTCAGCATCTAAATCCCTAACCTGCACCTTTTTTCATATTCTTTGCCAACTTGCCAGAGTGTTGAATGATGGCATCACATCCAATAACCACAGTCTCCACAACCACCATATGACCCAATGAGTCCTTGCTCACAACATTTTTCCCTTTATTCAGAGGCTCCTTTTCCTCACCTTTCCTTTTCAGGGCAGGCTTACTAAAAGTCTTAGCAGGGGTAGACTTGATGTCAGACAGGCTAGCCACCACACTGGTTTGGGCAGCTCCCTCGACACCCTTAAGTTTTTTGGTAGCAGGTTTGGGTTTTTGAGAATCAGCAGGGACCAGGTGACTCTTCCTGACATGGCCTTTAGATTCAGCTAGAGATAAGTTGGTCACAGTGGGGGGCTAAATTTCCTCAATTCAGACGACCGAAATGGGTTTCAGAGGGCATAAAGCCAAATGAAAGTTATAGAGTCTTAGGTTAAGACCCTGGTGGAGTGGCAGAGGAGTAGGTTCATTGGGATTTAAAGCAATAGACTCCACACATTTTTCGACCGAGTTTTCAAGGTCCATTAGCAGAAAAAAGGGAAAGCTCAATAAAAATTTATGCCTAAGGTGATTTAATAAGGGAAAATGGTAGAAGTAATAGGTCTTGTACCTTCCTTCCAATGTGACATATTTCATCAATGCAAGACACGCCTAGTTCCACAGTTGAGGAAGAGCCTCCCATTCAAACCTAGACTAGTTGCAAATTGGCTTCTCATTTCCCACAAAGAATTTGTCCATACTAACATTGTCTTGGATCTTTGAATTTTTAGGATGCTTCATGCCAAAGCACTAGAGACCCGTAGCCTATGCAATCACTTCCTCCTAGAGACACATGCCGATTCTTCCAAGAGTTGATGAACTAGGTCGACAGATTAGGGTCATGGCCCACAAGCCTCTCCATTAGAGGAGCAATGGCACCTTTGACAAAAATGTGCCAGACAAGCGGATCCTTGTGGAATTGATTGCAATTATCTTGCTTCATCCACACCCTATCACCCCCATGATTCTGCACTACACATAGTATAGCCAAGAACCTTGAAAAAATAGAATGTTAGAGATAATTGCAACATGAAAAATTATTCGTACAATAGGGAATTTAAGCCATAAACGACAATATTTTGGAATCAAGCCTAAGGACAGCTCACACGCATGAGTAAATAATTTCCCTGAAGTAATCTTAGCAGAGGCATTAATCAATATTTCCTTCCCACAAACGGCAAAGAAAAAAGGACATGATCGAAAGGGAAGGATTGCCTTCCATGCAGAAAAAATACTAAAATTTAGGTAGGATAGTCGTGGGGCCATAGTTAGAAATCTCTAAATTGATATCATTTAAGGGTTGGTCAACTTTAGTTATACCATAGATAGAAGCTATAAGGTGCAAAAAATAGCAGATATAGAAAAGCCAAAAAGGAGCTTTGTCTCATAATTACAAGTCACATAAAAATTGAAAACAAATAATTTGAAAATTTGCGATCTTAAGTAAATCCCCATAAGGAGATTATGACAAGTATGATCCAGCCTAGAATTAATCATCTGGTACTGGTCACAGCAAAACATGATTTCCTTTTTCCAAATGGGCTCCATCCTATAATTTGAAAAAATCCACTTGTTATCCATCCCATTGATACAGCTAATCATCCATCTCATAAAAACAATAAGACCACATAGCCTAACAAATAAGCATGTGGACCCCCCAAAAATCTAGCTAAGAACATGTGTTTTCATCATGGGTCAAGTAAGGGCTTTGTTTCCTTCACTATAATACTCTGAATATTAGGCAGAAGTAAACTTAAATCATGCTAGCATTTGGAAAATTTCTAGTGAGAGCCAAAATTGGATAAGGCTTCTGCCACTTGGTTCCCCTCTTTGTAAATATGATTGGCCACCTTTAACTTTAAATTAGACACAAGGAATATAATGTCAAGAAGAATATCCTTAGTTCTCCACCCCATCAGTCTATCAAAATTAATAGTATCAATAATGGACTTAAAGTCACCTTCAATGTGCAGGTTCTCTATCCCCAAGGAAACAACTATTTATAAGTTGTTTAACAACGCTCTAGCTTCCACTATCATAAAAGAATGAAGACCAATCCCCATAGCATAACTAGCCATTGACTTTCCTCTATGATCCCTAATCACACCTCCTATGCTTGCTCTGCCTAGGTTGCCCTTAGCAGACCCATCAAAGTTTAGTTTGAACTATCCCCTGTCAGGGGCTTTCCAGATAGTGGCTCTCCTAGCTAGAATTTTGGAGTTGTCATAAGAATTGGCATCCAGGTTCTGATGCCAAGATTTAGCTATGCTTATTTCCATCTCAGTAGGACCTTTAACCGGGGTTTTCCCTTTGAAGAGAGAGATATTTTCTGTAATGAGCCGAGCTCCTATACCAAACACCTCTTTCGGGTTCATCTCATTGTTCCTGGAGATCCTATTGTTCCTCTCTTTCCATAAGCACCAACATATAATGGGGGGAACTTGGTTCCATATTTCACCAATTAAAGGATGGGAAAAGGGTCCAGACCAACTCAAAATAAAAGATGTGATGTCCTTACACATAATCCATTATACCCCCAACCTTCCAAAAGCCAGCTCCCACACCTCAGCAATAAAGGGGTAGTGTAACAACAGATGATCAATCGATTCTTCATTGCATTTACACAAAAGGAATTTGTTGGGGATTTGGAATCCCCTTTTCCTTAGATTATCCTGAGTAAGAATTTTGTTATGACATATAGTCCACCAGAAGAAGTTAACTTCCGATATCATGTATCTATTCCAAACCTTTTTCCATAGATCATTGAACACACCCTGATTAGTCAGCTGATTGTAAGCATATTTAATAGTAAGATCACCTTGGTTATCATGGATCCAAAAGAATTCATCCCCATGGTAAGAAGGGGGTATCCTAGTGAGAGAGAGTAACTCTTGCAGCTTCTTGGCTAGAAGAAACATATTAGGGGGTAAAGGACAACAAAGGATAATGTCATTCCATTTCCTAGCTCTCAAGGGTCCAAATAGATAATCACTAATATATATACTAAACACTTGTTGAGCCTGATCCTTAAGAAACCTAAACTTAGAAGATTCCAACGAAGATTCAAGTAACCAAGAATCCTCCCAGAATATGATTTTATTACCATTACCTATCTTCCATTTGATCCCATTCCTCATAATGTCTTGAAGACTGCAAATACCCTTCCACACTAAGGACCCCAAAAGGTGGGCCTCCAAAAGGCAGTCAATTAATGAACGGTTCAAAAGGTATTTGGAATCCATTCTCTCACACCAGTCCTTCCTATCCCTCAGATGATCCCAACCCACTTTGGCCATAAGAGATTTATTAGAATTAGAAATGGTTCTTATCCCATGACCACCAAAAAATTTTGGTTGACAAACCTTATCCCATTTAACCAAAGCGAGTTTCTTTTTTTCCTTAGTGCTAGACAAGAGGAAAGACCTTTGTATTTTCTCAAAATTTTCAGCAATATATCTAAGTATCTTAAAATTAGATAGGAAATAGATAGGGATACCTTGAAGAACAACAAAAAGAAGCTGAAGCTTACTAGAATGGCTGAGTAAAGAGCCTTTCCACCTAGCAAGCTACCTTTGAATCCTTTCAAGGATAGAATTCCAAAACCTAGGAGTGACATCTTTGATAGTTAGAGGTAACCCAAGATAAATTAAGGGGAGAGAACCACTCTGAAAACCTAGAACAATAGGACCACCCTGTTTTGTAGGTTAGGAGTGTTGTTAAAGAAGTAAATCATGCTTTTATTGTAGTTAATGCATTGTCCAGAACAAGTATCATAATTGTTGAGACAATTTTTCCATTTCCCGGCCTCCATCACTGAGACTTTCCCAAATAGAAAAGTATCATCCAAAAATTGTTGAATCACAGTCAGTCCAAGGGTGGAAGCAACCTTAATTCCTTTTATGGACCCATCTGTCAGCATATTAGAGAAGTTCCTACTTAGCACATCTGCCACCATTATTAAAAAAATAGGTAGATAGGGGGTCTCCTTGTTTGATACCTCTCATAGCTTGAAAAAACCCAAAAGGAGAACCATTAACGAAAACAAAGTACTTAATAGTAGTAACACATTCCATAATAAGATTCATCACCAATTGAATGAAACCAAACTTAGCAATAACTTTAGCGACAAAATTCCAGATCACCTTGTTATAGGCCTTATATATATCCAGTTTAATGGCCATACCAACATAGTTGCACCTATCCATTAAGTGAATTAGTACATGTGTTGTGATGGTAGAATCAAGGATATGCCTACCAGACACAAAAACCTTTTTGAGTAGGGCTGATAATTTTATCAAGGAGTAGATTGATGCGGTTGACCAAAATTTTTGAGAGGATTTTATAAAAATTATTGCATAGGTTGATAGGGAAAAAGTCTACAATATATTGAGGATTAACCACCTTGGGAATAAGAGCAATGAATGTGTTATTTAGTTTCTTAATAATCTTACTAGACTTGAAGAATATTGAGCATCTAGAACAAGGTCCTCACTAATGATCTCCTAGAAGGTCTGAAAAAAAGCCGAAGGGAATCCATTAGGGCTAGGAGCTTTGAAGGCCCCCATACTAAAAGTGGCTAGCTTAACCTCCTCGAGCGTGATAGCACTGAGAATCCCCCTATTGTCATTTTGGGAAATTAAATTCGGAAGCGAGTCAACTAGTAGACTATCAAGAGTTGGGTTAGGAGCATCAATATTAGCCACATAAGCCTTCTCGAAGTAGTCTGTAGCCACTAAACCAATGAGGGAGGGTGAACAAACAACCTCACCCTAAGCATTGTGTAACTTGTTTATCTAGTTCCTCCTCTTATGTTTGACAACATAAATATGAAAGAAGGAGGTGTTCCTATCTCCTTTCAACCATTGCACCCTTGATTTTTGTTTCTAGAAAATATCCCCTTTCTTGAGAATTTATTCCCACTCCCACCAGTTCTCCTTCTCCTGGTTGCAAGTGGAAATACTGATATCACCCTCCTCCATTCTCTTTTGAACCATTTTCAACTTTTCCCCAATGATTTTTTTCTCTTGGAAAACATCCCCAAAGACCAGGATTTTATTTCAACCTTTCACCATACATTTAATGTGTTTTAGCTTAAAAAAGATTCTGAACATGGGGGAAGCACACACAGGGATGTTCCACCATTCAACAATTTTCATTTTAAAATTAAGGAGGGAATTCCACATGATTTCAAAGAAGAAGGGATAAGGTCCAATAGTAGACTGATCACACAAAGTTAACAACAAAGGATTGTGATTAGAAACAGTCCTAGGTAAGACCCATGAAGAGGCACTAAGAAGACTAGACTAGTTGCAAGAACAAAGGAAGCAATCCAATCTGACTTGAATTAAGTCTTCACCCATACATCTATTGGACCAGGTAAAAGGTTGGCCTGACAATTCTATATCAATCAGGCCTGTAGAACTCAAAAAGTTAGCCAGATCAACCATGTTGTCAAAGTAGTCGATCCGACCACCACTTTTCTCTGAGGGAAATAAGGGGGAGTTGAAGTCCCCAGCCACTAGCCAGTGAGAACCACTATTATTTTTTATCCATTTAGCAAGAGACATCCATAGGGATAGGCTAGTATTCCTTTGGTTGGGTGCATAAACATTGATAAGCGACCAAGAGCCACCAAGGAAGGTAAAAGAGACACCTACACTATTCTGACAGAAGAATAGTTCAATGCCATTTAATCTAGAAGGGTTCCAGAGCACCGCTAGACCTCCAAAGGCCCCTTCAGCATCACTGTAAAAGTAGGAGGCCCCAGGCCATAAGTACTTATCAATATTATCAAAACTAGCTTTCTTCATTTTAGTTTCTTGTAGGAGTAAGACATCTATCTTATGTTCCAAAACATAATTCTTTAAGGCAATTTTCTTATGGGAGCTATTCATCCCACACATATTCCAAGACATGACCTTCATTTTTGACCTTTCTTAGAGGACACTTCCAATGTCCAAGTTGTTTTCCCAAGGCAATCTCATTTGTAGTTTCTCTTAATCTTGTGGATCTTTGGCTTGGCCTACTTGGCTTGGAGTCACTTCCCACATCTACTTTTTTCTTCCTCCCTTTTTTCATTGGAGTTATCTAGTTCTCCTCATGGACATCAAACTCCTGTTTCAAATCATTCGAGATGAAATAAGACACCTCACCCATGCCTAGATCCTCCCATATTTCACCCTCTTCACTAACAATCTCTCTAGTTCCAATTGAGGCCACCTCCAATAGCACAACACTAGTAGGAACCACATCCCCAAAATCCATGCATGGAGTAGGAATATCTACTTCTAGCACATTAACACTAGCCATATTCTCAACCAAGGACAAGTTAGAAAGGCCCTTAGCCGAATCAATCCTGGTCACAGACTTAGGAATAGGAACACTAGGATTAGGAAATTATTTGCTAGCCACTAACTCGGGCAGAGGAGTCTCAGAGCTAGGAATGTCAAAGAAAGTTATCAAAGATGCAAAACCATATTTGGACGGGTCTTCAATACCAAGAGGAGAACTGGAAGGAGCAAAAGAGTCTCCCTTGTTAGGATCCTTGTTAAAGGTTGACTTGCAATCATAAATAAGGTGCCCGAGTTTAGCACAGTTCTGACAAAATACCACAACATTTTCATAGCACACAGGTTGAACCCAAGACCCGAATTTAGAGCAAAGCTTAAAAAAGTTAGGCAAAGATTTGTTCACACAAATATTCATGGAGAAGTGGGCAAACACTAACCTGGAATTTTATCTAGTAATGGAGTCAGAAGTGATGAAGTTTCCCAAGGAATCACCAATGCTCTTAAATATTGATTCATCCCAGTATTCCAATGGTAACCTAGGAAAGTGATTCTAGACCAAAGCCGACTTATTGAGGTCCACATCAGGGTTAAACCCTAGCTTCCAGTGGCATAAATCCAAACTATGTTTACCATAAACCCAAGGTCCTAAAGATAGAACAAGTAACAGATCTTCTGGTGTCATGAACTTGAAGAGGAAAAGCCCACCAGACATAGCATAGATTTCCACACTTCCCTTCAAATGCCACTTAACAACAGCCCATTTCTTGACCATATCCATAGTAGGGAAGAAAGAGAGAAACATACCCACTACTGTATTCTCCATAGAAGAGAGAATCCTATCGCTACCTGAATTAGAAATAGCAAAGTCCGTTTCAGACACAATAAACTCATCTCCATGAGGAGGAGGATGGAGAGGGCCTTGTTTACTATTGGTTATAATATATTTCCACCTAAGGGATTTAGAAAGAATCTCAATTGCTGACACTTCAACTGAAGACATGAGAGGCATCAAAAGATCCGCAGTCAAAAGACATGTCCCGCCACGAGTGTCTCCCAAGGGACATGAGTCCGCATGAGACAAGGCTCGACTTAGGTCAGGGATGGGTAGAGGGGGACCGTGGGGTACTCCCAGGGCAGAATCCACCATGCATGTAGGATGTTCAAATGCGAGTAGAGGACAGGGAGAGCGGGAAAAATTATTGTACATGATTGTTGCAAATTGGTCGATATGTGAATTTCTCTTGACTTTAGCATATACCCCTAATTCACAAAGTGATAGTAAAGTTGTATGATGATAACACAAATTATTAGATAAATTATGGATGCTTTGAATGGCTAAATGATGGTTTAATATTATTTGAAAGATCAATGAATGAGATTAATTAAGATATCATGATGAATGTGCAAGTGACATGTGTCAATATGAGAGGCTAGGATGATGAGTTAACCGGTTGCATGAATCAAATGACTAGTTTCATAGATAAGTGAATTGATGTCGATTTTCAATCATTTCACTAACTTATAAGAGTATATATATATATATATATATATATATATATATATATATATATATATATATATATATATATATATATATATATATATATATATATATATATATATATATATATATATATATATATTAGACTGCAGGAATTGATTGGGTATCCATCCCCCTATAAACTTTAGTGCGCCTGGTAAACTTTTTTCACATGACTGGTGGCGCTGGTGCGACACACTCTCCAATACCACAGGGATGGTGGGCATACTAGACCTTGTGACCTCTTGCCTGCAATAGGATGCTTTAGCCAATCGAGCTAAGCCTACCGCCCAAAAGATAAAAGATTATAAATAAAATTAAATAAATAGATTTATTTAATTCCAAATGCATGAGGTGAAGATATATTTAGGAATAAATAAAATATTAATTTTGTTTATTTTTAAAAGAACTAAAAAATAGAAAAAGAAATCAACTAAATTAATTTATTTAATATTTAAAGAGGAAATATTCATATTTAATAATGGGTATGTGTAGGATCATGGAAACAACAGGCCCTTAAGTGGCAAAAAAATTAGAAAAATCAAAGTTAGGCAACTTGACGTAAAAATTTAAATAAGTTATCTATACTATTTCAAAAATATATAAGAATAGAATCTGTAGAAAATTGAATGTAATTTCTAAACTACTAGGTTTGTTTAAAAAAAAAACTATTTGGTGAAAATTTGAAATTTCAATGCAGTGGTACTTAAATTTTAGGGAAAAAATAAGAATTAGGTGTCTGATACCACTAACCACAATAAAATGATAATATTTTTTTATAATATTTCCAATATAAGTAGAGGACTCATGTTCCAATGTGATACATATTTTTTTGTAATTTTTTTCCAAGTAAATAATTAATTATAATTTTTTTATTACAACTTTCAAAAAATATAAAAACTCGTATGTCTAACCACCTTAACTTAGTCAAAACTTCATGAAATTCAATTTTTCTTTTTTCAATTCTATAGTATGTAAAGCATAGAATGTGATGCATGTTTTGAATTCAAAAAATGTGATACCATTTGAAACCTATAGATGTTTTTCAATCACCCTATCAATCAGGACTTTAGTCGTAATTCAAATAGAAAATGAATAATAATTACTTATTAAATTCGAAGTAAAGCATAACTTATATTGGTGGAAAGTTGAGAATCTCCTTTAAAAACCCTATTTGTTTCATCAATTTTGGGTAAAAAAAAGGTCGTCAGCCACATACCCATCATATTGCCACTTTTTGGCCCATTATGATCTTGCACATACCCTAATGGTGGATGAGAAGGAAAAACATAACACAATCAAAGGAAGATTGCTATCACAACCACCTTACAAGCTAGCTGCTCTATACATATGACCTTTTACTACATAAAGTATGGACTATACTTTTATTGCAAGCTGACTCAAGGTCACAGACGAATCAAAGCCAGGTTGTGCGCTATGATAACTTTCCTTAACTCAAGGCACGAACTATGTAACAAAATGTCTGATAGAAATATTATCCCATGTGATGCATTGATTCATGAAGACATGTGGTAATATGTAAAATGTAGAAACATAAATCAAGAAGACCAAGGAAGCTGACAAAAGCAAGGTACGTGAGTTATTTGATAGACTTTAAAAAAGTACGAACGACCACCCAAGGTCTCAAATACTTGCTAGCATCCTCACTACCTGCAAGATGAAAGCTTTGGAGCACGGTACAGACATTAATCAAAGAAAGATGCAAAATGGATATCAAGGCATGAGAACTATTAGACATAATGCATATGAAAATCAAATGAGGTCAAACTGCCAAGGCATATAGCACATGCAAATCCAAATATAAAATGCAACAGCTGGGTGTAGATTCTCATCAAGTAGAATATAATGATTACGCAGCCCACAACATGCACTCAACATACACTAGTGCAGCCGCTGGGTTTAGGACCTCCTTCTAGTGCCATATGTGGGCACCTCAAATCTGCAAACATTCTAAACTCCATAAAGAAGGTGAGTGCATACAAATTTGCTAAATACTCCTATGAAATAATACAAAATGTTTCCTAAACATGATAGAAAATCAAACTAAATTGAAAGCATGAAAGAAACAAGATACATATCTATCCCATAGTGGATTGGTACTTCTTTGATGTGGAAAGAAGCCCTTTCCCAATCCTTGATAAGCTTGGTGATGAGGATGCAATGGACAAAATTAGCTCTCAATTGAAGAGAGTAACTTTACATAATATTGTAGCTATTTTGATGAAGGATGAAGCTTTCATTTAAAGATCTTCTTGATGAGAGATTGGCCAAATGGATGAATGTGGGACAAAGATCAAGTCAATAGGAAGAGGCCACTTGTCAAGTTGTGATAGGCTTGAGGATGCGCAAGATTTGGGAAATGTGCCCATGAGAGGGAATTTCAAATTCAAATCTGTGCAATGAATGCTGAGTTTGACCTTTGGAAGGGGACATGTAAGAGCCATGTAAGAGCTCATAAATGACTTGTTGGATTTACATTTCAACTTGCCTTTAAATTCAAACCTGATGGAATATTCCTCATGGATGCCATGTTGAGTGAAAATGTTGATTTAATAAATCAATAAATGGATTTATTTGTGCAAGTAGCAAAATGTAGAGAATGCAAGTGGTTAGGATTAGCATTGAATCATGGTTAGATTAGTTTAATGATGATTAGGATGTTTGACCAATTTGACTCAAATATTTGATTTATTTAAATCAAAAGGGATTATGCAAGATAAAGGTGGATTAATGAAATGTTAGGATTTGATGTATTTAAATAAGGTAATGGTAGGGTTAAACCAAATAAAGTTAATTTATTTAATTTAAATGGATGTTTAACCTGATTTGCGTACTGAATGGATTAATGTTAATTTGATTTATGAATGAGCAGATGCATATGCATAAAGCTAATTTCATGTGTCTACAAGACCTAAGTAGATAAAACTTTGCACAAATGTGAAGTACCATCCATAGCTGAATTGCAGCCTGTTATACACATATTCCTCATAGTAACCATTGACCAAATATCTAAAAAAAATCCAACAGTGCAAATAAGAAGTTGTTTCCATCTGGGCCTTGTGGAAAGCTTAATGCTAAGTAAAGTGATGGCCTCATCTACAATCACCATATTTTTGCGAAATTATGACTTTACCTCTCGTTGGTCTTGAATATTTTGAGACAAGAGGAAGCATACACATTCTACATGTAGGCATAGGGAAAAAGAATGCATTGAGTTGGGCTGCAGACACATATGTATGACTCTAGCCGCAGCTTAGTATAGATTTGAACCCTTTGCCTCTAGTCATACCTTCCCAAAGAGAATACTACAAGTTTTCCTGGGGGATTCCTTTATGGTAAACAAAATAAATTCAGATGCCGCGGTTAGGGTAAATGTATTATCTAGCTAATCTTTGACCAAGAATGAAGGGGCAACTCCAAACACAATAAAAAGCCGAGACCCTTATAGGTAAATTGTTTCTCATAGTTATAGTGGGTGAGCTGATTCTTTCTTCGCCTCTTTTGTATCCTTTAAAATTTATACTCCTTGGCTTGTATGTATTCTGACATAATTTAGAGTATGACTTTTGTTTAAAAATATATAGGTGCACATAGTTTAGTTATCAACTGAGTGTAGAAACAAAAATTATATATATATAGTTTTGAATCATGAATAATAGCATGCCTTAAATGATCTAATTCGAAATAGATATAGATATGGGTGCTCTATTTAGTTAAATCATTTTGTTGTTTGGACAACTGGTATATTGATTTGAATATATTTAGTACAATAGATTTATTAAAAATCAATTATATATTTATATATATAGGTATGTATGAGTATATATTATGACGTTTAATAAAAAGTGTTTTTGCTTGTATGTAAACATGTATTGAGAAATATGGAATATGTGTACAGTACTCTTAGTTATTTTAATAATTCCTTAATGGGTGTTTAAAGAAATTAGTTTGTGTAAAACGTATATTTAAATAGTTGTAGATCATTTATTGATTAAATTAAATATATATAGGCATAATTGTGACAATGCATATTTCATATTACTTGCGTAGATTAATAAAAGTAGACTAGAAATTGTGATATATTTATAGTGCTAAAATCGTCTAAAATAATTTTGTAATGATGTTTAAAATATATTGGAAATAGATTGATTGGAATATAAATTCTTTAGTTATTTTATATAATTTCATATTGAACATATAGATTAAATGTAACTGATTATTTTGAACATGCCTGGACATAGATACTGGAATGTGCTTTGTAGATTGTTTTAATATATATATATGGTCATGCTGCTGTGAATTGTTTTCCTGAAAAGAATTATAAAATTAAATTAAGGATTATTTATTCAAATCTAGATATGTTAAAATTAGATTTATTTTCAATTACGTTTAAAAATTAGATAAAATCATATTTTTTCTCAAAAGCATTTAAAATAAAAAGGATTAGATTTATTTCCAAAGTGAATTTAAAATTAGATTTAACTACAAGTTATTTAAAGTTAAATTTATTTACGAATTCATTTACTATTATATTTGTGATTTGTGTAAATGTTATATTTTTGATTAAATTTATTTGTAGTAAACATACATGTTGCATTCGAATTAAAATTATTATTTTAAAGTAACAAATATATATAGGTTATATTTTAAATTTTAATTAATTTGAAGTAAACAAAAGTACAAGCTAGGAATTTTAAATCATAAGACATATGATGTTTTGAATACTATAGGTTTTCACAGTGCTTATCTATTTAAAAGATATTATAAAGAAAATATTTTCTTTAATTATAGTGGATTATTTAATTATTTATTACATTATCTTTAATAAGATTGGATTATGTTCACATTCAAAAGAATGGATATTTATAATCGTCTTTGAACATGTTTAGATAGTTATTTTTCTTATATTCTAAGTGCTCATTGGAATTGATTTCTCACGAATGCTAGTGGCTCTATGATTGATCATATTTCCCCTTGTTTTATTTTGCTATTGAGGTAATCTTTATCTATAGAAATGTTTTGGATGATTTGGGAACCCGTAAATGCTTAAGTCACTTCCTCTTGATAAGTTATGGGTGGTAGGCTGTTAGGCTTCCAGAGGTGATGGGGAACCTATTGTGTGTTGAATTTTCTCATGATTAGACCTTTGTGTTCCATTGATCATATCCTTTTCTTGAGCTCTCGTGGGTGTACCTTGTTCCATTATTTTCCTTGTCTTTGGTTACAACTATGAGCGAGATGGGTCATGCCTCACATGTGTATTTGTTTTGTGTCTTTTATGTTTGGTACACCCTTGTTGTTGTGAGTCGTGTTTCAGAACTGTTGGGAAGGGTTTCCTAAACAAGTGTTGTTGTACTTGTTTGATGTTGTTTTGTGTCAGTGTTGAGTTAGCCTTTTCTGCTTGACCTTGTTTGGATATGGATCCTTTCTTGTCATCTCCTAGCATGGGGGGTGGATATTCGAGTCCACGTGGTTGGGTGGAATGTGCTACACACCCCATTGGGTTCCCAGGTTGTGTTCACAATGTGGAAGCAGATGCAGAGTTTCCAAAGGTTCACGTTGTTGAATACTTTTCCTCACCTTGTTCCTTATTCTTCATTAATGTAATTATTCTTGTACTTGATGTACTCTTCTCGTTGTTATAAGGGAAGAATTACTTAATGTATTAATGTAATCATGATGTGTTGTATCTATGGAAATATGCTCCACAATTGTATTATTGGAACTATGAATTGAATTGTAATAAAATGATGAATAAATTTTCCTCTCTTTTGATCATTAATGGTTGTATGTCATCTTTATGTGTTCTTGGTTTTAGTCACTATCGTTGATAAAATTTTATGATTCATAATGAGAGTTCTGTGTACCCCAGAGGAAGTAGATGACTTTGTAAATGCATAACTGCTTTTCATGTAATGAATGTGCAAATTTATCTTATGCAATGTTTCGATTTAAAAAAAAAATTGTGTGGTGTTTGTTGTCCTTTGGGGTTCACATGATAGGGCATTACAATATTGGTATCAAAGCCTAGACTCATACACTGGGCACTCTGGTTTCATCTAATCCCATTATGTTGGCCTAATGATCATGACATTGATATTTAGCATCATGTGATCTATGGAAAAGAGTAGAGTGAAAGAAGAATTGTTAAAGGGTTGTAGAAAGGATGTAATGATAGGAGTCACAATGTTGTTGGAAATAAGTGTACTTATGGAATTGTGTATGTAATTGTTTTCCCCTTGTAAATGTGAGAAACTAGTAACTGTGCATTGGTTGAGTGTTGTGAATACCCTGTACTTGTTTTGTGGGCCCATAACCCATAGGGCCCATGGGATGGTGATACAGTGTACCCATCCATTTAGAATATGTGGTATTTGGCATGGGGTTAACGATACCATTGTGTGTTTGTATGTTGGTTAGCTAATTGAGGGCCAACCCACATGTTGTTGAAAATCTATATATACATAAGAGTAGCCAAAAGGTATTTTCATAGATTATTTTAT
The DNA here is from genome assembly GCA_007258455.2 of Sequoia sempervirens. Classification (NCBI taxonomy): domain Eukaryota; kingdom Viridiplantae; phylum Streptophyta; class Pinopsida; order Cupressales; family Cupressaceae; genus Sequoia; species Sequoia sempervirens. Next base: position 355,338,788 of record VDFB02000003.1, on the reverse strand, counting down.
TTTGGTCCTTTAGCCCCTCAATCCATGAAGGGGTAGTAGCAATCACAAAGTTTCTTGGGAGGAGTGTGCAATGTACAAACATTGCAATGGAAAGTGGTCTTAGCTCAACCGATCCCAAGGAAACATACTCACTACTTCCCCTTACGATGGATCAGGGTACTTGATCCATATGTGTTAGCCTAAACCCCACAGTTTTGAGTACAGTAGCATTGGTTTGATAGTTTATGCTTAGCCTTTCGTAGGGATGATGAGTTGGCATTAGCGAGTCAACCTCATCTGTATGAGAAGTGAAGCTCGAATAGCCCCATATTGATATACTCATATATGTATTATATACATTATATCTGCACATGTTCTGACATGATGCAATGGACATGATGCCACACCCCACTGATGTTCGAACATAGTGTTGGTGATGATGTCATGTTGCTGATAGTAGTGAGCTGGGATCGAGGACATGATGCCACATGAATAGACACATGAAGGTGTACTATGAGATTGTGTTATGATACCCTACTTGTGTAATGAGAATAATGGGGCCTCACACACTGGTAGATGGATACTCATGCTTGCTTTCGATAGTGTTTGGGTCGGTTAGCATATGGGTATGTCATAGCCATGTATACCTCTAGCAATGACGAGTACTTGTGTGTGCCTTCTCCATGAGGTATCACTATGCGGGGTGTGTTCTATGTGTGCCTACTTTTGCGGAGCCATAAGCACACTGCCATGTGAGATACGTCCAGTGTGTGCCTTCTCCGATTGGTGTATGACCATGTCGCATGATGACATGAGGTAGGGTGTAGCCGAGGAGAAAACTATGGGTCATGTGGATGGTGTGCTCACTCCGCACCACATGAGGGCTACTATTATAGCTTGACGATGTTCCCTCCTTCCTCGTTTGGTGGCTAGTATGTCACATCTCAAACATTGGTACTACTTGATTTTACTATAAGGGGAACTGAAACATGAATAAATGTGTGGTAGAATAAATTTTGTGAACTTTGAATAAGGAAATAGGTGAATGTTTATTTTATTTGAAATATGAAATGCAATGGATGATATTTTATTACATGAAATGTGATGATTATTATTTAAATTCAAATGATGTAACATAGAGAATGATATGTATTTCTTTGATTTATATTTTTGGAAACTAATCTATTAATGGGTTTCTATGTTTGCATGAGATGCAGGTTTATTTCAGACCAAGAGTGTGGTTGAGGCATTGGAGGTTACCCACATGGCAGGGTTAAGTTGGAACGAATTCTCTCACAAGCACACACCACTTAGTAATCATATAAAATTGCATTTAGGAGGATACTTAATTAATTATTCTTTTACTTTGCAATGTATATTTAAATTTAATTAGTGGTAATTTAAAATGCATAGAAATAAAATAATTATTTTAGTATTTTTTTGTCAATGTTTTATTTGAAGATTAAGATGTTATTTATTTTATTGAATTATTGACGAGGGAGCAAACCTGAGACATAGAATAACACTCACAAAATAGAGAATAATATTTTATTCAAAAATATGGAACTCTTACATGCAAAGGATCTCAAATCCCTGAGCTCTATGATACATGCAAATTACAGACTTACAAAAAATTACCCAGATTCCCTTTCGCAGCATGCAAACTCTTTTCCCCAAAAGTTACCCAAAAATCAGAAAACTAGCCCATAAATAGCCCCTTTTCAGCTTGGAGCCAAAAACAACATTCGAGTTATGAGTTTTGGCAGTTTGGTGTCAAAAATTACAATTTGAAATTCAAATTTAAATTCACATTTGAAATTAGCACATTTCTAAAATATGCACCAACTTCCGGGAGCCATAACTTTTAATCCGACCGTCAGATCTTCAATGATAATACCTTTTCAGAAAGCTCTCGAGAAGATGATTTTGGTGTTTTTGCAAATTTTTAGGCCCATCTAGGACCTTTTATTGCCTCAAACTAAGCTTGGAAGGTTTTTCAGGGCAAAAAGAAGAAACTAGAACTTGAATAACTTTCAAACCGTGAATGATCTTGACTTGATTCTTTTGCCAAAGTGTTTATTTTTCCATCCTGAACCTTCCCATGAATTTATGTCTTCCCACACCTTCAAATTCACACCTGCTAAAAATAGCAGTTGAGCAGAAAAAGTAGAAAAATAGTTCTAAAAGTTGCAAACTCTTATTCGACGAAAAGGGTATCCAGAAATGCAAAAACATCTACAAAAAGAAAAAAATAGGAACATAAATGGAAAATATCTTTTTGGGTGATGCAAGATTGCCCTCTCACTACTAGATTCTCCTGCATCAGACACCCAGGGTAATTTGAGAAGTGACCTAGTCATGTCTCAGATAGTTGAGGAAAACCCAAACAGTCAACCTTTACCTTAGACAACTAGGATGAATCTTTGACAGGCCTTCCTCTCCACTTCACCAAATATTCTTCATATTTCCTATTTCTAGTACTCCTTCCCACATGACTATCTAGGATTTCTTCAATCTGCTCCGTCTCTAAAGTAGGTGCTGGAATGCCACACTGTTCTATTATTGGTACTTCCTCTGAGCCACCTTTATGATACTCTGTCAAATCTGAAATATTAAACACGGGGGAAATATTGACTCCATCCGACAACTCTACCTCATATGCATTCCCTGATTCATGCCTCTTCACAATTTTATAGGGACCAAACTTCTTCATCTTTAGTTTGTTATAGGTTCCCACTAGAAACCTTTCTTTCCTCAAGTGGACCATCACTTCATCACCAATATGAAACTCCTTATACCTCCTCTTGTGATCTTCCTTAGCCTTATATTGCATATGCATCTTGTTAATATGTTCTCTTACCTTCTCATGTATATTCTTGATGTGCTCTGCAAAGTCTTCAGATTCGACACTTGTCTTCTTCTCTTGGTCCATCCTCCTCAATTCTGGAGTGGTCCCGCGACTACCTCCATACACAATCTGGAATGGTGATCTACCAGTGCTTTTGTTGATAGAATTGTTGTACGAAAATTCTGCCTGGGGTAAGATCAAGTCCCATCCCTTGGGTTTATCTCCTACCAAGCATCTTAGTAGGTTACCCAAAATTCTATTCACAACCTCAGTTTGACCATCAGTCTGTGGATGATGTGCAGAACTGAACTTCAACTCTGTTTTCAACTTTTTCCACAAGGTCCTCCAAAAGTATCCCACAAACTTGGTATCACAATCTGAGACTATAATCTTTGGCAGACCATGTAGCCTCACCACCTCTCTGAAGAACAAGTCAGCAATATGGATTGCATCATGGGTCTTCTGGCAAGGGATGAAATGTGCCATCTTCAAAAACTTGTCAACTACAACAAATATTGAATCATTCCCTCTTTGTGTCCTTGGCAAACCAAGAAAAAAGTCCATACTTATATCCTCCCATGGTCTCTCTGGTACAGGTAAGGCTGATACAACCCAGTATTCTGGCTCACTCCTTTAGCCATTTAACAAACCCTACAACTTTGCACAAACTTCTTCACATCTTGTGATAACTGAGGCCAATAATAATGCTCACTGATAATAGAAATGGTCTTATCCAAACCAAAATTTCCTACCATTCCTTCACTGTGCTTCTCCTTTATCAGGTTCTCCCTCATGGAACTCTTTGGAATACACAATTGGCTTCCCTTAAACAACATGCCATCCTAGATTATGAAATCTAGCCATTTCATCTTGTCAACTGTAACAGGCTCATTGCAAGCTTTCCAAACTTTTGCAAAATCAAGATCTTCAAGATACAATGTCATGAGTTCATTGAGCCCAACCACTTCAATCTGCATCTTTGTCAACAATGTTTGCCTCCTACTTAAGGCATCTACAACCCTATTTGACTTGCCACTCCAATGCTTTAAAAAAAAGGTATAACTCTGCAAAAATTCTACCCATTTCATATGCCTCTGATTTAATTTTCCCTGACTACTCAGATACTGTAATGCTTGATGATCAGTAAACAAAAAAATTTCCTTTGGTAACAAATAATGTCTCCATTTCTTTAATACTTGAACTATTGCATAAAATTCCTGATCATATACATAGTACTTTCTCTTTGTATCATTTAAATTTTAACTGAAATAGGCAATGGGCTTACCTTCTTGGCTCATCACTGCTCCAATGGCACAACCACTGGCATCACAATCCACCTGAAACACCTTATTGAAATCCAGGAAGGCTAAAATTGGTTGCTCTGTCACCTTCTGCTTCAACAGATCAAAACTCTTCACTGCTCCAGTGCTCCACTTGAACTCTTTTCTATCCCCTCTCATTGTTTTAGTCAGGGGTGTACAAATACTATTGAAGTTTCTAATGAACTTTCTATAAAAACTGGCCAAACGATGGAAAAATCTCACCTCAGTAGGAGTTCTTGGGGTAGGTCATTCTAGAATAGCCTTCACCTTCTCTGGGTCCATCTTTAGACCCTCTGTTGAGACAACAAACCCCAAGTACACTAACTCCTTTTTAACAAAGCTACACTTTTTCAAATTTATAAATACTTTCTCCTCTCTCAACTTCTCAAAAAACCTAAGAATATGCATTAAATGCTCATCCGAGTTCTTATTGAAAATTAAAATATCATATAAATACACAATGACAAAACTTTGCAGAAACTCTTCCAGTACCTCATTCATGAGCTGCATGAATGTGCTTGGTGCATTGGTTAGCCCAAAAGGCATGAATAACCACTCGTACATGCCATCCTTGGTCTTGAAGGAAATCTTCATTCATCACCCTCTTGAATCCAGATTTGGTGATATCCTCTCTTCAGATCAATCTTCGTGAAGTACTGTGCTCCACTCAAACAGTCCATCAGGTCATCCATCCTTGGCAGGGGAAATCTGTACTTGATTGTTATCTTATTTATGGCTCAGGAGTCTGTACACATCCTCCACTCCCCATCCTTCTTTGGTGCTAGTACTGTAGGTACTGCACATGGGCTAAGACTATCTCGAATCAAACCCTTTCTTAACAAATCCTGAACTTGTCTGTTCAACTCCTCATTTTCTATAGGAGTCATTCTATGAGCTGCCTTATTTGGAAAATTGGCTCCAGGGATCAAGTCAATCTGATGACTGAACTTCCTCATTGGTGGTAAACCCTCAGGTACATTATCAGAAATAATCTCCTGAAACTCATCCAATAGTCCAGAAACTTCTACTGGTACCTTCTCACTACCTTCCTTATCCATTCTAGGAATCAATGTATAACACATAAACTCATGCTTCATGCCTTCTAAGAATTTTCTTCCATCAACAAAAAAAATTCTAGCACTACTGCATACCTTTTCTTTGTCCTTCTTTAGGGGTTTCAACTTATGACAAACTCTATCCTTCATCAGGGAATAAGTGTTTGCATGGCCATCATGTACAACATTCCTATCAAACTGCCATGGCCTCCCCAACAACATGTGACATGCATCCATGGGGATGATATGATAGAGTACCTCATCACAATAGCTTCCAATCTTGAACTTCACCAAGCACTGCTCATTGACTAGAACTTTGTGGTCTTTTTGCAACCAAGCAATCTGATATGGATGTGGATGCCTTTCCCTTTTCAGCTTCAACTTCATAACCATCTCTTCTGACACCAGATTATCGGTGCTCCCACTGTCAATAATGACCTCACAGCATTTGTCTTCACACTTGCACCTTGTGTAGAATAGATTCTTCCTCTGTTCTAGCTCCTTCTCTTCAGTCACCAGGGCTCTTCTAACCACTAGGGCTTCTCCCCTTTCTACATCATCTGGATGCTCAGATTGAGCCTCCTCATCTACATGTGCAACTATTCCATGACCTTCTGGCCTTCTATCTGTCCTTCCTTGGTGTTGTGGAAATTTGTAGGCTCGATGCCCTTCTTCACCACAATGGAAACAAGTTCATCTGAAACCACCTCTTCTGGGTTCTGGCCCAGATCTTCCTCATCCTCAACCTCTTTTATCACCACTATTTTGATCACGAGGGTGGTAGAAGTTATCATTCTTCTGGCCTCAACTGGTACCCACATCTTCATTTTTCCTTTCATCCTCATTTCGGCTTCCAAAATATCTTCCACTACCCCTTCCGCTTTGACCTCCTCATCCTTTTTGCTTACTGTCAAATCTTTTGTTTAACTTCTTCTCAACTTTCAGAGAAAACTGGTATGCATCCTCAATGGTGGTCATTCTTACCAAGCTTAGCTCCTCTTGAATGCTCGGTCATAACCCATTAAGATAACGGGCTACCTTCTCCTTGTTGGCCTCTGCATGGCCTATTCTGATGATCATCTTTTGAAAATCTTCTGTGTATTCTTTCACAAATCTACTTCCTTTCTTCAACCCTTGCAATTTCTCCAACAGATCTAACTCGTAGTTTGCTGGTATGAACTGCTTCAGTTTCTCCACCATGCGATCGCAACTACTGATCTTTCCCTTTCCTCTTCGATTTCTCTCCAACTGGACCTCTTTCCACCAAATATTGGCATGGCCCTTCAGCTTCATTTTTGCAAAGTTAACCCGATCTGGGTCCTCTACGTCTTCATACTCAAAATATTCTTCTAGCTCGTTGATCCAGTCGATCAACTCTTCTGAGTTCAAACTTTCAGAATAATTGGGGACTTCTATTCTGGGTCTTTTTCTGATAATCAAAATGGCCCTAATCAACTGCATTTGATCTCGATCAATAGCTTCTTCTTCCTCTTCTACATCTGTATCTTCCACCTCTTCTTCATCCTTGTTTTCTCATCTCCTTCTTGGGTCTAACCCTCTTCTCATTTGTTCCCGCAATGCATCAATTTGTCTCTGGAGGGCTCTGAAACCCTCAGCCGCAAACAGATTTCTTCCACTAGCATTTCTGCCACCTCTAGCACCACCATGCCTACCAGGCATCACTCTTAGAGGCATCTTGAATACCTCAAACCCACAACCACGGTCCTGGTGCGAACTACCTCGTGATTGGCGATTTGTCCACACGCTCAAGAAAACCCGCTCTGATACCACATGACGAGGGAGCAAACCCGAGAGACAAAATAACACTCACAAAATAGAGAATAATATTTTATTCAAAAATATGGAACTCTTACATGCAGAGGATCTCAAATCCCCGAGCTCAGTGATACATGCCAATTACAGACTTACAGAAAATTACCCAAATTCCCCTTTCACAGAATGCAAACTCTTTTCCCCAAAAGTTACCCAAAAATTAGAAAACTAGCCCATAAATAGCCCCTTTTTGGCTTGGATCCAAAAACAACATTCAAGTTATGAGTTTTGGCGGTTTGGCACCAAAAATTACAATTTGAAATTAGCACATTTCTAAAATATGCACCAACTTCCGGGAGCCATAACTTTTAATCCAACTGTCGGATCTTCAATGATAATACCTTTTTGGAAAGCTCTCGAGAAGACAATTTTGGTGTTTCCACAAATTTTCAGGCCCATCAAGGACCGTTTAGTGCCTCAAACTGATCTCGGAAGGTTTTTTAGGGCAAAAAGCAGAAATTGGAACTTGAATAACTTTCAAACCGTGAATGATCTTGACCTAATTCTTTCGACAAAGTTTTTATTTTTCCGTCCTGAACCTTCCCATAAATTTATGTCTTCCCACGCCTTCAAATTCACACCTGCTAAAAGTAGCAGTTGAGCAGAAAAGCAGTTCTTAAAGTTGGAAACTCTTATTTGATGAGAAGTGTATCCATAAATGCAAAAAACATCTACAAAAAGAAAACAATAGGAACATAAATGGAAAACATCTTTTTGGGTGATGCAAGATTTCCCTCTCACTACTGGATGCTCCTGCATCAATTATGGATAATGTGTGAATGGAAAACAAATCTTGCTTTATTTTAAAATCAGATTTATTAGAAAACTTAAAAGAAACTAAAATATAGGAAGATTTTCAAAAACAGAGAGATAAGGTAGAAAACAATAAAAATAGAAAAATATGAGCAAAGATGACAAACAAATTAGAAAAACAAAACATAAAACAAAGCAAAATAAAGGTGGAAGAAGTAAATAAAAGTTTATAAAGCTCTTTATTTCTTAACAAGAGTAGGCATTCTGTAGTTTATTATTTTTCTTTCATCTTTTATCATTTATCTTTGTGAAATAATTTGGAAGCAAGCAAGAACAATTGACTTGGGGAAAAGAAGAATAGAACGAGAAAGAGAAACTAAATCAGAGTAATCTTATCAAATTAGCATTGGACTCCAGGTTTTAAATTTTTTATTTTCATGAAATTTCTATTCCAAATGTGTGTATGAATGAATCATTTTGTTGGATTTAATTTACTTTCAAAAGAATATTGTTTTGAAATTATATATAGGAGTTTTGTAGAAATCTCAATTAGAATTTCTTTTCCTATCGAAAACTCAATTAGACTCTGTATTTTCTATAGAAAACATGTACATGCCACCTATTTTCTATCGAAGTACATATATATACAAATCTATAGAAAAATATACTCATATATATATATATATATATATATATATATATATATATATATATATATATATATATATATATATATATATATATATATATATATATCTACAGTACACACACACACACATATATATAAATATATACAAACCTACATATATTCATCCCTACCCTGTAATTTTGAGATCAAAGATGGAACAAATTGTTGTTTTTATTGTTTGAATATTATATAAATAATATAAAAATAAAAACATGTATGTAAAATTAGTTGAATGTATCTTGTAGCTGCTCAATAGCTAGCTGTGGAGAGGCCAATGACCTGCCAAGGACCTCTCCACAAGGGCTATACCCCCCTCCCTTCTACCCATTATTTTGCCTCCTTATCATTGAATTCATTTCAATGTTTAAAACTTGAACTTTAAATTCCTTTTCAAGGCTTTCAAACTCTATTAAAGTCAGCAATCTGACATACATTTTTATAGTGTGCAATATTATGTGAAATCTATAATTTTTATTTATATATATATATATATATACATATATGTATACAATATGTCTCTGTTTTATAATCTGAGTTATATATATATATATATTTATATACATACATATATATATATATACATAATGTGTATATACAACATATTTTTAGTTCTGAGGAATCTATTTTTTATATGTAAAAGATATATATATATATATATCTACATAATGTGTATATACAACATATTTTTAGTTCTTAGGAATCTATTTTTTTATATGTAAAAGATATATACACATATACACATATACATATGTATATGTTTATATATATGTATACAAAGTACAATTAAAATATCCAAAATTGGAATTTATACAACTTCTACTTGCCAATGATCATTGTAAATTTGTTGAATATATATATATATATATATATATTGATTTAAAATTATATCTTATATAAAAATATGATTTTTAAATGATATGTGTAAATTTTGAGTTTCATTCTTGTCATATACATATTTAAAATTATAAAGAGTAATTCAAATATGCTTATGAATATATTTGACATACATGGTGACTTATGAGTTATATTGGAATTTTAATCAATCAATAGTAAACCATTGAAACACTATCATTTTATGTGAAACATAAGAATTTAAATAGCTGAATTTCCATTTGCTTGGACAACTATTATTTGATATTTCATTGTCAATGATATCAAAACCTTGTAAACATTTAGAAACTTGATGATGAAACTATACTTGAAAAGTTTAATGAATAGAAAACACTTGAAATATTATAAAATTGAAACAATTCATACTACATGTATTTTATGAAACCACTTCCGGGATAGGATGCCAAGTGTCGATACATTGAGACGATAGTTTCCCTTCTCAAAACTATCACTTTTGTAATTTTGTTGCTTGGCTAAGCATATGCACCATTGAAATAGATGGAATTTTTTAAAAATCCTAGATACTATTGATATTAGTCTATGCCACATCCTGCATGCAAGAGATATGTCATTCTAGATTAGATTGCATACAGGAATTAGGCTTGCATCGAGAGTTCCTCCTACTTCTCTGTTCCAAGTTGCTAGGCTCCTTGTGTAGGGTCAAAGTTTTCTTCGAGCTAGGAAGAAATCCAGGGAAGTATTTATACTTCGTGGTTGGGTGGAAAAGGAACCTAGACCCACTCTTGGTCTCAGCTTTGTAGATGTAATGCCCCATCGTGCAAACCCCAAAGGATAATTAAACAATAATTATTGTACAATTTTTTTTAAAGTTACAATAACATACATGTAAAACACATTAAGTCATGAAATCAATTTCATTTAAGTAGATTCACTAACACATACATCCCTTGGGGTACACGAGGAGTCATTACGAGACTTAGATCCACACAACAACAATAAGGAATAAAATCCAAAGATATAATCCATAACAAAGTAAACATTAACAAGTGTAACACATACATGAAAATTTATTTATAAGAAACCATCTATGAACATAAATACAACATATGCATGACTAACTTAACACATTGAGTAATAATTTCCATGGCCAAAATCCACACAAGGTTTAACGTTACATTACAATACAATGTTCTAGAGGTACAATGATACAACAGTGTTTCCAAACATGAATGAAAACCATACAACAAGAATCATGATACAAATGAATAGATGAATACACAGTATCATAACTGGCTCCAAGATGGATACAACTCTCGCGTCGCCACAACAGCACAAATCCACATCTCTCGATCCTCAATTGGGGACCCAATGGGGTGCTTAACACTTTCCACCCAACCACGTGGGTCCGAAGACCCACCCCTTGTGCTAAGGAGCTGACAAGAAAGAGTCTTCAACCAAGAACATCCAAACACGGAACCACAAGACTCAACAACATACAAAAGTATCATAAAACTCAAGGATTACAATGACATAATCAACAACATCCAAGAGTCAACATAATAACTTAAAGTCATAAATCACATCACATAAATCAAAGCAATGACCAGTAAACAAGTAACCAAAGGATGATCATGAAACACTTCCAAATCAAACTGAATTAATAAACATAATACAATTCCAAATTGCAATTAAACAATACAATAACATCATCTCATAGTACCAAAAGAGTACAAGGTCATAGTCAAATATCAATGAGATCATACAAAACCACAAAGTACACCAAAGATGTATCAAGGCAATACTCCATAAATCAATATAAGTCCATTCAACCACAATCTAAACCAACTCCCAAAACATACTTCCAGAGGAACACAATAAAGTAAAACACCTGGGCAACTAGGGGAGAGTGTCATCACATAGTCCTACATGGGCTATCCTGTGCTCTTCCTCCCAATTGGAGGTGTCGGTCCCATCTATGGCTATCCTATGCCCTTCCTCCCAACTGGAGGCGCCAGTCCATAGGGTGACTCATGCAGAGCCATAAGCCTCTCGTGAAGATGAGGTCACGACCTTGCTGACCACGGCCTTCTCAACCTTCCATTAGTCTACGGAAGCACTAATGAAGACGAGGCATCCATTTTTAAATCTTATAATGATATTACTACCCAATCCTCCTAAGTTAATTATTAGGTTTTCACTTGATTACTAACTCACTCGTGGGTTATCCCATACCCTTCCCCTTAAACAGGGCGCCGGTCCACATGAGGAGCCACTCTCCCTAGAGACCCAACAACATAAAAACCAAGAAACCAAGGGTTGTAAAACATAACAAGAACATTAGATCACAATAGAGAAACATGTGAGGCATAACCCATCTCACTATAAACACATAATCAAGTCTCAACAATTCTTGTACAACCCTTTCAAAATCCTGATACCAAAACACTTGCCACTTCAAGCGAACATAAAAGGAGAGACATTGACCAACAATAAAAACAATCCTCTTGAAGATTCTCAAAAAGTTTACACTAGGGTTTCCCCATCAAAGAACTGACAACAAAAATTTTAAGGCCACAAGAACTATTTTCAATTCAAATATAATGAGTGAATACAATAAAATAAGACCATCAACTCCATCCAGACTACAAAATCAACTTCGATACAAATAAATCAACAATTCAAGAAGATCACTATCCACAAAACAAAACACGAGTTCCCAATTACATTGCAACACAAATTAAATGTCAAAGGATTCCTTGAATCAAAATTAGTCTACAAAGGCATTCACACCAACACAGAAACATTCAAAAACAATCCTTCAACAATAGAGGTAAAATCATGTAACCAAGCATCCAAGGGAGACCTCAATTTCCTCCTCACAAGATACCCGCACAGTTGGTAAACAAATAACCTTAACAAAATCAACAACCATGAAAACAATATAATTTAATGTTTCACCAAAATGGTACAAGTGGGAAAATTGCATACAATCAGAAGCATAAATTTATCACAACCAAGCATTGCATTAGTATCCAAAATACTCCACCACAAAATCAATTAATAGGACCCCCACAACTCAAAATAAACCAAGAATTCACCATGTAAGGTTAAACGAATATCAACACAATTTAACTTAAAGAAGATCCTTGACTCACGTCAACTCAAGAAAAGTCACAATGAAAGGTTATGTCAAATCACTCACAAAAAGGACATGAACCCAATGGAATGAAATCACTTCCGAAGCCAAGCAATTCCAAAGAGGGCACCACAAATAGGATACACCAAATTACCCTTAAACAAACAATGACCATTCAAATACAATTTACCCATTCATTTAATAAGAATTAATTTAAAATAAAAAAAGGAACTCTATAATCACATATCGTAATTATCTCAAGGCATAATTTATCACAATCAGAATACTAACCCAAACAAATCAAAAGCAATAAACTTCAAAGAACAATTGAACTATCATCTACGATTTGACTCTTCACTTGATAAGAAATCGTTTTAACTCATTAAAGGCTATATTCACAACCTTAATAACATCTCACTATGCTCATCATAAAGTTGTATTAAATAAAAGAAGTTATAAAAGCATTTCAACCAATCTCTTTTATTCCAATTCAGGATTTATAATCATTCCTATAACTATATACATATATATAAACATGATTAGCCACTTAATACTCTAATTATATTTAAAAGGATAACTAATCTCACCAACACTACATTACAATGCCAATTTTCTTCTTAACTAAAACTATATGACCATCTAATTTCACTATGAAGTAAGAATTTATTCATTTATAAAAAGGCATAGCTATTTTCCCTAATATTCTAATGTTTACCAATTCCCATTATTTAATATAATCATTTAGTTTTAGAAACAAAGAAATTGTTCCTTTCTAACCTTTGAAAAAGGCAAGTAACTATCCTCTATTCAATTTTAAGCTAGGAGGTGAACCATTCTTAGATATCACAATTGTCCTTATCAAGAACTACTATTGGCAGGAGTAAACAGAAGCCAAGATATGGGAAGCGGCATTTGTAGAATGAGCATTGAATGGTTTAAGCCATGATTACTAATCCACATTATGAAGTTGGAATCTAAGGCTAATTAAAGATTGTTGCTCAAGGTATTTCCAAGAAGATGTGATCTGCAAGTGGAATGATCCATATTCCTCAATCATTTGCAGCATCCTCTTTGCCAATGTCAAATTAAAGGATTAGAGCAAGCATAAGAAATGACAAAGTTTGATGGGAAAGGATGACGAAAATCAAAGGACAACATTCGACTTAAGACTGGGAAGTTATCAAGGATGATAAGCAATAAAACGATGGAGAATTCATGCTTAATAACTAACATTCCTTCTAATACTCACTTATCATTCCTAGATCTATCTCTTCATTTCGTGCCAGTAGAGCTTTCAGAGAGACAATGTTGTATCGAAAAGAACATGCAGTCATACAAGAAGAGAAGATTTGGGTCAAATGTGGTTTAGACAGATTGACAATGAAATAAGAGAGAGATTATTTAAACTTTTAAACTTCCTACTATGCTCAAGCTCGCGGCTGAGACAGGATGACAAAGAAATCAGAGTGATTATTTAAATCTATACACCCTACCATGTTCAAGTGCGCCACTGTGATAGGTTATCAATGAAATCAGAGAGATTATTAAATTTACTAGCTACAGCTGTGATAAGTTACCAAAGGTTTCAGGGAGGCTATTTAATTATGCACAAAACGTCAACTCTAAATGCTATAACAGAGACAGGTTGACAAGTATATTAAATAGTGAATAATGGAATTTGGAAATATTGCCATCTACTTGCATTATTATCAAATCTCACATGTTATCCACAAGACAGAAGGGAAGGAGAAAGATGAGGTGCAAATACGTGACTTAAGAGCAGGAGAAATAATGAACAACCTTTCCTTTTGAACTAGGTGCAGTTCTGTTTGGCAGTGAGTTTCCAGAGATGCACTCAGATTTAAAGTTTGGAAGTTGAAATTCATCACAATCAAAGGTGAGCTCTCTATTATGTTAGTACATTGACAATATTTATTTTCAAGTGCTGCAACTGTGATAGATTGTCAGAAGAATCAAGAAGGTTATTTAAATCTTAGACTTCCTATCGTGTCGACACGTTGTAGCTAGACTGGTTGACCATGAATTCTATAAATTTGAAGGAACAACCTTGCATTAATAAATCTATGATTGCAAAACTGGAAGAATGACTTACCTAGGAATTTATCTGGAATTAAATTGTAATATCAGCGTAAAGACGTTTTGCAAACAGCTATCCAATCCCCACGAGCCCATGCCAAAGAGTTCCGGTTGAATAAGAGATGAAGGGATGAGGAAGCCGCGAACCTGAAGGGATGAGGAAGCCGAACATATGGATTCCCCCCCAATTCTACCCATTCCAAAAGCTAAATATAGTTATTATTTATTTTGCAAATTCTCCAGTTCACTTTGACTTCCAAATGCTCAAAAGGTGAAGTTTCTTTCCAACTTTTCTTGTTTTAAAACACTTCAGCTTCCTATCTCCTTATCCATTTAAATTTCTTATTATAATAATTATCTTTTCAAGATTATTTTGTTCATAATTATTATTAACTTCAATTTAACACAATAATTTAAATCAATTTATCTAATAATATCACTTTTACTTTTAATGAATTAGTTTAATTTGATCATTTGTTCTAATCATTTGATTTGATTTACTTGATTATTATTTTAATTTCTAATTATATTTTAAATAACTTTGCAAATCACTTATGATTTAATTAATTATTTAAACATGATTACTAACATATGACATTTTTCACACAATCAAATAACACAGTAATCAATGAAGCACACACAAATAATCACACAAAAGTCCAGAACAACCGACAGGAAGGGGCACTACATCCTCCCCCCGTTAGGCATTGACTTACTCCTGGAAGTCAAGCTCAAGCATAAACATGGTAACACAACAATATCAACGATCATAAGCACATCAACACCATAAATTAAAACATCAATTAAATGTTATCAAGTAAGCCATGAAAATTAAACAAACCAAAAATAAGGAAATGATACCAAAATAAAAGTGGTGACGAGGTTGCAACCAGACCAATTTGTCAAACACTAGGACAGATGATGAACTAGGTTGGGGAAACTTTCTTGTCAGCTCCTATGTTCAACGTCGAACCCATTGGGTGTATATAATGCTCGCCCTGTCCTGACAATGCAGGTGGAATCGAGACTTAGTTCCTGCAATCCTACATGCAAACAAACATTGTGCACAATACATATATATCACAAATACATCGTGAGAGGAACTCCTAGCATAGTAGGGCACTTGCGAGCAAGTGATACCACACTATCCCTCCCACCAAACCACACATAATAGTCAAAACAATTCTAGTAACTCATAACCAGTTTGCTTCTTATTAGTTAGGCAATATTTGCATAAGGATGCTAACCATAAACCTAATTCATCTACTATATCAAAATGAATTACTGCTTGAAATTATAAGTATCTATACCTACATATTACAATTGCATTACCTTCATCACTACGTTTTTGAAGCCAACTTCCTATAAATCAAAAGCTACCATAGAACATTGCACATTAGTACCAATAATTCAAGTTGCATCTTAACCTCCAGATACTATATTCTACTAAAAATCATAGAATAATTCTCCACAAAACCTCACATTTTCATTAAAACTCATAATTTTCACACAAAGAACTCCACTTCAACCATTATACAATTCCACATTTCACATCAATTTCAATAAAAAAGTTAAAATTTTACACCTTCACAGATTCAAGAAACATAATTCAACACTCAAGGACAAAAAAATCGTAGATTCCACACACACTTGACATATTCACACACATAAAACACATCACCAAGAAACACATCACACTAAAACTCAAGGGTCCAAAGAACATCCCCGACAAGAAGGATATCGGTGCATTGCACACTACATCGAGGGTCCTATCCTTTCCCATCAGTTTCCTGCACCATCGAACCGACATCGGTTAACAGCAAAAACTCAGGTTCACAACAATGACAAAAGAAAAGTGAAACTCAAGACTCACGGTTCTAAGTGCAAGGCTACATAGTGAGCACACATAGTGCCCAGTGTATGAACCTATGCTATGATACCATGTTGTAACGCCCCGTCGTGTGAACCCCAAAGGACAATTAAACAATAATTACTGCACAATTTTTTTTTTTAAAGTTAACATAACATACATGTAAAACAAATTAAGTCATGACATGAATTTCATTTAAGTAGATTCACTAACACATACATCCCTTGGGGTACACGAGGAGTCATTATGAGACTTAGATCCACACAATGACAATAAGGAATAAAATCCAAAGATATAATCCATAACAAAGTAAACATTAACAAATGTAACACATAGATGAAAATTTATTGATAAGAAACCATCTATGAATATAAATACAACATATGCATGACTAACTTAACACATTGAGTAACAATTGCCATGGCCAAAATCCACACAAGGTTTAACATTACATTACAATACAATGATACAACAGTGTTTCCAAACATGAACGAAAACCATACAACAAGAATCATGATACAAATGAATAGATGAATACACAGTATCATAACTGGCTCCAAGATGGATACAACTCTCACGTCGCCACAACAGCACCAATCCACACCTCTCGATCCTCGATTGGGGACCCAATGGGGTGCTTAACACTTTCCACCCAACCACATGGGTCCGAAGACCCACCCCCTGTGCTAAGGAGCTTACAAGAAAGAGTCTTCAACCAAGAACATCCAAACACGGAACCACAAGACTCAACAACATACAAAAGTATCATAAAACTCAAGGATTACAATGACATAATCAACAACATCCAAGAGTCAACATAATAACTTAAAGTCATAAATCACATCACATAAATCAAAGCAATGACTAGTAAACAAGTAACCAAAGGATGATCATGAAACACTTCCAAATCAAACTGAATTAATAAACATAATACAATTCCAACTTGCAATTAAACAATACAATAACATCATATCACAATACCAAAAGAGTACAAGGTCATAAGTCAAATATCAATGAGATCATACAAGACCATAAAGTACACCAAAGATGTATCAAGGCAATACTCCATAAATCAATCTAAGTCCATTCAACCACAATCTAAACCAACTCCCAAAACATACTTCCAGAGGAACACAATAAAGTAAAACACCTGGGCAACTAGGGGAGAGTGTCATCACATAATCCTACATGGGCTATCTTGTGCTCTTCCTCCCAACTGGAGGCGTCGGTCCCATCTATAGATATCATGTGCCCTTCCTCCCAACTGGAGGCGCCGGTCCATATGGTGACTCATGCGGAGCCATAAACCTCTCGTGAAGACGAGGTCACGACCTTGCCGACCATGGCCTTCTCAACCTTCCATTAGTCTACGGAAGCACTAATGAAGACGAGGCATCCATTTTTAAATCTTATAATGATATTACTACCCAATCCTCCTAAGTTAATTATTAGGTTTTCACTTGATTACTAACTCACTCGTGGGTTATCCCATGCACTTCCCCTTAAACGGGGTGCCGGTCCCCATGAGGAGCCACTCTCCCTAGAGACCCAACAACATAAAAACCAAGAAACCAAGGGTTGTACAACATAACAAGAACATTAGATCACAATAGAGAAACAAGCGAGGCATTACCCATCTCGCTATAAACACATAATCAAGTCTCAACAATTCTTGTACAACCCTTTCAAAATCCTGATACCAAAAAACTTGCCACTTCAAGGGCACATACAAGGAGAGACATTGACTAACAATAAAAACAAGCCTCTGGAAGATTTTCAAAAATTTTACACTAGGGTTTCCCCATTAAAGAACTGACAACAAAAATTGCAAGGCCATAAGAACTATTTTCAATTCAAATATAATGAGTGAGTACAATAAAATAAGACCATCAACTCCATCCAGACTACAAAATAAACTTCGATACAAATAAATCAAAAATTCAAGAAGATCACTATCCACAAAACAAAACACGAGTTCCCAATTACATTGCAACACAAATTAAATGTCAAAGGATTCCTTGAATCAAAATTAGTCTCCAAAGGAATTCACACCAACATGGAACCATCCAGAAACAATCCTTCAACAACAGAGGTAAAAGCATGCAACCGGGCATCCAAGGGAGACCTCAATTTCCTCCTCACAAGATACCCGCACAGTTCGTAAACAAATAACCTTGACAAAATCAACAACCATGACAACAATATAATTTAATGTTTCACCAAAATGGTACAAGTGGGAAAATTGCATACAATCAGAAGCATAAACTTATCACAACCAAGGATTGCATTAGTATCCAAAATACTCCACCACAAAATCAATTGATAGGACCCCCACAACTCAAAATAAACCAAGAATTCACCATGTAAGGTTAAACGAATATCAACACAATTTAAGTTAAAGAAGATCCCTGACTCACGTCAATTCAAGAAAAGTCACAATGAAAGGTTATGTCAAATCACTCACAAAAAGGACACGAACCCAATGGAATGAAATCACTTCCGAAGCCAAGCAATTCCAAAGAGGGTACCACAAATAGGATACACCAAATTACCCTTAAATGAACAATGACCATTCAAATACAATTTACCCATTCATTTAATAAGAATTAATTTAAAATAAATAAAGGAACTCTATAATCACATATCGTAATTATCTCAAGGCATATTTTATCACACTTAGAATACTAACCCAAACAAATCAAAAGCAATAAACTTCAAAGAACAATTGAACTATTGTCTATGATTTGACTCTTCACTTGATAAGAAATCGTTTTAACTCATTAAAGGCTATATTCACAACCTTACTAACATCTCACTATGCTCATCATAAAGTTGTATTAAATAAAATAAGTTATAAAAGCATTTCAACCAATTTATTTTATTCCAATTCAGGATTTATAATCATTCCTATAACTATATACGTATATATAAACATGATTAGCCATTTAATACTCTAATTATATTTAAAAGGATAACTAATCTCACCAACACTACATTACAATTCCAATTTTCTTCTTAACTAAATCTATATGACCATCTAATTTCACTATGAAGTAAGAACTTATTCATTTATAAAAAGGCATAGCTATTTTCCCTAATATTCTAATGTTTACCAATTCCCATTATTTAATATAATCATTTAGTTTTAGAAACAAAGAAATTGTTCCTTTCTAACCTTTGAAAAAGGCAAGTAACTATCCTCTATTCAATTTTAAGCTAGGAGGTGAACCATTCTTAGATATCACAATTGTCCTTATCAAGAACTACTATTGGCAGGAGTAAACAGAAGCCAAGATATGGGAAGCGGCATTTGCAGAATGAGCATTGAATGGTTTAAGCCATGATTACTAATCCACATTATGAAGTTGGAATCTAAGGCTAATTAAAGATTGTTGCTCAAGGGATTTCCAAGAAGATGTGATCTGCAAGTGGAATGATCCATATTCCTCAATCATTTGCAGCATCCTCTCTACCCATGTCAAATTAAAGGCTTAGAGCAAGGATGTGAAATAACAGAGATCGATGGGAAAGGCCGATGAAAATCAAAGGACAACATTCGACTTAAGACTGGGAAGCTATCAAGGATGATAAGCAATAAAACGATGGAGAATTCATGCTTAATAACTAACATTCCTTCTAATACTCCCTTATCATTCCTAGATCTATCTCTTCATTTCATGCCATTAGAGCTTTCAGAGAGACAATGTTGTATTGAAAGGAACATGCAGTCACACAAGAAGAGAAGATTTGGGTCCAATGTGGCTGAGATAGATTGGCAATGAAATAAGAGAGATATTATTTAAACTTTTAAACTTCCTACTAT
Organism: Sequoia sempervirens; assembly: GCA_007258455.2. Taxonomy (NCBI): domain Eukaryota; kingdom Viridiplantae; phylum Streptophyta; class Pinopsida; order Cupressales; family Cupressaceae; genus Sequoia; species Sequoia sempervirens. Next base: position 355,318,532 of record VDFB02000003.1, on the reverse strand, counting down.
GCTCAAGCTCACGGCGTAGATAGGATGACAAAGAAATCAGAGCGATTATTTAAATCTATACACCCTACCATGTTCAAGTGCGCCACTGTGACAGGTTATCAATGAAATCAGAGAGATTATTAAATTTACTAGTTGCAGCTGTGATAAGTTACCAAAGGTTTTAGTGAGGCTATTTAATTATGCACAAAACCTCAACTCTAAATGTTGTAATAGAGACAGGTTGCCAAGTATATTAAATAGTGAATAATGGAATTTTGAAATATCGCCATCTACTTGCATTATTATCAAATCTCACATGTTATCCACAAGACGGAAGGGAAGGAGAAAGATGAGGTGCAAATATGTGACTTAAGAGCAGGAGAAATAATGAACAACCTTACCTTTTGAACTAGACATAGTTCTGTTTGGCAGCGAGTTTCCATAGACGCGCTCAGATTTAAAGTTTGGAAGTTGAACTTCATCACAATCAAAGGTGAGCTCTCTATTATGTTAGTACATTGACAATATTTATTTTCAAGTGCTGCAACTGTGATAGATTGTTAGAAGAATCAAGCAGGTTATTTAAATCTTAGACTTCCTATCGTGTTCACATGTTGTAGCTAGACTGGTTGACCATGAATTTTATAAATTTGAAGGAACAACCTTGCATTAATAAATCTATGATTGCAAAACTGGAAGAATGACTTACCCGGGAATTTACCTAGAATTAAATTGTAATATCAGCGTAAAGACGTTCTACAAACAGCTATCCAATCCCCTCGAGCCCATGCCAAAGAGTCCTGGTTGAATAAGAGATGAAGGGATGAGGAAGCCGCGAACCTGAAGGGATGAGGAAACCGAACAGATGGATTCCCCCCCAATTCTACCCATTCCAAAAGCTAAATATAGTTATTATTTATTTTGCAAATTCTCCAGTTCACTTCGACTTCCAAATGCTCAAAAGGTGAAGTTTCTTTCCAGCTTTTCTTGTTTTTAAACACTTTAGCTTCCTATCTCCTTATTCATTTAAATTTCTTATTATAATAATTATCTTTTCAAGATTATTTTGTTCATAATTATTATTAACTTCAATTTAACACAACAATTTAAATCAATTTATCTAATAATATCACTTTTACTTTTAACGAATTAGTTTAATTTGATCATTTGTTCTAAATCATTTGATTTGATTTAATTGATTATTATTTTAATTTCTAATTATATTTTAAATAAATTTGCAAATCATTTATGATTTAATTAATTATTTAAACATGATTACTAACATATGATATTTTTCACACAATCAAATAACACAGTAATCAATGAAGCACACACAAATACTCACACAAAATTCTAGAACAACCGACACAGAGGGGCACTACAGCAGAAGACAAAGCACTGTCATGGCAGTTGAGCACTGGGGATTTCTCATCATATGGATACTTATATATATTTCTTGTATTACTTTGTGTGGCTTGCATAGCCAATTCTAACTTAATTTGTGATCTTGATGTAATCATTGATATGTACTTACATATGTAACACTGAAATAGATGTTGTAACATTACTTGATGTAAAATTTTACATTCGCCATTGTAATTGCTTGAAAGAAATCTTATTAATATATATATATATATTGTTTCATTATTCTTATGTGGAAATAAATTTTGTATCAATATATTTAATTGGTAATGTCAATATTCTTTGAGATTTCCATGTTTAGTAAGCAAGGTTGGTGTACCTTTACAAGTATCTAGTCACGCAGTGCTATATTGTGCAATTTTGAAGATTGAGGACTTCATATATGGTTATTAATGATTTTCAATTGACTATGAAGGCCAAAATTTTGTTTATGTTTGATTGCAATGGTTAAGCCACACTTTGTGATCTTATTTACTCGTAGCCCTCATGGTTACATTTGATTTAGTGTTGACATTGCACACATTTCTTGCTTTATTGCTGAAATTGAATCTTATTTGATGTTTATTTTATGACTATGGTGACTAAACTAGTTTATCCTTTTTTTTTTCAAGGTCAGCCATCTGTTGTATTGTGATTCCTCTCCAAGGACATATGAGGTGGACTTGGTGATTGTATACGAGGAAGCAGACATAGGGAACCTTGAGGATGGGGGTATGTGAGGTTGTTTTACAGCTAATACCCACTACCCAACTATGTGTGATGACTATCTCTTGGAGGCTAACCACCTTATACAACAAGAGATAGGTCATTGTGGTCTTGCTTGGATGGTCTCACCATCTGTGTGTGGCCTAACACCATCAAGCCACTGAGTGTGGGGTATGGATTATGTGAGATGGGTATTGGCTCTTGGCTCATGGATTAGTATGCTACTTTACGACGTGTAGATGGACCCTTGTGTAGCCTTGTGATGTGATTCCCGGTGATCTAAGTTTATGTGTATGTGAAGAATGCATGGATATAGTACTTAGATTCTTGAGATTTTGTTTACTTCCCTTATGTTGTTCTCATCTAATATCTGGGACTTGTTCTTCGGTAGTGTTGTGTAGGATGATGCCTAGAGGTCATGATCTTGATAGGGATCATGGTAGAGGTCAAGGAAGTGATCGTAGAGTTGGTCGTTAGAGCACTCCTTTTTTGAATTCCCATGAGGATGATCATGAGGAACACCTAGGCCCTCAGTTACATCCCTTGCTTGAGGAAATTCTTAGTCGGCTTGGCCCAAGATAGGAGAGCAATCAATAGATGGTTAGGGAAAGAGAAAGGTTCCCTAAGAGAAGTGATGTTTCAGCTATAGTGAGACTTATAATGGACCTCTTAAGGGAACATTCTCCCACCCTCCATAGTCATAGTGTTGGTTTGGATGATGAGTTTTGGATGTTTGGTTTCTGGATTGGTGGTCGTCTTTTGTCTAGGAGAATATAGAGTTGATTGCAAGCCTGACTCTATCAACTTGACTAGTCAACTCAGAGCACTCAATCTAGAGCTAGTAGTGGTAAACTTCAGAAGATTAGTACACCTCCTCAAGGTAGAGGAAATGGTAGAAATGTAGGATGCTTCTCTTATGACCAATATGGCCACATAGCTAGACAATGTCCTCAGAGGAGCACACCTAAATTTAGTCAGAGACCGGTAGTCACAAAGCCAACAGGTGATGATGCAAGTAGGTTCCACATAGTGAATGTAGTAGTTAATGACTGCCAAGTAGAGCATCAGGGAACAGATGTGGAGACTATAGGTAGTGGGTAGGCAGCTGACTCGAGAACCCATGAGAATTTTGTTGTATAAGAGACCGATGTAGTGCTTCTTCTGTTGCTTTTGCTACACTAATACTCGTTATAATATATTATGTGCCTTGAGACTTTATTGGTGCTTGTTTTACCATTTTGGATTGGTTTGGATGATAGTATATTTGACTCTGATTGATCGTTATGTTATGATGGTTTAGCAGTCAGGTTGGGAGGATGTATCCTGCATTTGAGAGACTTTTCCCTTGTTATGTTTTGGCTTCCTAGAGTAAGCCTAGTTCTAGGGGGGGAGGATGTAGTGCCTCCCATGTTACTGTACTCCTATGATACCTTTCTGTATGTGTGGTTGTTTCTATTCAAATATTGCTTATGCTTAATGCATTCTTGAGACTATGATGGTGACTATTTCGCCTATTTGACTTGTGTGTTCTGTTTGGATGCTCATAATACTATTTCATTTTGTTGATCATATAATGTTGCATGGTGTTCTCCTTTATCTGATTATGTGATATTGTGTGGTTACGTAAATGGTTTAATGCTTGATTCATGATATTTATGATGATGTGTTATTGTTGAGAGTTGGTGAGAGGGACAGTGTTGTATCACTCATCCATGAGCACCCTACTACACTACAATTCTCTCTCACAGTGTGTATGGCATTGGATATATATATATGTTGTTTTGACACTTGGTTTTATGCAGCATTGTAGGTACGCAAGCCTCGATTCCACTTGCACTATCAGGACAGGGCGAGTCTCATAAATTCCTAATGGGTATGAAGTTGAAAACATATTTGAAAAGAAACCATCCCTATCTGCATTTATCATCCCATCATTGTTTGACGATGTCATCTGTTAGTGCCTCATCTTGTTTGGTATCCTTTTGTTTTATGTCATTCGTTTTAAGACATAAATTTTAATGTGTTTATTGTTTTATTTAGATGTGTATCATTGTTGCTAATTGCTTAATTTAATTCAATAATGGTTAATATTACAGTTGAAATTAAACATTTAAATCTAATCATTCATGTGAGTTGTGGGAAAAATGTCAAGATTTAATCAAATAAATAAATTAGTTGCAAATTTTAATGTTTAAATAAATAAATAAATGAATATTTTTTTATTTTATTTTTCATAGGTAAGTGTTGTCAAGGGGATAGCTCCCAAAAAATGCATTCAAAAAATGCATACCCAATCCACCAGGGGTGCACGAACACAAATAAAACTTTCCTTCTAGCCTAATATGCAACATCCCAAAAATGGATGTGACCACAAATTATACCTCCAAAATTCCCTTTCTTTGATGATCTTAGGGACATTGGCTGGTTTTGTTTTGAAGGTGGAGATTTCTTTTTCTTCACCTCTATCCAAGCCTGTTGGTCATCTGAGGAAGGATGCTGGCCCAAGCATGAATCCACCAACAAGGAAGAACCAGGGTTGCAATCCACCATAGTATCCACCGAAAGTGAAGAAGAGACATAATTGGAGACTTCCAAAGATAGAGGAGTCATGCCAGCATCGTCTTGCTTTGAATCAAGCTGGGGCACCTGAACATAGCAGTCTTCCATAGCCGAGTGGGGGGGGACCGGAGCCAAAGTAGTTTTTTGTAGTGTGGGAGTGGAGGCACTAGCATTCTTTATAGAAGGTGAAATAGCATAATGCCTGGATTCAGCCCCAACCCACCATGAGGGGTTGCTATTTGGGGCAGCACTGGCATTCACCCCAAAACATCTTTTACTGCATTGTGTAGTGACATGTTCTATAGAAAATAAAATTTGACACCTGAATGCAACCTTTTCATAATCTATCGGTTGGCATCACCTTCTTTTCCAAACTTTGAGAAAGATTTCTACTGGGAGGCCATTTGAAACATCCATTTCTACACATAGGTGAGCAAAAGTCAAATTTTCATAGTTGACTGTTTCATTGGAGAGACCATGGTATTTCCCCAAGCTATTGCCAATTGCTTTTAGACAGTCAATTTCCCAAAACTGTAATGGGAGGTAAGGTAAATGGACCAATAAAAATGTAGACGAAAATGACTCTGTGCATGGATCAAGTGAAGGGGACCAGGGTTTCATGTACAGAAAATCCCCTTGGAAGAACCAAGGCCCTGTTTTTAACACCATTTCCTTGTCATCCACAGATTCAAATTCAAGGATAAAAAACCCTTTCACACACGGGTAGATGTTGATTTCTTCTTCTAGATATTCCTTCTAGTTTTCCTCAATCCATGAATGGAGGTAACATTATTTAGGCCAAACCTTCGTGAATCTATAGATCAGTGCGTGATCTTGTAAGTAATCTTCTTTGTGACAGACAAGGCCATCTAGACTGATCTCAGGGGCAGAAGCTTGCCAAACGGTGAATGGAGGATGCAAAGAGGCCCCACCGTGAGGCCTAAGAGGCTCTTCTTCTCTCTTGGTTGGGGATAAACCGGTAGACAACAATCCCAGGGAGAGCCCCTGCCCATGAATGTCCTTACGCGGAGAGGAAGGGCGAGAAGGAAGGGCATCGGCAAAGCTTTTCCGCCTGCAGCCTCCGCCATCCTATCGCGGATCCGGTGAACCATCCACAATATGCTTTACCAAATCCACATTACCATTTTCTAGGCTCAACATATCCACCAGTGAAGACTTAGGGTTTCGCTCTGGAATGCCACGTAGCTGGTCACACATGGTCAATTCGGATGTAGATCCATAAATGGAAAACGCCTTTGCTGGATTTGCCTCCCTAAAGGCACCTTTTCCATTTCCTTTCTGAGAGTGAGGCACCCCTGCAGTCGAAACAGATGCAGTAGTCTTCTGAGTTTTCGGAGCAGACACCATCCTTTTTTTTTTGGAATATTCTATTATTTATTATAATTAAATAGAGGTAAATTTAAAAGTGTATATATATTTTATTCCGCCTGATAAAATGTTAAAACAGTGGAAAGTTTATGTTTAATTTAATAATTTGATAAATTGATCTTTGGGTAATATATCAAAATGAAGGTGAAAATCAATTGAAAAGGGTAAATTTTCAAATATATATAAATATATATTTAAAAGCATTCAGTGGTGGATTCAATAAATTAAGTAATAATGATTACCCGATAAAATATTAAATTAATTATAGCAGATGAAAATTATTAAAGTTGGCAACTTAGTGGAGGTAGGTTAATGTTTGTTTTTCGAAACATAAAAATATTCCTATAGGTGGCAAACGGGATTAAGAAAAAAAGTGTCGGGTGGTGAAAATGAAAATTGTGACTTAGCCACCTATCAATTGTGATTTAGCCACCTGTCTCATTGCATTTCAGGCACTACTGAGTTTTCCTTATTAAAAATTTGGGGATGGAAAAAAGGGTTTTTTTTTCACGGGGAATTTTCATCAAAACAAAAAAAAAAGAAAGGAAGAAGGCATGGGAGGAGACCAAACCTTCTGAAAGAATTTTGTCAAAAGAATTTGTTTGTTCTCTCTTTATCCAGGGCAAAATATTGAGGTAAGTCTCCTTGTCTTTATATATATTGATTTGGTATAGAAGATATGAGAAATGGAAGAGAACATCATTAATTTCAAGTAAAGAAATACTTCTCCTGCATTTACATAAAATGGGACTCAAAAGTAGATATGATATTTCTCCTCTTACTAAAGGTAGTTATATTTTCCACTCCATTCTTAAATTCAGATTTTTTTTTTACCTAAGATTTTCATCTTCGTTTCATGAGAAATCAAAATCTGGTTTGTGAGTAAATTGTGAGGGAATATTTAATACAATGAAATAATCCTCAAAAATTTGGTTTCAGTTTAATCTATTTCTTGATTGTAAAAATAGTTTTGTATGAAGGAACATTTGTTTCTTTTTGTATAAGCTCCTTAATTTCATTAAAATAACCTCCCTGATTCTTTGGCAACTTGTCTCATCCACAACACTTGAGAATAGAATGTTGTAGAGATTTAAATAGCCTTCCTGATTCCATCGACAACCTATCACCGATGTAGATTTTAGACCTTGGAGGGTGTTTAAATTTAAATAATCTTCTTGAAACCATCGGCAACCTATCACTGCTGCAGTAGTTAGACTTTAGAGGGCGTATAAATTTTTAAATAATGTTCTTAATACCATTGGCAACCCATCGCTGCTGTTGTGTTTAGATTGTGGAGGATGTATAAATTTAAATAATCTCCCTGATACCATTTGCAAACTACCACAGCAGCAACACTTGAACATAGAAGACTGTAGAGGCATAAATAGCCTTCCTGTTTCTGTTGGCAATCTGGCACATCTGCAGTACTTGAAATTAGAATGTTGTTGAGGTTTAAATAATCTCGTTGATTCCTTTTCCAACCATGTTCTCACTTTTGGGCAACACGAATCGAAACGCAAAAGGGCTGATTGTTAGTGAATTTGCGTAGCCCTCAACCGCACCTAGTTCACAAGCAAAGCTTACACTGTTAGGGTGCGTTCCAATGTGCGTAATTAATTTTGAGATTTGAGACCTAAGTAGACAAACGTGAAGTAACATCCATAGTTGAATTGCAGCCTGCTATAAACGTATTCCTCGCAGACACCATTGACCAAATATCCAAAGAAAAATCCAGTAGTACAAATAAGAAGTTGTTGCCATCTGGGCCTTGTGGAAACCTTAATGCTGAGTAAAGTGATGGCCTCATTTGCAGTCCCCATATTTGTGTGAAATGATGACTCTACCTCTCGTTGGTCTTGAATCTTTTGAAACCAGAGGAAGCATACGCATTCAGGGAAAAAGTATGTGTTGAGTTGGGCTGGAGACGCATATGTATGACTCTAGCTACGGCTTAGTATAGATTTGAAGCCTCTGCCTCCAGTCGCACCTGCCCAAAGAGAATACTACAAGTTTTCCTGGGGGATGCCTTTATGGTAAACAAAATAAACTCAGATGCCACGGTTAGGGTAAATGCATTATCTAGCTAATCTTTGACCAAGAATGAAGGGGCAACTCCAAACGCAATAAAAAGTCGAGACCCTTATAGGTAAATTGTTTCTCATAGTTATAGTGGGTGAGCTGATTCTTTCTTCACCTCTTTTGTATCCTTTTAAATTTTATACTCCTTGGCTTGTATGTATTTTGACATAATTTAGAGTATGGCTTTTGTTTAAAAATATATAGGTTTACATTGTTTAGTTATCAACTGGGTGTAGAAACGAAAATTATATATATATATATATATATAGTTTTGAATCGTGAAGAATAGCATGCCTTAAATGATCTAATTCGAAATAGATATAGATATGGGTGCTCTATTTAGTTAAATCGGTTTGTTGTTTGGACAGTCGGTATACTGATTTGAATATATTTAGTACAACAGATTTATTAAAAATTAATTATATATTTATATATATAGGTGTGTATGAGTATATATTATGACATTGAATATTAAGTGATTTTTCTTGTATGTAAATATGGATTGAGAAATACGGAATATGTGTATAGTACTCTTATTTATTTTAATAATTCCTTAATGGGTGTTTAAAGAAATTAGTTTTTGTAAAATGTATATTTAAATAGTTGTTGGTCATTTATTGATTAAATTAAATATATATATAGGCATAATTGTGACAATGCATATTTCATATTATTTGCGTAGATTAATAAAAGTAGAATAGAAATTATGATATATTTATAGTGCTCAAATCGTTTAGAATAATTTTGTAATGATGTTTAAAATATATTGAAAATAGATTGATTGGAATATGCGTTCTTTAGTTATTTTATATAATTCCATATTGAATGTATAGATTAAATGTAATTGATTATTTTGAACATGCCTTGACATAGATACTGGAATGTGCTTTGTAGATTGTTTTAATTTAAATTTATATATGTATATACAAATGGTCATGCTGCTCTGAATAGTTTTCTTGAAAAGAATTATAAAATTAAATTAAGAATTATTTATTCAAATCTAGATACGTTAAAATTAGATTTATTTTTAATTATGTTTAAAAATTAGATTTATTTTTGAACGCATTTAAAATTAGATTTTTTCTCAAAAAAATTAAAATAAAAAGTATAAAATTTATTTCCAAAGTGCATTTAAAATTAGATTTAACTACAAGTTATTTAAAGTTAAATTTATTTACAAATTCCTTTAATATCAGATTTGTGATTCCTGTAAATGTTATATTTTTTATTAGATTTATTTGCAGTAAAAATACATGTTGCATTTGAATTAAAATTATTATTTTAAAGTAACAAATATATATAGGTTATATTTTAAATTTTAATTAAATTGAAGTAAACAAAAGTACAAGCTAGGAATTTTAAATCATGAATAAGACATCTAATGTTTTCAATACTATAGGTTTTCAAAGTACTTATGTATTTAAAAGATATTATAAAGAAAATGTTTTTTTAATTATAGTGGATTATTTAATTATTTATTACATTATCTTTAATAAGATTGGATTATTCTCATGTTCAAATGAATGGGCATTTATAATCATCTTTGAACATGTTTAGATAGTTATTTTTCTTATATTATGAGTGCTCATTGGAATTGATTTCTCACACATGATAGTGGCTCTTTGATTGATCATATTTTAACTTGTTTTATTTTTCTATTGAGGTAATCTTTATGTATAGAAATGTTTTGGATGAATTGGTAACCTGTAAATGCTTAAGTCACTTCCTCTTGATATAAGTTATGGGTGGTAGGTTGTTAGGCTTCATAGGTGATGGGAAACCTGTTGTGTGTTGATTTTTCTCATGTTTAGACCTTTGTGTTCCATTCATCGTATCCTTTTCTTGAGCTCTTGTGGGTGTACTTTGTTCTAATATTTTCCTTGTCTTTGGTTACGACTATGAGCGAGATGGATCATGCATCGCACGTGTATTCATTTTGTGTCTTTTATGTTTGTTACACCCTTGTTGTTGTGAGTCTTGTTTCAGAATTGTTGGCAAAGGTTTCCTAAACAAGTGTTGTTGTACTTGTTTGATGTTGGTTTGTGTCAGTGTCGAGTTAACCTTGTCTTCTTGACCTTGTTTGGATATGGATCCTTTCTTGTCATCTCCTAGCATGGGGGGTGGATCTTCAAGTCCACACAATCGGATGGAATGTGCTACGCACCCCATTGGGTTCCCAAGTTGTGTTCGCAATGTGGAAGCGGATGCAAAGTTTCCAAAACTTCACATTGTTGAAAACTTTTCCTCACCTTCTTATTCTTCATTAATGTAATTATTCTTGTACTTGATGTACTCTTCCCGTTGTTATAAGGGAAGCATTACGTAATGTATTAATGAAATCATGATGTATTGTATCTATGGAAATATGCTTCATAATTTTATTATTGGAACTATGAATTGAATTGTAATAAAATGATGAATAACTTTTGCTCTCTTTTGATCATTAATGGTTGTATGTCATCTTTATGTGATCTTGGTTTTAGTCACTATCATTGATAAAAGTTTATGATTTGTAATGACTATTCCGTGTACCCCAAAGGATGTAGATGACTTTGTAAAGGCACAATTACTTTTCATGTAACGAATGTGAAAATTTATCTTATGCAATGTTTCGCTTTCAAAAAAATTGTGTGGTGTTTGTTGTCCTTTGGGTTCACATGGTAGGGCATTACAGAAACTAAGGTAGAAGAAATACCTTGAAGTAGACATGTCATCCTAATAATCACCTACTCAATTTTAATTTGTGTGTCCCACCAATTCAAAATCCATTCTTGCTACATAGTAAATCCCATAACTATTAGTACCCTTAATGTACTGAAGAATTCACTTTGCTACTTTCTCATGCAACTAATGTGGCTCCTACATGAATCGAGTGACCATGCATGTATCATATGAAATGTTGGGTCTCATGTGAGTCAAATATATGATCATACTAATAATAATTTTTTGACACAAAGTGTCATCCACCAAAGGTGAAGAACACTTAGCCTCACGTTTGACCCTAAACATAAATGGAGTTGGCACAAGCTTATAGCTACCCATGTGAAAACTATGGAGAATAACAAGTCATACTTTAAAGACTATGAAAGAGAGATACGTAAAGAAAATTGAGTAATCTCAATCCCCAAGAAGTAGTGAAATAAGCCTAATCTTGACATAAAAAACTAATCATGAAGGGTAGTTTCCACTACTTGAATGGTGGATGAGTGACTTCCTATGATAAAAAAATCATCTACATGGAGAACTAGTATTGTGTGAGCATCATCCTAGTAGATAATTTAAATATTAGAATCAAAATGGTAAGAGTGAACCCAACTTTCAGAGGGGAGGATTCCATCTTGGCATACCAAGATTGAGGGGCTAGTTTGAGGCCATAGTGAGAATTTTGAAGAAGAAAAAAAAGTGAAAAATCTTGTATGAAACCTTGTGGCTTCTCCATGTATATCTCCTATTGAAGGTCACCATGAATAAAAAAACTCTTCACATCCATATGATGGACTTCACATCTATGAGTTGTAGCAATAACAAGGAAAATTCAAATGGAATTCATTTTGGTGATGTGCAAAAGTCTTAGAGTAGTTAATCCTAGGAACTTGAGAGAATCCTTTGGAAACCAAGTGAGTCATCTACATAGAGAACTAGGAATGTGTAAGTATCATCCTAGTAGAGGATTCAAACATTAGGATCAAAATGGTAATGAGTGAACCCAACTTTCAGAAGGAAGGATTCCATCCTGTCATACCAAGATTGAGGGGCTTGTTTGAGGCCATAGAGAGACTTTTGAAGAAGGAAAAAAAGAGAAGGATCTTGTATGAACCCTTGTGGATACTCCATGTATATCTCCTCTTGAAGGCCACCATGAAGAAAAACACTCTTCACATCCATATGATGAACTTCCCATCTATAAGTTGTAGAAATAACAAGGAAAAGTAAAATGGAATTAATTTTGGTTAATGTGCAAAATTCTTAGTGTAGTTAATCCCAAGAACTTGTGAGAATCCTTTGGAAACCAAGTGAGCCTTATGCTTATTAACTATAATAAGATCCCAACATATGCACTTGCATAAAATATTTTGTATTCCCTTAGGAAGAGGGAGAAGATCCCAAGTGTGTTTCCTCTCCAAGGATCTGAACTCTTCTTGCATAGTTGCATCCCACTCGAGGAAACTTGAAGCTTCTCAAAAGAACCGTGGATTAAAATCTATAGCAAGGAAGAGATGTGGAGCCTCTTGAAATTATGATTATGCCCTTCTGTGATTTTAAGGATCCCCTACCCAATCCCCTATTGACTACAATGTTTGACAAGCCCAAAGAGATCCAAAAATTAGAGAAGGTGGAGAATCAAGAGGAGAATCATCAACCTATGATGAAGGGATATATGAACCCTCATGATCACTTCCATCATATAAAGTATATGAACAAGAATCCCCATCAAGATCAAAAGGATTATGACCCTCTAAAGAACTATCATCATGATATATGGTCTCCAATCTGATAGTGAATGGATAAGTGTTAAGAGAAGAACTAGAAGGGATCTCCTCAAAATAAAAACTCATCTCAATGAACAACTCAAGGAAAGTGCAAAAATTTTGGGGCCCAAAGGTGACCAATTTTTTTAAAAAAATAAAAATCCATAATGAGAGTATGTTATAGCATGCTCACATTATAAAACACTTGCACTATAGATTTTTTGTATCAAGCCTAAGGCTCAATCACACTAATCCTATAATGTGCTCACATTATAACTATTTATAACAAAAGAAAATAACATTCTTCATTTTTCATTTTTGCATTTTTCTCCAAGATCACGACCTTCAAACCCTCAAAAGCACACTCATGTTCTTGGAGACCAAATTATTCATCAAATTTTTTTTGAGTCTTCACCAAAAATTTTCCACAATGTCAGGGAAGTACTAGGAGTAAGTTTTGTTTTTTTTTTCATGACTTTTTATCTAAATAGGTAGATCTAATAGGTTTTTTGATGTAAATTTATTTAATTTATAGGAAATGATAATCAACCTCCCAATCTTCAAAATCCTCTTTCACCTCAACCTGAAATACCTGGTGAAGAACAACCCCAAATCCAACAATAAACTCCAACAATTCCTCAACATCCCCTAGAACTCATCACAATTTAATGAGGAAATTGAAAATAAAAATAAATAAATTGTGGAGTTAATTGTGAGGTTGAAAGATCCTACAAGTTCAACCTTGCAAAGAACTACGCTTGAAGAATCACTTGAAGCTATGTTAAATTTCTTGTAGATTCAATTAGCAAGAAATAAATTGGTTGGGTGGAGAAGAGACCAGAGTATATAGAATATTATGCAGATAAACTATCGTACACAAAATTCATAAATGAAAAAATTACAAAATTTGACTTGTGTTCACTTTTCACTAATCCACAAAAATATCAACCACTATACCCTACAAGGAAGAGGTTTCCTATCCATTGGTGCAACCACCAAGGGATAAAGGACCATCTTTGGTAGAGTGGTGGATGGTTTTTGATCATCCTCCATGCAACAATAATGAGGTCTTGCAATGTTTCTTAAGGAAACTCTATTGTGAGTTTATCCTCAACAAAATTCCCAACTATAAAATATGCGGGACCTCTAAGGTAGAGGTGGTGGGTCTACATAGGATAGACCAGGGGAATGTCTTGATCCTCAGTGGCCAACAAGATGAGCACTTGCTAGACCAACTTATGAGCATGTGGCTATCCCTTCCATAGTGAAGGAGAGTGTTGAGATCGACACTCTACAGTTTATTAGTTCTTTGACCCAGGGTATCATAGAACGTGTGAGTCCTATAGTACAACGTCAATCGGGGGAGACTTCAACAAATAGGGTTCCACCCCATATTTCTTAGGCTTGTAGGCCCACCTATGGTTATTACCCCACAAACAGTTAGGAGGCAGGTGCACAGACTATGTATACAATTGACCAGTTGGCGATGATAGATTCTACCTTGAATGAGGGTTTCGACTTTGATACTCAGGTAAATGTTAGAAATTTCATTGAATTTAATTTATTAAATTTCATTTTTGAAGTGCAAGATTAACTAATTTATTTTAATGATTGTAATGAAATTTTAGGGTCATAGTGTTCATTCTATTTTTAGTGGCCTTCCACCTCTGTATTATGCCACAGCGTGTATTGTCGAGGTATGTAACTAGTAAAAAATTATAAATATTGCATGTGAATAGTGTTATTATATGAATGTTATTATAATATCTAATTTTGGATGTTGAATAGGTTAATATTGGAGATTTCATAGCAAAACCTCCTAGTGGTGGTGGAGTTCAAAGCTTCACTCAGGTAATAGAATAAATAGTTTAACTAATGAATTGTACTTAATAGATTTGTGTAGTTTATATTCATATCATTGATTACATTGCATTGCACTTTTTTCAAACTCAAAGCATTACTTCACATTGCATAACTAATAACTAGATGTTGATAGATGGAAAAATTTCAATTACAATATAGTTTTTTAGAAACTCAACATTACTGAATATACCAAATACTAAGAGGGAGGGTGAATCAATATTTTTCTAGAAAAGTTAATAATTAACCATCCAATTATCAATCCACATCTAAATTCAATAGTGAGAAAAAGCATAAAAGATATCATAACACATTGACGCAATATTTTTAAGTGGAAAAACCAAGGTGGGAAAAAGCATGGTGAGGATTAGCTCAAAATATATTATAATTGGTTATAAGATATTATAGGGCTCACTACCAGGACTCACTATCCTTTGAAAGTCTCACTTCCTAAATATAAAATATTGCTTATAGCCAAGATACAAAAAGGTGTGGCTTACTACCAAAAGTGAATTGGAGAATTGCACCTACAGAGTGCAGAAAGCAATTTTAGTTAGGCTCTGATAATATCAAAAAATTTCTCCTATTTCCAATGTATAAACACCATTAGTAACTTCACACTATTACACTTTTCACATCACTCACTTACCATACTCTATGTCTATCTCTCTATCTATCTCTTTTTTTCCATCATACACAAACATATATACATGGTCATGTTTTCCTTTATGAATTAGGTCAGCCTAATTGAATGTGAATACCCAAAATACAAAATGTCTTGTGAGATCAATACAAAATTCCTTTTGGCGCACAAAAAAAATCATGTCAAAAAATTAGGTCGGCTTGGACTTATAACTGAAACTCTTGAGTAGCATATCAAAAACTCATAGGATTTCCTTTTACTGAGAAGAATCCTATACCAAAATACCAGATCAACATGGACACACAATTTACTTAGTCAGTTACCAACCAATGTTGGCATCAATGACAACAAAGCTATAGGGAACCTTCTTCATTCTTCCAACAATATCCCCCTTTGTCATTGGTGGAACATGTGCCAAAAATGAGACTTTCCTCAAAACTTCAAAAAGAAATTATGCTCAACTCCCCCTGACATATGTATAGGAAACAAACATAAAATATGAAATTCTTTTCACATACTGTTCTCCACTTCTCCTCTTCTCCCTCTTTGACATCAAGGAAAAAGGACCAGGAAAAGACAAAAACTTCAAATTAGGAATTGGGGGCACCCTATAACTCCTTCAGAATCACTTCCCAAGCATGCTTTCCATCATTCTAGACTCCTTTCACCCTAGAGTGTGTTTTATACAGAGATTCAATTTTCACTAGGAATTCTTCTTGTTCTTCCAGAGTGGATGGAGAAATGATCATTTTCTCATTTTTTTCTGCTTCCAACAATGAATTTGATATCAAGACATGTGTGGACATAACTAGGTCTCCAAGTTGGGCATACCATCTCATTGCCTCTTCTTTCTACCTCTGTAGGATGAAGAACCCTTTTTGAAGAACTACAATAGAAACCCACCTAACATAGTTTCTATCATCTGCAATCTTATAATCTTTGGAAGCATCAGCAAGTTGAGACTCAATTGAGTCCACTAAATCCTTGATACCTCGAGTAGCATTTGGTCATTTCATGTAGTAAACAAATAGAAATTAGGCTTCCTCATCACATTCTCTTACCTCTCTCAAATTTTGCAAAGCCTTGTCACATGCAACTGTACACTTATCTTGCAGAAATATCAATATTTTCTCTAGCAGACTCAACTCCACTTCTTATACAGTATGTTCCTCAAGACTAGATGTGTACTCTTGAACATAATCAACTATAAGCCTCAAATTTTCAATTAGAGTTAAAGAGTTGTCTGAAATAACTCCAGGGGTTGTCTCCTATAAAGCTTTGATAGCTTAATTTATTAATTCATTTCTCTTTCGATATGACTCTATAACCTCTTGTGTGACAGAGCTAAGAAAAGTGTCACTTAACTTTATTTTGTCACTGGGTGTAATCTTTGTTAGATCCACATAACCTAGGTAAGATGGTCGCTTAACTAGTTGAGGTGGAAGCATAGGTTGGATTATAGCTTGTCTTGAAAGAAGAAATTTAAGAGTACTTCCAGATGATTCTCTGGATGGCTTTGATGGTTCAAGGCCTTTGGAAATTTATCCTTTGCTCTTTTTCAGTCGGAATGACTTCCTTGTCTTCCTCTTTCTTCTTTTATTCTTCCTTTTCTTCTTCCTTTTCTTTCTTTTCTTTTTCTTCTTCCTCTCCAGATGAATTTATAGAGGACTTATCTCTGTCATTATTCTTCTTTTTATCCTTACTCCTTTCACTTTCATCTTGTTTTTTCTCTTCCCTGTTTCTAGTAGATTCTTGATGTTTTTTTCTCTTTTCACCAGATTTATCTCTATGATGATCATCATACCTCTTACTGTTAGTTTCTTCTATGTCAATCAGAGGGGTAGGGGTCTCTAAAGCACCAAGTGTTTCATCAATAGTCTCCAAGATTGGGTTATCCAATACTTCTACAACTGTAACATGTTCCTATGTCTGAGCAGTGAGATGAAGAATGAGTTCTTGTCCCATAGCTCCTTCCTAATTTCCTAATCACATCCTGAGTTTCTTTCCTTACTATTTCCATATAATCATCTTCCTTAGTCATTAACATGTTAACTCTCTGCTTAACTCTAAATAATGTAGAACATTCTTTCAGCAAATTTTTAGCTTCTATCTCAGAATAAGTTGAACTAAGGGATTTTAAGGCTTCACTTCTCATCTTGTCTTCAACACTCAAAGCCTCTTTCCTTTTGAGTACTAACTCTCTCCATACATTTTCAATAACTTTGACTGTATGATATCCATATTTATATTAAAAAGAACTATGTACTGAGTAAAAGAATTTATGATGGTTTCTTTCCCTTCATCATTAACCTTATCATATAACTCAAAAGTTGGCATAAGTTCATTTTCAATCATATTATTTACTAAGGCTCCAAGAACTAAGGGTGGATGATCACTTACCAGAGGAGAACCAGGAATTTCCTCCACATGATCAAATGAGCCTTCTTCATTCTTCTTTATGTGCACATGGATTTGGTAAGCACCCTCCTCTTCCTTTATCTCCTCATCGGTGGAGATCTCAACTCTGGTTTTGGTTCCTTCACTGGAGGTACTACCTCTTCTATTTCTTTTCTGTTGTTTCTCTCCTTCTAAGACAAGTTCAATTTCTTCCTCAATAGCATCACTCAACCTTATTTTCCTATCAGACTTTTGTTTTATTCTTCTTCTTCTTGAAGCAGTAGATGGTGCAATAGCAGGTGTGTCATTTTTCTTAGATGCTCCGGTACTAGGACCAGTAGGGGTAGCGACATCAATAGATACATGGAAACTTTGTTCTTGCATTTTCCCTTTCTCAACATTAGTACCACTAGGGGTGGAAAAATTAGAAATAGGTGTTGGAATGGCACCAGAAGATAGTCTTCCTAATTTCTTTGGTTTGGAGGGCTTTTCAATAGATTTGGCTCTCCTTTCATCAATCAATTCCTTCAATTGTTCTATATTATCCTTAGTGTATGCTACACCATGGAAGAAAGCTTCAACCTTCTTTCTTATTTTAGATGCAGTAGCCTCCAAATGAATTTTAGTAGATTTCTCCTAATATGTACCATGCCTGGGTAGAGAGGGGTCCTTAGGACTGGCCAACAAAATCTCAATGTACCTCTCTACAACTTGATCTTCAATCTCATATCCCAGAGGCTCAATCCATCGAGTTCTGAGTTCTACAACCTCAATGATGTGTTCATTTATAGATACAAGAAATGTTATCTCCTTCTCATAATTCTTCACCAAAATCCTTGGAATCATGTCTCTTTCATTCATTTCATTCTAAAATACTACAAAGAAGGCAGTTAGGGCATTGTTCTATGACCTAAAATTACCCAGACTACGGAGATGATCAAAAATTTGATGAACAACTAGCCTAGAGTTATCCAATATTATGCCTTTTCTTCCTAGTAACTCTGTTTGGAAATAGAATAACAAAAAAATAATTAGAGTTATAAACTTAAAAACATGCTTCTTCACCTTTGTCATAGTCAAGTTTTCCATAAGTTGCAACCAAAGCAACTCATAGATCAAAATCCTTTCCATTCACCACCATTTCATAAGCAATATGAATTGTCATGGTTGATACTAAATTTTCTCGGTTATTGAAGTAGATTTTCTTCCCAATCATGATGGAAGTGTATTTGATGATAGGGTTTATAATAGAATTTGTAGTTAAATCTCTCCTGTAAAACTTAGCATTAGTCAACCTTGTGACTTCATCATCTTTCACAAATTTTAGAACTAGAATGGCACCAATGTCGCAAAGACCAGTAACAGCTCAAATTGCCTCCTCAATGATAATTCTTGGTTCATTTATACATATAAGATTTCTATGAACCCTACTGAGGGCCATTTTGACAAACTTTTCCTCACTCTCACTGGAGAAGTTCGGAAACCAGTTCCAAATGTTCAACTTCATTCAAACTACATTTTCATATTCTTCCTTAAGTCTTAAATCATCAGTCAACTCATTTTCCCACAAATGCTTCATCTCTTGATGATTGAATTCTTCTAATTTCCATTGAATATAGGTTCTTAGGTCTTCAATGGGTAGCACATGACTTGGAATGTGCAAGAATGCACCCATGGGGTCATTTTCATATATTTTCCGTGAACATCTTCTAAATCTAGGTTGGGGCCTCTCAAAAATTTGCACAATAGTAGGTGTGGCCATATTTCCCAAACAATCTTAAAAGAATGCTTAACAAAAGCTTTCTACAACTTCAAAATCCATAGAATTTAGTTGACAAAGAATACCTTTTCTACTTATTGAGAACTAGGGTTTCGATGTAAGGTGCACTGAATCACCTTCAATCTCACTTTAGCTTGTACTACTTCTTCCAATTTAAGCAAGTGTTTTTTTCTTTGACTTAGTCTCTTGCTTTTATTATTTAAAATGTTTTCCCTAAGCATTTATTACTTTTCACTTTAAAGCTACTGACCACTTTATGAAACACAATGTAAACTAAGAAGAGCTCTGCAATTCTCTTGGTTTGCATATTTTCTATTGGAATTTTCTCCAATTCCTTCAAAATAATGGCTCACATCACATTACCTTGTGTCATCACCTGACACCACATATATCAGGGGCTTGTTATATTTTTCTATGATTGCTCCCCCTGAAAGCATTACTAGGTTAAGTTCTTAGAAGATGTATCTAGACTAGATGCAGGTACAAGGTTATTTGATTCATCCTTATTATTAGGTTCTTCCTTCTTCTTCCAATTTTTTTCCATTTCTTTCCTCACTCCTCAAGATCTACTTTGTTTACAGGCTTGCTCTTCAATTCTAGGTTAGGTTTCTTTCCAACTTTGCTCCTACAAAATTTTGAGATATGTCCTGGTTTGTTGCAAGTGTAACACACAACATATCGTTGATCAATCAAATTTGCATTCATCCTTGACCTGCACTTATTAGCCTTGTGTCCAAAGATATTTCATGTGTAACAATAGCCTTGAAAATATAGAATCCTTCTGTTAGCATTAAACATGTTCATCATCATCTGGCTTCTACACTTGATATCTTTATGTCCAAGCTTGTTGTGAACATAACATTGTCCAATAAAGAATCCAACATTCTGACTCACTCTATTCTAGTTCATCCTACTTCTACATTTTGTTGCTCTATGTCTGAATTTATCACATGAGAAACAAAAACCATTAGAAGATGGGTACCTTTGAGCATTAGGCTGTTGGATGGGAATCCTTTTGAAATTTTTCTTTTGGTTCTTGATTTGATAAGTATTTCCTTGAAATTTCCTTTGATTATTAACTTTGTTGGAAGCTAATTTAGCCTTTGAGATTTTTCCTTCTTCAAGTCCTACACCACCTTTATTCTTAGCAGGTTTCTGAGATGTAATCAATTCATCAAGCATTGTAGAACCTATCTTGAATCTTTCTTCATGAGCTTTTGCTTTTTCCAAATTAGCTCTTAGGATTACCACTTCTTGCTCAAGCTTTGTACATTCATTTTGTTTTGATCTCAATTTTCTAACATTCCTCAATTCACTTCTTCTCTTCTACTTGCACCTTTAGTTTGATAATGTATTCATTAGCCTTTTTTAGTTGGGCTAACTTCTCTATCTTTCCTTGAACTTTTTAATTTGCTCTCTCAGCTTCTTGACACAATCATTTTCTTCCTTCAAATTTCCTTTCAGAGTTTCCTTCTCATCCTCACTTTTTTCCAATTCCTCAAGAGCAACAATGATTTCTTTAGATATGGAGTTTTCTTTCGAAGGAATAGAATAGTATTTTCTAGCCATGTATTCAAATTCCAAGACCTTCCTCAAGCTGTAAGACTTTTTCAAACCTGAACCGAGCTTTGATACCAATTGTTGAATACACTAAATACTGAGAGGAGGCGATGAATCATTTTTCTACTGGAAAAAATAATAATTAACCATTCAATTATCAATCCACATCTAAATACAATAGTGAGCCAAAACGTAAAAGAGATCATAACACATTGACACCATAGTTTTACGTGGAAAAACCAACGTGGGAAAAACCATGGTGAGGATTAGCTCACAATATATTATAACCGGTTATAATATATTACAAGGATCACTTCCAAGAATCACTATCCTTTGAAAGGCTCACTGCTTGAATATAAAATATGGCTTATAGACAAGATACAAAAGGGCGTGGCTTACTGCCAAAACTGAACTAGAGAAGTGCACCTACAAAGTGTAGGAAAATAGTTCTTGTTGGGCTATGATGATATCAATTTTTTCTCTAGTTTCCAGTGTATGAACACCATCAGTAACTTCGCACTATTATACTTGTCACATAACTTGCTTACCATACTCTATGTATATCTCTTTATCTATCCCTTTCTCTCCATCATACACACATATATACATGGTCATGTTTTCCATTATCAATTAGGTCATCCTAATTGAATGTAAATACCCAAAATAAAAAATTCCTTTTAGTGCATAGAACAAAACTTGTTGTCAAAACATTAGGTTGGCCCAGACCTATAACTGACACTCCCGAGCAACATATCAAAAACTCATAGGATTTCCTTTTATGTAGAAGATTTTTGGACCAAAATATCTGGTCAACATGGACGCATGATTTAATTAGTCAACAACCAACCAATGTTGGCATCAATGAAAAAAAACTTGGAGGGCACCTTCTTCATTCTTCCAAAAAACATAAGAAGGGATGCATTAATTCTCATAGCATAACTAATAACTAGGAGCAACTACCAATTGCTTTTTCTTGTCATGGAATTCCATGAGAGAAAATTTTATTCAGGATTTTTTTCAAATAGTTCACTACCTTATCTATGCTATGGATTCTTGGAAAAAATCTATCAAGCATAATAGTAAGCAATAGCAGAGACAAGGCAATGAGCTATTTGAAAAAAATGCCTCAAAGAAATGTGGTCCCATGGTGATGTCCATCACCATGAGACCACATTTTTTTGAGGCATTTTTTCAAACAGCTCATTGCCTTGTCTATGCTACCACATTTTTCCATACATTCCTACCAAATCATTTTATTAAACACTTCACTCCCTTGCTACTATGGCTAAATGTGTAAAATAGGTGCTTTCCAACAAACTATGGATGCTTGGAAAAAATTATCTGTAGTGTAGAAAATTTTATGCTCTTGAAAGTACTACAATTTCACACTTAATTTGGACCTATTTTAGCACCCTTGCATTAAATACCCCTTTAATTCATCATTAATAGACCCATAAGACCCTTTATTTCAGATCTTGAGGGCTATTTCAACTAAAAACCTGACAAAATCCATAAAAGAATTAAAAATATTAACCCACCCCAAAAATATAAGGTGGGACTCATACTCCACCTTGGCCATATGAGTCCCCCTAGGTGGGACCCATACACCAGAGGTGGCGTATGAGTCCCATTTGCGGATTTTTAGGGTTTAAGCAAAAAATTCAACTTTTTAATTCAATTTTTTGGTTGATGTTGGCTTTTAAGATCTGAATAATGGAAAATTAGGTGTTAATTCCTATATGAGCAATCTTCTAAGTCATTATTTCATCTAAGAAAGCATTTTTAGGGAGCAATTTCAAGATCCAAGCATTCAAAAGTCTTCAAGCATTCTATCACAAGCGCATTCAAGTTTCAAAAGCAAGTAGAGTTGAAGTCTTGGAGCAGAATTAATGTATTTTTTCAGGTCTTCAAGCTCACTTTTATTCAAGATCTAGCATTGTCAAGGCTTGATTATGGTTATCTATGGTGAATCATGATGGATTCTAGGTTTGGGAGTTGCAACTAGCCATCAAGCCAAGCCTAATGATTTGTTTCCTTAGTGATTCCACCCTCCATTATCACTCTAATTTTATCCTAAGGAAGGTACATGCATCATCATGACTTATTAGAGTGATTTTAAATCTCTCAAAGTGAGTCATTGCATTCAAGCTTCATTCATGCATCTCATTCTTATACATTAGAATAGGGTTGCATTGCATTTCTGATTTCTTAATCTTAGACACACTTAAGGTTTGGGTATATGTTCACATTCACATTCAAGTTTCATTATTTCTATCAAGGTTTAAATACCAAACTAGGGGTTTTACTGAGGCTAACACCCCATAAGCAAATCAAGTATATATTATGTTTTCAGGTCTTTTTATAGGTTTGGACCTAGAAATCAATTTGGGAGAGAAGATGATGTGTTGAAGTGTAAATCTAAACTTTAAATTTGAACACCAAAAAGTGAAATGGTATTGATATGCTAGAAGTGGCATGAGTCCCACTATAGGTAGTGTTTCCATATTTTTGTTGTTCTAGACACCCTTTTGCCAAATTTTAGTTTCTGCTCAGAAACCTTGATCTGGGATTGATATGCCAAGACTAGCATATGAGTCATAGTGTGCCAAAATATTAGTGTTTCCAACATTTTAGAGCTTCATCCAACCTTCTTCAAGTTTCCAGGTGCAAACATTTCATCTTGCAGTTTTGTTTTGTTTTACATGCTTTTCTAGGTCATTTAGTGGAAGATTGCATCATATTAGGGTTAATCATTTGATCTTGCATTTCATTTATCTTTCCAATCACTAGCTTGGTGGTTAACCCCTCTTTAATTTACAATCATACCCTAGGACAACCCTATTGCAAGATCTCTTTCTCCTTTGCATACTTAAGATTGAGATCTCTACGGTTTTCCTTGAATGAGAGAGTGTGAAGATTGTTATTATATCTCCTAAGCATATAACAAAAAAGAATCAACCTTTCATTTTGGTGAACATGCATTTAGAACATCATAATTTTGATCTGGAGTGCATTATCATCCTATATCTTGCTTGCATTAACATTACATTAAGTTTTGCATTAGTTAATTGATATTCTACGGTTTCTAAATCTTGCATTAGTGAAAGTGCACATAGGTTTCATTTTTTCATCTTTCATCATTTTTTATTTTTTATTCAAGGGGTAAATGCTTTTGACTGGAGCTATGAAGTGGATACAACCATTCAAAAATACCACCCCAACTGGGTTTGAACCTTGGTGGCAAGAAAAACAATGCCACCAATAAACCATCACACCATGCCAATACCGGCAAAATTGGGGTAAAAAATCTCAATTGTTGACATGGTAGAGAGTGATCCCATGTGGTTGAACCTTGGTTGTTGGAACTATAGGAAAGAAGCCCCACCATTCCACCATAGGGTCTCCCCCAATCTCAATTTTTGACATGATAGAGATTGACCTCGTGAGGTTTGAACCTTGGTTGTTGTCACTACAGGCAAGAAGCCCCACCATTTCACCAAGGGTCTCCCCTACATCTTTCATCATTGAAAACCATCTAAAATCTACATTTTCACCTAGGTTACACATCATACCAACTAAAAATCATAAACATCACTTAAATGTTTTTGAAAATTTTACAAAAAGACCTTCACTAGGACTCATACGCCCATCTAGGCTATTTTTTCCCATTGTATATTTTAAACTGGGTGCTGTCATAATAGTGGTTTACAATTCCTGAGAGGAACGAATTTTAGCTGAAATCACATATTTTTAGAAAATATAATGATTTAAGCCTTAAAAAGTTCCATTTTAAGGATTCCAATTGAAGAGGGTTTGATCAAATCACCTTAGATCAAACCCCCTTGGATAGAACCTCACTAGTTTTAAACCATACATATAAATGCATCTCCTTTACACCTATCAAAATGCTGATAAAAAATCACTTTCGATTTATATTTTGGGGGATCAAATGAATTCATTTAAAATTTATTTCAAATGATTACGGTATTCCTCATAACAAGCTATCCAATGAATATAATTTTAATATGTTTTGGTTTTGTTATGTATTTGTTTTTAAGTTTTATTAAACATAGGTTTTTCATCTAAAATGAATTTATTTGTTCTTCACATGTGGAAAAATAGAAGATTATCAATAAAAAAATTTAAAAAAATGAGTGCACCAGATATTGAAGTCCTTGATCCAACCAAAAAATAAAATTAAATTTTGACATACAAAAAAAGTTACGCTTTACACTGTTGTGAATTATATTTTGTTTGAATTTGAAACTTGATTAAGGAAAAAATATTAAATAAAAACTACTATCTAACCAAGTGGAAGCACTATATATTAGAGTTACAAATCTAAATTTGAAAGAATTAGAATTTTATTCTTCATGGAAAAAAATTTATGCATTATACGGTGTGCGTCACTTTTTAAAAATGTTGTTTTCTGAAAAAAAATCTATTTTCATGGGAGATGGAAAAAGAAGTGCAATTTGATTCCACAAATTTTGAAAAAAATATTTTTAGAATCTACAGACAAAATTTGATGAGACTATAGTTTGCACCATCTTCAAATTCCTCACAGTTTAGCCGCTATAGGTGCCTGAATGTGAACATTTAGTTAAAAATAATAATTTCAGTGTCGGGTTTGGCCAAAAATTGTAAACCACTATTATGTGATCACCCAACTACACTTTATAGCATTGAATTCTCTATTTTTGGGCTTTTGTTTGTTGTTGGTACCTTACTATCATAGTTTATAGAATTTTTGTTCCATTCAAATCATTAGAATTAGAATAATTTACATTCATTGTAATTGTGGATAGAATTAGATTCTCACACTTTTCATTTTCAACATTAGTTCATGGTCCAATTATATTAGAGTACATTTGGAATTTGCTTGAAAACAAAAACAAAAACACCTATAAATTGATGAACCCCTTGGAGAAAGCACAGTTAGTTGACTATGCCAAATCTATTTTTCCAAGCTAACCTAACCCTCAAGCCTTTTAGTAGTGATAACTTTGACATGTTAGATGAATCCCTTGAGGAATTCATCTCACAAGTTTCATCCACTAAGGATTGTTATGAAAAATTGAAACTAAGAGAAGTTAATGTGATTAAACCTCAACTTATCCTTTACCCACCTTCACACAAATCTCAACCTAGAAACAAGCTTGAATTTACTCTTACCCACCTAAGAAAAATATTTTGCAAGAATCAAGTAATAAAATCATTGTTGATACATACAACACTCAAAACAATCCACAACCAAAACAATCAACTCCAACAACCTTACATTTTCCTAATCCCATCTTTCCTAGTGCTCCTTTTTTTCTTTGCATAGTTGGAAGGAGTATGATCATTTTGAACAAATTAAGAATACTCCTACAAAGATATCTCTATGGGACCTAATGCAAAATTCACCTAATTATCACACTATGCTTCAAATAGCTTTACAACAAGTAGTGGTTCCCCCTAGAGTACAAATGTAAATGATGTATTAGCTCTAATACAAGGAATGAATATAGTTAATCTACACATCACCTTTCATCAACATGAGCTACCCCCTTTGGAAATAAGAAATAAAAACGATTCCTTCACGATGATAGGCATCTATAATAGATTAGGAATAAAAAGAACCCTTGTTGACAATGGTTCTGCTCTTAATGTGTGTAGTGTGACACTTTTGGATAAACTCAGTGTGGATAAGTCAAAAATCCAACCTAATTCCTTATCAATTTGTGGATTTGATAACATAGGAAAACAACAGTTGGGTGTGATTACTTCACCTATTATAGTTATAAAGGCTACCTTGTAGCCCCTATTCATGTCATGCCTGATAATATTTCATATAACCTTCTTTTAGGGCGACCTTGGATTCATGAAATGCATGTAGTTCCTTCAACTCTTCATCGTATAATGAAGGATGTCTACAATGATAAGGTATACCAAATTGAAAGAGACCTTAAGCCTAAAAGTTGTTTACATGTTGAAAAAGGAACGAAAAGTCCTCTAAACACATTGATTCCAACATCTAACATAGAACCTATGGAAGAAGATCAACAAGAAACTGAAACAGTGTTGAAGTTATTGGAAGATGATTGGGGTTCTTTGGAGTTCACACCTTCATTTATGGGAGAATACATAATCACAAGAAAAGAAGATGAAAAAAAAAAGAAACCAATGGTAATGTCAACACAAAATTCAAAAGAAAACTCACAAGCATCTACCTCATCTACCCTTGAAAATGACACAATCTATACAACTAATTTTGATGAGATAGATTACCAAAAACCACCAAACTCGAAAGAAATGGAAATACTTTATGGGAGAGGTTATGAACTTATGAAACAATTGGGTTATAGTGGAAAAGTATGTGGAAAGAAAAAACAAGGCATCAGTGTTCCTATGGAACCTTACACCCAAGAAACAAAAAGTGGTTTGGGTTATTTCCCTTCTAAGATAACACAAGCAAACAAAAGACCTTCATTAAACATCAACACCATTACGTACAAACCTAAAATCAATCTCACCTTAAAGCATCATGAATTTCTTGATATGACTTACAGTGAACCATCATGGGAATACTTTGAAGATGATGAAGCCTTGAAACAAATGCTAGGAGTTGATGATAAATCATCTAATCCTCAAAATAAATGGGTTACATGTGCTATGATTAGCACCAAACAAAATGATGGAGAAAAGGAAAGTAGTGAGATAGACATAAGCAAAGAAGAATACAACCCTAAATTTCTAAAACAAAGTGCACTTCCTTTAGGAGATACAATAGACATAGCGATGGACATAAACAATAAAGAGAAAGTGATTAAGATAGGAAAGTGCATTGATGATGAAGAACAAGGACTATGCAACTTTGCTTCATGAATTTCTTGAGCCTTTTTCTTGGAATTATTCAGATATGCTAGGAATTGATACTAATATAGTGACACACAACATAGTCCTCGCTAAAAATTCTAAACCGGTTAGAAAAAAGATACGAAAGATGAATCCTAAGATAGCCTTGCTAGTTAAGGGAGAAAATGAATAACTCCTTGAGGTCGATTTCATAAGTCCTATAGATTATTCTCCTTGGATCTCAAACATTGTCACAGTTGCAAAATCTGATAATCATATTAGGATGTGCACAATTTTTTTTTTATTTGAATAAAACATCTTTAAAAGATGACTTTCCCCTTCCTAATATCGACATGATAGTAGATTCGACTATAGGACATGTTTTTTTGTCATTCATGGATGGATTTGCTTGGTACAATCAAATCTTTATCAACTCTCAAGATCAATACAAAATAGCATTTACAACTATTTAGGGAACATTTTGCTAGGTCGTGATGCCCTTTGGATTAAGAATACAAGAGAAACATATCAACATGCTATTACATTAATATTTTACAATTACATACATAAGATTTTGGAAGACTATGTTGATGATATCCTAGCCAAATCTTTAACCAGACAAGACAATGTGAATATCCTTGATAAAATATTTGAGTGAGTACAAAAATACAACAAGAGATTGAATCCAAAAAAGTGTGTCTTTGGTGTATATAGTGGAAAATTTGTAGGTTTTATCGTATCTCATAGAGGTATCAAGGTGGACACGAAGATAATTGATGTTATAGTTAACATGCCACCTCCTACAAATATCTCTCAATTGCATACCTTACCAGGAAGAATTAAAGCTATCCATCATTTTGTATCATCCTTAGCAGATTGATCATTACCATTTACACACCTCCTTACGAAAAATGTGCACTTTGATGGGAACGAGGATTGTAAATAGGCTTTTGGGAATTTGAAGGATTATCTTGCACCCCACCTATTTTACAACCTGCCATGCAAAATAAACCATTCATCCTTTATATCACAATTGGTACCCATGCTCTCGTAGCATTCTTGGCTCAACAAGACTAGAATGGTAAGGAACACCTTATCTACTACATTATCCGAACTTTAATTGATTATGAGAAATGATATACAATGATAGAGAAAAAAGGTTTGGCTCTTGTCTTCGCTATTAGTAAGTTGAGACATTACTTACTGAGTGTTGAAATACATGTAATGACAAAATTTGATCCTTTAAAACATCTTTCCACTAAAAAAAATTATTAGGATGCTTAGTTAAATGGGTTATCTTGTTAAGAGAGTTTGACCTTAATTTTGTTTCACAAAAAGAAATTAAAGGACAAGCCTTAACTGACCACTTAGTGGATGCTCTCTTGCCCCTGGAATTACTTAATATAGAAATAGTCCCTGATGAGAATGTGTTGACTATTAAGAAAGTTGAAGAAACATGGGAATTATACTTTGACAAATCTAAGTTTAGAATAGGATCTGACATCAGGTTTATAATAGTCCCATCTACAAGAAAGCTTATTCCCTTATCCTAGCACTTAAACTTCCTATGCACCAACAACACAAAAGAATATGAAGCATTAGTTGTTGGTTTACATGCTATTTTAGCTTTGGGAGTTTGAAATATTAATATATTTGGTGATTTTCAATTAGTCATTAAGAAAGTAAATCAGACATATCAAGTAAAGCATGAAAAATTATTGAAATACAAGGATCTCACAATGAATGTTTTAAATAAGTTTGAATCATTTACCATTGACAACATCCCACAAAAGGATAATCGACATACAAATGCAATGGAAAGTGAAGCTTCTCTTATATCACCTCAAGATCCTTCAACGGATTTCACATTTATTATCCATACAATTATGAACCCATCAATTGAATCCAAAGCCAAAGAAGTATTATCAACAAATATGGATATCTCTAGTGAATGGTATACACCGATATTTAATCATTTAAAAGAAGGTACCTTTCTTGAGCCGACAACTAAGAATACTCGAGATCATCTTCACAAACTCGCATATAAATATATAATTCTTGCTGACATGTTTTACCTAATATCCTTTAGCAGTCTCTTAGATTCCTGAAAGAATCCAAAATCCCCATAGCACTTGAAGAAACTCATGTAGGTGCATTTGGAGGTCATTTTGGAGTAAGATGATTAGTTCAAAAACTCATGAACATAGGATATTATTTGAGACATATGGAAAAATATTGCTTTGAATATGTTAAGAGATGTCACAAATGTTAGGAACATAGAAATTTGATTCATGCTCATGCTTTTGAGCTTCAAGCTTGGATTCCTATTTGGCCATTCTCAGTATGGGGACTAGATCTAATTGGAAAAATATCATCTCCTTCAACTAGCACACCTTTATAATAACCACAATAGATTATTTCACAAAATGGGTAGAATACATTCCCCTTCATTCCACAACTGTTAATGTGATATGTCATTTCATATTGGAACACATTATTGCTCACTTTGGACTTCCTTTCGATTTGGTTTCAGACAATGGGATACCATTTAAGAATAATGACGTGAAGAAATTCATGGAAACATTTAACATTCAACATCGTTTCTCAACTCCTTACTACCCACAATCTAATGGTCAAGCTAATTCAACTAATAAGACTCTTGAACAAATTCTAAGGAAGACATTATACAAACACAATAAGGATTGGCACACATAGTTGATGTATGTGTTACGGGATTACTGTACTAGTATAAGAAAATTGACCAAGACTAATCCTTATAACCTTGTCTATGGTACTGAGGCCATAATACCCTTAGAGTTATAGACTCCTTCATTAAGGATCACTCTCCAAGGACTTATTGATTACAATACTTATAGAGAAAAATGACTGCATCAACTTGAGATGCTTGATGAACAACTCATTAATGCTCTTGAGCACCTTTAACCTTATTCTAAGAGAATGCAATGTAATTACAATGATAATGTCATACCTCATTCATTTAATAAAGGAAATTTGGTGTTATATGAGAATCAACGTAACATCAATTCTGACTTGACTGAAAAAGGAAAATTTAGTCCTAATTGGTTAGGACCTTATATCATTAATGAAAGTTATGGGTCTAGTGAATATACGATAACAGAAATGGATGGTACACCCCTTAAGGAACCTATAAATGTTGTGCACTTGTGCCAGTATTATGTCTCATCTTCTTAAATAGTGTGAATTATAAAAGCACTGATGTTAGAGTCAGTAGATGACATTTTATGTGCTCTCACATTGCTTCATTCTTGGAAAACAATTATTTATGTTTCTTGAATATTAAAGTAATTATTTAACTTAATTTTAGATAGTTAATTTAGGTCTCATACTATTCAAGATAATCTTGTATGTTGTGTTAGATTAGATCCTTATATGCATTTAATGTTCTATAATTAGATCATAGGTGCATTTAATTTAGCACAACATACTTAACCACAATGTTGCATCTAAGAAAAACTAGAATAAGTTTAAATTAGATCACATAAAACATGTTAAATCATGGAGACATTTATTAAATAATCTTACGAATATTATTTGATCAATCAAATTGTCATTTAACATTAAACAGATAAACATTTAAATAACCAAGCATTAAATGATCATATATATATCAAAATTTTGACTACATTTCATTGATATATACAATGCTAATGTGGTTTGTGACCACTCGATCCCTTAGGATTTGGTGATCACATCTTTCTAGAGGAAATCTATTGAGAGACGGTGGTATACGATAATGATCGCAAGCTAACAAATGCATCTAGGGTATACTGTAGACCATGTGCCCGTCCAATAGCCTCTTGGTGATTCTCCCCTAGATGATCTCTCTTTTCTTGTAGTTTGGCTATCTTTGACTTGAGTCTCTCAACCTCAATTCATGATCAAGATGGTTGAACCTCCTCATAGGTAGCCTCAACTTAGTGGGAACACCTCCTAAAACTCTCATATGTCATATGCAGTCTAACATACAACTCGAATAGATCAAGATCCCACTCCATGATGGGTGGGGGCACATAGTCAGTATCAACAACATCCTCATAGACTAATAGAGGCACTATCTTAGCAGTGACCTAGTGATAGAGATCATGTAGGTCTCTCACAACTCCTGCAAGATAGAAATCATAAATATAATCAATACACATCATGATAGTGTAGACATGGAAAATATACCAATCACACCCGATCCTGATTTTACTAGTACACCAGTTCATCCTAAATCATCTCTCTGCTAATCATTTAATTAAATAATCTTTATTTAATTAAATTCATCACATTTCATCTTTTAATTAAATAAATCAATTTTATCTGATCAAGTCATCATCTCCTATTAATTAAATAAATCATTTTTTATTTAATTAATCCTATAGTCCCTCTTTTAATTAAATATTTAATTTTATTTAATTAATCTCTAAAGTCATTCCATTTAATTAAATAAATTAATCTTTATTTAATTTAATCTAACACCATCTTCTTTAATTAAATAAATCAAAATCTTTATTTAATTAAGTCTAAATCATTTTGTTCTAATCTTTTGATTTAAATCAACCCATAAATCTAAATCAATTAGTCACGTCATATAATCCCTCATTAAATTAATTAACCCTTGATTAATTTAATTCTAATCCATGTCCCATCCTCTACCTTTTGCCACTTGCACGTGAAAATAGATTTAATTCATTTATTAAATCCCTATTTTCTTTCAACATGGCATAATAGGAGAATATTCTTCCAAATTTGAAAATCCCTCCAAATGGGATGTGTCTTTCCAACAAGGCATTTAATTCATCTTACAAGTCCTTTTGCATTGAGCCAAGTGGCCATTACTCCATTTGACTCTCCCTCCACCTTGTTATTTCACTAGTTTAAAATTTCAACTAGTTGCATTTATGGGCACATTCATCAAAATGTGCACATCCTTCATCCATTCATCTCTTGACAAGTGGCACCTTGCCATTGGTTGAAAGTTAGTTCCACATTGCTTCTTTTGGGCATTTCTCCATCTTGTCATTCTATAAATAAGAGGCTTCTCTCCTCATTTTATCATCCACAATCCAAGTAGAATTATTATAGTTATTTTCATCTTCAAGCATTAGCATTTTCATCAATTGCATCAAGGCATAGCTAGGTTATTGCAGGTTTTCTCCATGGAGTTCATTTGAAGCAATCACCAAGTGGATCAATCATCACCAAATCATCAAGAGTTTGCATAGGAGTTGGGAAAGGGCCAATTTACAGATCAAATTGGCACCAACTCCCCCATAAGATCAAGAGTTTGCATGATTTTTAATAGGATTTAATCTATCTTATTGATTTTTATTGTGTTCTTGTTTTTATTCCTATTTTGAGCATTGTTAATGGATTTTATGGGGAACTTTGATCTTGGCTTGCATTTGAATCTTCTAATGTGTTTGTTTCGTGTCTTTTGTAGGTTCTAGGATCTTGGTTCTATAGAGACATATATGGACATAAAATTGAAACTTTAAGCATGAAAATAAGCATAAAGTATAATAGTAAATAAAATATCATCACCTAGCTCTCTGACTAGCCATGTAAAGACAACCTCGTCCTATGGAGGAGTGATAAGGGAAACAACCCGCGACTCAAAAAAGCACACAGTAGAGGCAATAAAATTATTATTGTTTATTTATTGGTAATATGTTCTCGTTCCAAAGAAATTACATTCCAGAAGATCAAATCCTCACATGCTACAATACATGCAACTTTACTATTTCTAAAAAATAAATTCCCCCTTTCCCAATACAATTTTTTGTTCCCCAATTACCCCCCTGAATTTCAAAAAATGAGTCCTAAATAGCATTTTTCTGGCTTGGAGCCAAAAATACAATTTGAATTTTGAATGTAGGTGGTTGGGCACCAAAACTTGAAATTTGAAATTCAAAAATTGAGTCCCATTCAAAAATTGGTAATTTTCCAAAAATTGATCAACTTTCAAAAGCCATCACTTTTGATCCAGGACTCTGTTTGACACACCATTTGAAGCATTAGAAAGGACTTAGAGTGTAGTGGATGCTAAGAATGAAAATTGATTGAAATTATTGCACAAAGAAACTATGGTGGTGGAAGAAATGTTGTTGTACTAGAAGAGGGTTTTAGATCCATGCAAAGTCAAGTTCAATCACTGTAGGAGTAGCTGCGTCGAGGGTTTGAGCCAAGAAGAGGAGATGAAAG
The DNA here is from genome assembly GCA_007258455.2 of Sequoia sempervirens. Taxonomy (NCBI): domain Eukaryota; kingdom Viridiplantae; phylum Streptophyta; class Pinopsida; order Cupressales; family Cupressaceae; genus Sequoia; species Sequoia sempervirens. The sequence goes on along the minus strand of VDFB02000003.1, from coordinate 355,284,622 downwards.
TGAAGCTAAAACTGAATATAAGAATGATGAATAGTTTGAAGAAGAACAAGATGCAATAGATCTAGAGTAAGTTAGATTATTTAAGGCCATCTCCAAGATTGGAAAAATACCAAAGATTGATGTTTCTATATTTTCTAGAAATATTAACCCAGAAAATTTGATTGATTGGATCAACTATATGGAGGAGCACATTGAGTATGAGGAGGTGGAAGATCCTGAGAGGGTCAAATTTTCAAAGACCAAGCTAAAGAGTCATGCAAATATTTGGTGGAAAGTGGTACAACTAAAAATAAATCAAAGAAAGAAAGAGAGAATAACCATATGGGACCGGATGGTGGACAAATTTAAAATATAGTTCATTCTTGTGGAATATGAGCTAGATATTTTTGAAGATGCAAGGGTTGAAACAAGCAGGAAAATATATCAAGAAGTATACAAAAGAATTCTACCATTTCCTTATTAGAATAGGCCATTTTGAGGCCCACAAGGAAAAAGTTTCTTATTACATAAATAGGTTGAAGCTGAGTATTCAAGAAGAGTTGGTCATGTAAGAATGTCTACCATTGAAGATGCATATTAGTTTTCTTTGAAGGTAGAATAAAAGTTGAATAGAAGGTTTGAAAGCAAGCAAAGAGGTGGGGGTCATTGTGGAAAGACTAGTGGATGGTCATATGGAGGTCAAAATTAAGATCAAAATAAGGGTGAAGGATCTGGTAGTAGTTAGAACCAGAAAGGAGATAACACCTACAATCCTCATAATCAAAATAATGGAGACCAAATAGAAAGAGGAAGATTTGAATGAGGACTAGGAAGAGGAGACTTTCGTGAAACCTAAAATTCTAGTGTGGAGAAGGACATAGAGCCTATAAGTGTCCTCAACATCAAGGAAGGACAAATAGCAGACTTAAGGGTAATGCACGAGTTGCACATGTGGATGAAGATGTTGAGTCTTCACATTCTAAGGATGCAAAAAGAGGAGAGGTTCTTGTTTCTAGAAGATCCTTGTTGAATGAGGAGAAAGAACCAACTCAAAGGAAGAATTTGTTTCACACCAAAGGTAAGTTTACAGGTAAAGTTTGCAATGTTATTATCCATGGAGGTAGTACTAACAACCTTTTTTCAGAAGATATGGCTAGTAAGTTGTAGTTGGAGAGAAGATAGAATTTGAATCCATATCAGATTGCTTGGTTGCAAAAGGACCATAAATATTTGGTAAATGAAAAATTTCTTGTAAAGTTCAAGATTGGAAATTACCATGATGAGGTATTGTGTGATATTATGGCTATGGATGTTTGTCATATGTTGTTAGGAAAACTATGACAGTTTGATCGATGAGTGTTGCATTATGGACATATTAAGACCTATTCCTTAACAAAGGATTGTGTTCATAATAAGTTGAAACCCCTAAGGGATGCAAAAGAAAAGGTTTTCAATAATGCAAGAATTTATTTTTCTGGTGGAAGAAAGTTTCTAGAAGGTATGAGGCATGAGCATTTGTTTTTTGCATTGATCCCTAGAATTGATAAATAAGATACTAATGGGGTACCTATAGAGGTTTTAGATTTGTTGAATAAGTTTCAAAGTATTGTTTTTGATAACATACCTAAAGGTTTGCCTCTTGTAAGAAATATTAGTCATTAGATGGACCTGATTCTTGGAGCCATTTTTTGGAATAATGTAGCTCATCGCATGACTCTAGCAGAGAGTGAAGAGTTGAAAAAACAAGTGCAAGAGTTGTTGTGGAAGGGATTGATTAGGGAGAGTTTGAGTCCATGTGTAGTACCTACAGTACTAGAACCAAAGAAGGATGGGGAATGGAAGATGTGTATAGATTCTAGAGCCATCAACAAGATCGCCATCAAGTATAGATTTTGCTTATTGAGAATGCATGACATTATGGATTGTTTGAGTGGAGCTAAGTATTTAATGAAGATAAATTTGAAGAGTGGATATCACCAGATCTAGATTAAAGAAGGAGATTAATGGAATACAGCCTTCAAAACCAATGAGGGCTTATATGAGTGGTTAGTCATGTCTTTTGGTCTAACCGATGCATCAAGTACATTTATGTGGGTTATGAATGAGGTATTGAAATAAATTTTAGGAAAATGTGTTATTGCTTATTTGGATGATATTTTGATTTTTAGTAAGAAATTAGAGGAGCACTTGATGCATATCTCAAGAGTTTTTGAGAAGCTAAGGGAGGAGAAGTTGTTGATTAATTTAAAGAAATGTAGTTTTGTGAAGAGAGATTTGGTGTATCTAGGATTTTTCGTCTCAGCAAAGGGTCTTAAAATAGATCCAAAGAAGGTGAGAGCTATGATTGAATAGACTACCCCATTACAGAGGTAAGTTCATTTTAAGGACTAGCAAGTTCTTACAGAAATTTTATTAAGAATTTTATTAGTATTTGTGCACTTCTAACTAAAGCAATGAGATGGGGTATAAAGGATTTTAAATGGACTATAGGAGCAACAAAGAGTTTTGATATGTTGAAGAAGAAAGTCACATAACAAAATTTTTTGGCACTTCCAAATTTTAATAAGGTATTTCAAGTAGGTTGTGATGCTAGTGGCACTACCATAGGAGCTATTTTGAGTCAATAAGGTAAGCATATTTCCTATTTTAGTGAGAAGGTGAATGATGCTAAGAAGAAATATTATGTCTATGATCAAGAGTTTTATATTATAGTTTTGTATTTGAAGAAATAGAGACACTATTTGTTTCGAAAAGAATTTATTTTATATACTGATCACCAAGCTTTGCAGTATCTCAATAGTTAAGGAAAGTTGAATCAAAGGCACTTAAAATTGGTTTCAAGCTTTTATAGAGTTATACTTTTGTTTTGAAGCATAGGAGTGGAAGGTCAAATAGAGTTGTAGATGCCTCAAGCAGAAAGAAAAAATTATTGATAGAGATGAATATAGAGGTTGTTGGGTTCAATGAACTCAAGAGTTTGTATCTTGAATATCTAGACTTTGCAAAGGCTTGGAAGGCTTGTTTAGAACCTGTTACATTGGATAGGATGAAATACTTCAATTTCCTAATCCAAGATAGGATATTATTTAGAGGGAGTCAATTGTGCATTTAAAGGAGTTCTATGAGAGAGAATCTAATCAAGGAGAAGCATAGTGGAGGATTGGCTAGACATTTTAATCAAGATAAGACCATTTCTCTTGTTAGTGAATTATTATTGGCCATAGTTACAACAAGATGTGAAGAAGTTTGTGCAGAGTTGTAGATTATGTCAAATGTTGAAAGGAGCAAGTCAAAATATTAGATTGTATCAAGCATTACTTATACCTGAGAAGCCATGGGAGGACATTAGCATGGATTTTGTTCTTGTCTTACTAAGGACACAAAGAGAGCATGATTCCATAGTTGTGGTGGTGGATAGATTTTCAAAGATGGAACATTTCATTGTATGTAATAAGACCAGTGATGATGTTCATATTATAGAGTTGTTGTTTAGAGAGGTGGTGAGACTACATGGTCTACTGAAGAGTATAGTTTTAGAAAAAGATACCAAATTTGTTGGTTATTTCTAGAGGACATTATGGAAGAAGTTAAAAATATATTTGATGTTTTTTTCTACACACCATCCACAAACTGACAACAAATAGAGGTGGTGAATAGGAGTTTGGGTAACCTACTAAGATGCTTAGTAGGAGATAATTCCAAGGGATGGGATTTGATTATACCATAGGTAGAGTTTTCTTACAACAATTGATTCTATCAATAGTAGCACTAGTAAATCACCATTCTATATTGTGTATGGGAGTAGTCCAAGAACTGCTTTTGAAGTAAGGAATATGGATAAGGGGGAGAAGAGTAGTGTTGAGCTTGAATATTTTGTTGAGCACTTGAAGGATTTACATGAAGAGGTGAAGAAACATATCAATAAGTTGAATGCACAATATAAGGCTAGGAAGATTTGAAAAGGAGGTATATGGAGTTTCAGGTAGGAGATGAATTCATGGTTCATTTATAAAAGGAGAGGTTTCTAGTTGGTACATACAACAAGTTAAAGATGAAGAAGCATAATTTAGGAAATTCTTATGAGGTAGAGTTTCCTAGTGGAATTAATATTTCTCTTGTGTTCAATATTGTTGATTTGATAGAGTATCATGAAGGTGATATAGAGGGTTGATCGATAAATGAATAGTGGAAAATTACAACACCTACTTCAGAGAAGGAAGAGATAGAAGAAATATTGGATAGCTGTGTGGCAGGAAGTACAAGAAACAAGTAGTATGAAGAATATATAGTTAAATGGAAAGGAAGGTCTATTGAAGATTCATCATGGTTGTCTAACGCTAATGTTAACCATCTTGGTTTCCCTCTAACTCCTGAGGAGTTGCAAGGTCACTTTTCAAATTACCTTGGGTGTTTGATGCAAGAGCATCCAGTGGTGTAGGGGCAATCTTGTATCACCCAAAAAAAAAAGTGTTTTACTTATTTTCTTTTGTTTTTGAGTCCCATGATGGCACTTAAGGGGTGTAAGATGGTCAAAAGTCAAAAAAGGTGAAAAATGGTCCCTTACTATTTTTAGTAATTTTCTCTAAATAGGCTCGTATGAACCTACAAATTTACCCCAAGGAAAGGAAATGAAAAAAATTTCTTGTGGTGAAAAGAATCATCTCAATACCTTGTACGGTTTGGGAGATATTAAATTTTATGTCCCAATAAATTTCTCCAATGCGGCTTCAAATTCAAATTTGAAAACCTTAGAAGCCCCAAAATAGCTCAAAAAGTGGGTGGAATGATATTCGATCACTTCAGTGTTGTAGATCTCTTCAAGAGATTTCCAACAATATATTATAATAAATAATTGAACACCTAGATCAAAAGTTATGGCCCTAGAAGTTGCCCCACTAAAAAGTGAATTTCATTAAAATATCTTCGTAGGAAAGAAATCAAATGGTAGGACTTTTGGTACCCAAAAAAAAGGGAAAGTTACACTTTCTAGAACATTCTAGGGTAGTTATTGGGTAAAATAAAAGGGTTAAGTAGAGGTTGTAGAAGGTGGCTCTATTATTGTAGATTGTGGCTCATAATAATAGATTGTATTTTAGAGTTGATTTTGTTGTAATGAATCAAGCCCACGAGGCTGTAGCATTGTAAGTTATGAATCTGTAATTTCATTTTTTGAAAATAATTGAAAGTTATTTTTTGTCTCACATCTTCTATGTTGGTATCTATTGTTGTGTTTTGTGTGCATTTCAGGAAGTGTAGTCCTCATTAGTTTATCCTTCAAAATTCCACTACATCAACAATGGAGTTGTAGATGCATTTTCTAAACAGAAGGACACATATCATAAATATGACATTCAATAGTGGAAATAATCCCTAAAGAATGTTTCATGGCTAAAGGGTTACAAACTCAACAAATAGAATGAGTAAGATATTTCCATGCATTTTCCATTCATATAATTTGTTCAATTTTCTTTTCTAAGAACTAGTTTAATTAGTCTAAAAAATAATTTTGTGTTTATTATTTTAGCTTTTTTACTTCTCTCTAGAGAGAGAAAGTGTTGGGTTAGCATATTTGAAAACTATTATTATTAAAATCAATTATATGTAATGAGGGAATTTCTTTGGTAAGCTTCAATAGATCATCTTTGACTTTCATTGTTAGCTCGGAGTAAAAAAATTATAAGTAGAGTAGAGAGTCACTTAGGGATTAAAGATGTTTAAGAATTTTGGTGAAGCTCTGTTGGCTAAGTTGGTGTAGATATTTACATCTAATATCAAAATCTTAGATTTATATTTTGAGACCCAAATATCTCTTGATCGTGTTCATTCTTGCAATTGTTTCTAAATTCAACTATTGTAGAGTATTCTATAGTTCCTTTTTTAATGATTTAGACTCAAGTGTGGTTTGGATAGCTTATACTTGTTTGATTTGAGTATATTTTATTATTATTTGGAGATGTTCATTTTTGTCCTTTTGGCCACTTAGCAATGGCTCCTCTCTCTCCTTTTAAGCTTTGAAGTGGTTTAAAGTGATTTGTTTGTAGTGTTGTTTCTAAATTACTTTTGTTGATTTGACGAGAAGACACGAGATTTTTGCAGATTTATAATTTGATTTTGAAACATAACCCTAATTTTCTTACTTTGATTAGGGTTATTACTTTATTTTGGTCTTACTTCTATCTTGGGAATGACTTTGAGAGCTTTCACAAGAAGGAATTAAATTGATTCATTTTGATCTGAAGAATTTGATTTCAATTGTTTATGTTCTAAGCAAGGGTGGAGATTTTCTACATTTTAGCATTGAAATTGTTGTGTTTAGGCAAGGAGTACCTCTAGGTATTTACCTCATTCAATTACATCACATATCTCCCTCTACATAGCAGTTGTTTTTTTTAACTTCCAGGTCTTTGGGTTGTAGACATTATAGCTTGAGTTGGGATTTCTGGATGGAATTTTCCTAAAATTCTATAGATTAATTAGAAATATGTGGGGTTACAGGAAGACCGGTTCAGAAATTGCATTTGATTATGTTTGTTGCAAATGTACCACTTGTTCTCTTCATTTTCATTATACAAATCTGATTATATGTGTGCTTCTTTCTATGCATTTATTTTTAAGACTATCTTCTTATGTTGTATTGTCCTCTAGTCCTTTTTTAATTCAATATAAATTTTTAATTTTATCAATTTAAAAAGAAAAAACTCAATTACTTGCAACCCCATTTTAATTATATTTTTTTCTTCTTTTTCAATTTTTTGGAATCTAAGTAAGATGTGTAATTACATCATGTGTACCATGGTTAAGGAGAAGAAAAAGAGAAAAATATCTCTCCAAGTTACAAAATATGTTGTGATACTTGATGAACTTGTGAAATATTTCCACAACCACTACAAGAGAAATGGGTAAATGAGATTGAATAATTGACATCTTTGGGATGGGAGGATATGACAAGACCACTCTTTCCAAAGATTTGTTCATTCAAAAACATTTGAAATTTATTGGATCAACCATTTTATTTGATAAGCGGGAAAATGATGTCAAAGATGTGCTCATTTCTTTGAAAAGTAAGCTTCTCAATGATATGTTTCCTAGAAATCATCATTTACTTACTAGTGTAGAATAAGGAATCTTCAAAATTGAGCATGACCTTCAAGGGAGCCACAAATGAAGGTTCCTTATAGTTATAGATGATGTTGATCATCAAAATTAGTTAGATGCCATACTATCCATAGATTCCCTCAATCCCAACAATTTGTTCATTGTCACAATCCATAAAAAGAGACTTCTTATAAGGGCTAGAGTGACAGTCGATTATAAGATGAAATAAATGAATCCATAGTATAGTAAGGAGCTCTTCTATTGGCATGTGTTCCATAGACAATCTTGTAAAAGTGGATTTGAGAATTTGGTAGACAACTTTGTGGAAGCATGTGGAGGTTTACCTCTTGCTCTTTGAGTAATGGGTTTCCATGTTTTTTGTAGTGACAAGGCTTATTGAAAGTTACAATTAGTTTTTGTTAAGGAAAGTCTACACAAAGATATTAAAGTGTTGGTGCAGGTTTTTATTTTTCTAATGGGTTAATTTATTTTTCTTTAGTCCTAGGATATTTTTTACACTTAATTAAGCTTTCTTGGGATAATAAAATGAGTTTATCATTTAATAACTAGGAGATAAGTGATGGGTACATGCAGGATCATCATGGAAAAAATAGGCCCTTAAGTGGCAATGAAAATTCAGCAAATCAAAGTTAGGCAACTTGACGTAAAAATTTGAATAAGTTATCTATAATATTTAAAAAATATGTAAGAATAGAATCTATATAAAATTGAATTTAGTTTCTAAACTACTAGAGTTTTTTTTTTTTAATCTATTTGGTGAAAATTTTAAATTTCAATGTAGTAGTACTTAAATTTCAAGGAAAAAATAAGTAGGTGTCTGTCTGACCACCCTAACCACAATAAAATGATAATATTTTTTCATAAGATTTTAGATATAAGTAGAGGGACTCATGTCCCGATGTGATGCATATTTTTTTCTAAATTTTTTCCTAGTAAATAATTAATTATGAATTTTGTATTATAACTTTTAAAAAATATAAAAACTTGTATGTCTAACCACCTTAACTTGGTCAAAACTTCATGAAATTCATTTTTTTTTAATCCTATAAAATGTGAAGCATAGAATGCGATGCATGTTTTGGATTCAAAAAATGTGATAGTGTTTGAAAACTATAATTTTTATTCAATCAGCCTATCAATCAGGACTTTAGTCATCATTCAAATAGAAAATAAATAATAATTATTTATTAAATTCAAAGTAAATCATAATTTATATTAGTAGAAAGCTGAGAATATCCTTTAAAAACCCTTTTCATTTCATTAATTTTGGGTGAAAAAATTTGTCAGCAACATGGGCCATCATATCACTTACATATCGCCACTTTTGGCCCATCACGATCCTACACATAGCCTGATGTGGTGTTTTTTTCCTTAAACGGTGGAAAACTTTCCACTTTTTGTGGCCATGTGGTTAATTCCTATTGGTTGTATTTTCCACCTCCATCATCTTCTTAGTTCTATATAAACTTACTACCTAGCTTGTATTTTCATTCATTCTCTTGCATTGTTGCATACTTTGACATACATGCACCTTGATGCATGCAGTCATTATACTACAATTTTTTTTTCAGCTCCTAATGTAATCTTGTTAGATCATAACATTTGCATATCTCTTGGAATATTAGGTTTGTAATTGTGTTATTTTATTTATAGTTTTATAGTTTACCTCTCTCATAGAAGATCTTAGTTATTCAATCTATTTCATATTTCTAACATGGTATCGAAGATTAGATTTTGAGAGTTTAAGTACTTGGATTCCTAATTAAGAGACTAGATTTTTTGTATGCTCTTATATTACATTAAAATGATCTAGAGAATCAGAAAGGAATTACAAACATTTATTAATCCTATATATATGCATGTGTGTTTTAGTGAGATTTGGTGACTGTAGCTATTTTGGCTATAGTGGTAGTATTTTTTACTATCCCATTGCATCTAGGTGACTCAAAAAATTCAGATTTGGATTTTTTTCACTCAATTTAGCCACCATATGATAGAGTAGAAAACAAGGATTTAAAGCTTAGATTTGGTGAACAACTTTCTGCAAGAGCATTTTCAGCCCAAGCAAACCTTCAAATTGCGTTTGGATGGCCCAAAAACCCCTACTCTCATATAAAATTTGTTTTTTTTAGGAAAATTTGATTTTTGACATTTTTATTTTGCCAAGGGGTCGTCACTATAGGCTAAATTCAATGATTTAAAAATAATCACAACTTTACACCATGGTGTTTGTTTTTGGCAAATGAGACATCATTGGAAAGTTGGAGATGATAAATTTATATGTACAGAGGTTTCAAAAGTATTTATTTTCATTTTTTGCTAGATATTGTAGGTTGAAGTTGTTTCATTTTCTCTTCAATGAGCCATAAATTTTTCTGTAGACCTCCATTTTTTGGAATCAAATAAGCGTTGGAAAGGTATTGAAGAGTACTACATAGCTACAAGGCTATTTTTTTAAGATTTTGTATTTGGCTCATTTTCTATCAGAATTTATTTTTTTGGTCATTGTGGGCCTATTGAGTATTGTATCTTGGAAAAGGATTTGTAAATGCACTAATCATAAATTGCCAATGTTGTAATATCTTGGGGGTGATTTTGAGACTAGTAGAAAGGGGGGTTGTCTCTTGGTGTCTCTTTTGCAGTTTTCATTCTCTTTTCATGCACTCACAAACAATATTATTTTTTTCCAAAAATGGATCAATCAATAGTTCCTTTATTAACACCCTACAACTATTTTGATTGGAAAAGAAAAATATCCCTCTACTTGAAAAAGTATGGATTGTATTGGGTAACAATGGGGCTAGAAACTAAACCAAAAATTGATGTAGAAAGGAAAAAATGGTTTAATAAGTGTGATGAAGCATTTGGAACCTTATGTATGTATGTATCTCAAAATTTTCTCTTTCATGTTGAATCTTTTTCTACACCAAATGAAGTTTGGACAATATTAGAAAAACTCTTTGGTGCACAAGATAAATTAAGAGGTAATCAATTGGAGAATGAGATAATAGGTTTAACTCCTTCAAGTTTTATACAATACAAGACTTGTTCACCAAACTAAAGGCCATAATATTGCAATTGAAATAGTTTGGAATTGAGAAAGATGATTAAAAATTGATCTTAAGTATTCTCTCTAAAATTGGTTGGGATTATTCAGTCTTTGTTTATACATTCTATGCCACTAAAAGTACCTTAGGAGAATCCTAAAAAGTGCCTTCCCTTGATGTGTTTTATAATGAACTCACAAAAGAACATGACAAGTTGGTTTAAATTGGAACTATAAAATCTTATAAGTCACATGCTTTGGTTGAAAGTCAAGGCACTGAAGATTGGAAAGATAATGGAAAAAAAAGTAAGAAACAAAAGAATCAAGGAGAGAATTCTTCAGATGTGTCTTTGTCTACTTCTAATTTAGACACTAAATCTTCTTCAAATTAAGAAAAATATAAGAAGGAGAAGGTAAAATTTGCTTTTTGTTAGAAACTTGGTCATAATGAACACAAATGTATGAAGAAACGAATTGATCACCTCACAGATCTTCTTGACAAGAGTAATAAAGGGGTTACTGAGTCTCCATCTTCCTCAAACCAATAATCTACAAATAAAAAGGAAAAAGGTCATGCTATTTATGCTTCTACATGAAATGAGGAGAAATAATGGTGGTGATCAAAATGGAGACTAATGATGCACCCTAATTTTATCCTAATTTCATTCAATATGTGTGCTATAATGTGCCAATGAATAACATAAATCAAATCTAACCCAACTAATATTCAAAAGGTAGATATACAAAGGGTAAATTTTTTTGTACCTTTCACTAAAAGTTCTTTTTCAGTCCTCACCGAGGACTCATTCGCCCTATGGAGAATGGATCCTAGCTAGGGCTCCAGAAAATCAGTTTTTGGGTTCTATTCCTCTTAGTTTGCACTCCCAAATTCTATTTGGTCATTGTTGGAAAGATATAAATAAATCTCGTAGCTTAGTTTCCATGATTTGATAAATTTTCTTGCAACTTTGACAATTTTGAAACTTTCTTCAATTTTTCTCTTCAGTTCATCTTCAACATAAAACCTACAATCACACATCAAAGAGAGAAAAATGTTGTTTTGTTAGGGAATGGTGGTTTTCCTTGGTCATACCCCTTTTTAGTAATTAAACCTTAAAAGGAATGAAAGCATGAAAGGAATGATGAATGAAAAAATGCAATGTCCCAACTCACCAATCCTCAATTGATACCTTGGGATGTAAATTTGCAAACTAGCATGGAGTAGCCTCAATGAATGTAGATCTTGATCATGAAACTTGATTAGAACAATTCCTTTGAATATGCTTGATATCTATATCTTGAATGCTACATCAACACATTAGCTTAAACCACATGCATGATGCAATACACCTTTGACATGATAATAGGAATATTGGTTGTTGTAATAATCTTCAATAACCTTCCCTTGAATACCTTAGAAATTCTCTTGAATGATATTGAATTATCTAGCTTGATATCATGAAGTATCACAAATTTTTTACCATGAAACATAATGAAATAACCTTGTATTTATACATAACTTTAGATTAATTCCCATAATTTAAATATCAAGAGATAACATTGATTTATGGATTTCAAATCATTAAAATACCACAAAAAACATATCCCAAATATGGGTCCTAGCTCTAAGTGAGGACTCATTCGCCATGTGGAAAATGGGTCCTAGGGCACTTACATAGGACACACATCAGATAAGGTGAAATATTATGTAAAAAATAGTGTCCTAGGACCTAGTAAGGACCCATTCGTCATGTGACTAATGGGTCCTAGGTCACCAACCTAGGACACACACCTAAAATTAAGTGTTGTGTAATGGCATTTATGAATTTTAGGTTTTAATTCTCATAATTTACATTAATTAGGCTTAGATTTGAATTAAATGGGTCAATTAAGGTAAATTAACCTCAATTAATTAATAAAGCCCTAGCTTAGTGTGAAAGTTTAAAGATACACTTTACAACACCCTAAATAAGGCACCATTTAGTCTATTTAGTTTAAAAGGGCCCTAAGCTTAATGTGAATGTGTGAAACACATTACAACACTAAATCAAGGCAACATTAGGCTCATTTTAATATTAATTATTCCTAAATTAAGTGAGAAAAAGGGATACCTTTTTTGTTGCTACATTTTCCCCCACTTTAGTGAGAGTATGACCGCATGTAAAACTCACATAAAGTAGAAATTCAAGACATTTATGTATGCAACAATGAAAAAGATTCATAATCATTCAACATCAAAGACCAATAATATCAAGCCCATATTTTCCAACACGATGTGGAACACATCTAAGCTATCGATTTTGCACTCACTCTGAGGTAGTGAAACTTTAGGCCATCGACTAGGCAAGTCTTCCAATAGGGAGGCAAATGAGAGAATCATCTTAGGCGTATATACCATATCAAATATATCCTTCTAGAAACTTCAATAAGGTACCACAATGCTAGGAAAGGGTCCATAGGAAAGCAAGGTTTGTTATGTTAGGTTCCCTTGAATTTAGGTTTTTGAGCTCCATAAGGCTTAACAAACTATGTTATGCCAAACACCTATGAAAATAGGGAAGGATCCACAAGCAAGCAAGGTGTGTTATGCTTGGTGAAATTTACTAGGTTTGCATTCAAGATTCACAAGGTTATAAATCTACATTATGCCAAACAATTATGAGCATTGTATATAGGGTTTTTTTCAAAGGGACTTTTCTTCATTCATGTAAGGTCTTCTTAGGGATCATCGTGCCTAATGTCTTCAAGAGAGAATAAATCAAGACTAAAAGTTCCACAACTTAAGGAATGTAGTGTGTCGCATCATTTCCACTAAGAGGAAAGTCATATGCTAAGAAATATTGCACTCTTGGAGGACATAAAACCCAATGAAACCACCAAGAAAAGGATGCATCACATCATGGAACTGTAGCGTAGAAAAAAGTATTTCATGCTTGATTTGGGAATAATTAATGATAAAATGGATTTAATGATGCCTTAATTTAGTGTTGTGAGATGTTTTACACATCCACATTAGGTCGTGGGCCCTTGAAAATTGAATAAAATGCATTTACCAATATCTTGTAAAGGTGTTGTAAAGTGTTGTAAAAGACTTTCACACTTTTCTAGACTTTTATTAAGCATCTAAGTCTCATGGACCTATTTTCCCCTTAATTAAATATTATAAAATGTGTTTAATTACATTCTCACATTAATCTCTAAGAAAGATTGTAAATTAAACCTAATCTTAATCTAGTGTTGTAATGTGTTTTACACATTCACATTGGATGTTGTGCCTTTCTAGGCTATGTGGACCTCATTTTAATGTTGTAAAGTATATTTAATCACACTTTCACATTGAAACTTGGTTCTATAGCCCTAATTACCCTTCATATCATCATTAATAGGCTCCTATGACCCCATATTGTCCATCTGAGGCTTAATTTGATCAAAGACCTAATAAAATCATCATATAGACTTGATTTCTTCACTCCCCAACATCCCAGCTAGCAAAAGATCCCTTGTGGGACTAAGTCACCCATCTAGGTGAATGAGTCCCATCTAGGTGGGACTAAGTCACCCAGCTTGGTGACTTAGTCCCATTTGGGCCATTTTCAAGGTTTGAGGGGGAAAATTTGGGTTTTAAGTTTAATTTTCCTCCATGTCAACCTTGGGGATAAAATTAATTGGAATTTTAGGTGGAATGCTTATATAAACAAGCTTATAAACCCTAATTAATAGTTCATTCATTATTCATTCATCATTCATCATCTCTCTCAAGTCAAGCAAGGTAGGGTTTTAGCATTCTAAGTCATTAAGATAGTTTTCTAAGGCATTCGAGGGTAGATTCTTCATCGATTGTTGTAGAAATTCTAGATCTATCATCATGGAAATTTTATAATTCATTCATTTCATTTCCATGCTTCCTCTTATGCTAACATTTGGTTTAATTACCTAAAAGGGGTTTGACCAAGTCAAACCCCTATTCCCTAACATTCAACATTTCTCTTTCTTTCTTTGTGTGTTTAAAGATCTAGGTACCTTGAAAGCTTGGAGATTTTTGAAGAATAGGTTGAAAACTTTTTGAAGATGTCTCCTTGTTGGCTAGGTCAAAATATTCACAAAAAGTCACTTATAGTGTCAAAGATCAAGGTTTCAGATCTAGATACCTAGAGGAATAGAAACTGCAAACCAAGAGCTTCCATTTCCACTTTTAGATTTTTAGAAAAGCCAAAGTGGACTAAGTCACCATCAATGGTGTAGTCCCACTACTAGGCCTCAAAAATTGGTTTTTTACAGTTCTAAGTACCCTTTTGTCTAAAACTTTTTTTGGCAAAATTTCCCCGAAACAAGACTAAGTTTCCCAACTTGGTGTAAGTGTCCCAGTGGGATTTAACAGTGAATTCTACTAGATTACAAAGCCCCTCTCCATCACTTTCTAGCTTCCAAGTGCACCTCATCAGTTTCATTAATTTTTGTTATAGTTTGTTTGCATTTTTAGTTCATTTTGCATATCACTATATGTTTTCAAACATTTTGCATTTCATTAGTTTTGCATTAGTAATCAATCTCTTTTATCAATAAATTACATCTATTACATTCCCCTTAGATAGAATTCAATCATATTTGCATTGGAATCTCAAGGGATTATGCTTGAGTGAGCCATTAAGACTTTTGGATACCTCTCTCCTTTTAGGTGAAAAACCCTAGAAGTGTAAGAGTCTCCTAATACAAAAATCTAAGGTTCAAGAACATAAAAAATTTCAAAAGATATTATTGATATATGCCCCCCACTTCAAAGTGGTTTCTAAGACCATTTTTATGAATAATTTATTTAAAGTAGCAAGTGTTCAATCCTAAGACATGAGAGCTTCCTCAGAAAGCCCTATGCCAAGTCATATGTTTCTGAAATAAAGCTACATCATGAAAAAGGAAGGAGGGATTTCCCCAACTATAAATAAGGGATCTATGGATTTGGGTTCAGTACGTCTTTTCTACAATGTTGTTATAGAGCTCATAAATGTCATCATCCCCCAAATACTCATAGAATTGGAAGAATAACACATAAAGATTGAAAATAAAGAAAAAACCTTTCAAGTCAACAAGGAAGAGACCTAAATTTCTGAATGCCTTGTGTCATCCCCAAAAAGGAAAACAAAAGACAAGTGAAAAAGGTAAAAATTTTATGACATATAGAAGAATGTAGATACATATAGAGGAATGTACAAAAAGAGAGAGATATTGGAGTCACCAAAAAAGTACTCATTTTTCCTTGCTTGATTTGGGAATAATTAATGATAAATTGGAACTAATGTCACCTTGATCTAGTGTTTTGAGGTGTTTTACACATCCACATTAGGTCTTGGGCCTTTTTAAAACTAAATTAACCTAACTTTGTCCTAATTCAATGTTGTAAAATGTATTTATTTACACCTTCACATTAAATTTGGGAAGCCCGTAAATCAAGTGGACCTAATCTAATGTTGTAATGTGTTCCACACATTCACATGGGTTTTAGGGCCCTTCTAAGCTAAATAGACTCAATTTTTCCTTAATTTAGTGTTGTGAAGTGTATTTATTTACACTTCCACATTGAATATTGGGCCCTTTTACATTTATGACCTTAATATCATCATTAATAGGCCCCTATGACCCTTATAAGAAGAATGTACAAAAAGAGAGAGATACATATAGAAGAATGCACACATAGAAGAAAGTAGATACTGTGTCGTAGAAAAATGGCCCCTTGTCATTTTCATGGCCTTTTAGGTCTTGTTTCATGGTGTTTGACCTGTTTTTCTCTAATTTTATGATGTAACATGCCTTGAACATGCATATTTAGGTACTAAAATTCAAATAATGATGTCTTGTGAAGGTGTTGTGAAGTGTTGTAAAAAATTTCTACATTCTTCTAGTTTCTATTCATTACAATTTACCTAAAAATCACCTTTTCACTCATCATCAAGTCCTATTTTTAAGTGTTGAAAAGTATTTTTGTAGACACATAAAAATGTCCTAGAACCACAAACCACATTTTTCTGTCTTATCATATTTCTTCTATTGTCCAAATTCAACTATTAATTAAATAATTCTTAATTAATTAATTAATTCACATCTTTTACTCTTTCCTGATTATTTAAATAAATAAACTTTATTTATTTATTTAAATACATCATTAATATCTAATGTCTTCTCATAATTAAATAAATTTCTCAATTTATTATTTATTGGTCACCTTCTCCAATTAAATAATTATCTTCAATTATTTAATTGTCTTATTTGACTTTTCCTCTAAATTTAAATAAAATCATTTATTTAAATTGTTCCACTTTCTATTTTCTCTTTCTTAGTAAATAATTTAATTTAATTATTTACTGTCACAAGACCCCACCCTTTTTAAATTAAATTAATTTTTAATACAAAATAACATTTTCCTCCATAAATCAAGTAATTTCTAATATTATTTGATTTTCCTAATACCTTTTTTTTGTGCCAATCTTATATTCTTGTCACATGCATTGTCAACCCTTGATTTGATTTTCTCAAATTAAATCTTTTCCACTCATTTCAAATTTGACCTTATGTTGCCCTAACCCTAATTATGGGTTGTCATATTGAATCTTATCCATTGATTCTAGGGAATTTGTCAATTTTTAATCTTGTCCATTCACCTAAAATTGAGTTTTCTATAAAAAGACAATTTTAGTCTCATTTGACATATGCTCATCTATCAATAACAGACCCATCTCTCTCACATTGGCAACAACATTCAAATCCTTCAACATTTTCTTTGGTCTTGGCATTGTCATATATTGCTCACATAAAATCTAAGGGAAAACTACATATTACAATAAGTTGAGAAGGTGTAATAGAGATCAATCATAGAGGTTGAAGACTGAAGGTGATATCTCTCTTTGTTTTCATGTTTCCCTCCCATCTTCTTCATTATTACTTTGGGTTTTTGTTTATTTATCTTCTCATATGCTAACCTATATTTTTCCCATAGTTACATTAGTGAGCCCGATGCCAAAATCATGACTTTTTGTTTTTTCCATACAACATTTTTTGTTTTGTAGGTACATGTACAAAACTATGCATTCACAGTTTTTTGAGCTGCAAAGGTTCTGTCGCGACACATTTTCTTTTGGGATTGGCACATCTGCAAGCCTAAGTTGCATTTGACAGATGAAATCATGCATTTGACCTATTGCAACAAATCTATGGGCTTGAATGACACATTTGAAGTTGTGACACATTTGACAGATAGAATGATGCATTTGTTTCCAAATTTAAACCTTTGGCTCTGAGACATATTTGATGTGCAGAGTGACACATCTTCCATCCTGAGATGCATTCAATTGACAGAAACCCACATTTTCTCAACTGTGACACATCTAAGATCTTGAAGGACACATTTGCAGGTTGAGATGAATATGTTTTGCATATCGATGCATCTGACTGGTAAACTCCAAATTCTACCCTAAGATGCATTTGACTGGCATAGCGATGCATTTGCTTTGTTGCAACACATTCATCTAGTAAATTTTTTCTCACTTTTCTTTCATATTTTTCCAATTTTTTTATTTCAAGCAAATAGTTTAGGGGTTTTCTAGTTACTAATCTACTATTATAGCATGTGACATTAAATTTTAGTGGGTCTAAGACATCTCTTTAGCAACTACTAACAAGTGGTTTTGTAAGTTCGATTGTCCAAGATTATGATTTTGAAACACTTGTGTTTGTTCTTTTTTAGATTAGAAAACACTTCCATTACTGCTTTAAATAGAAAATTTTCTTATCATTTTCTTGATTATTCTTGAAGGTGGTAGGTGATTATGCTCTCACCTTGTGCAAACTAGGTGATCAGAAAACTAGACCCATCTATTTTTGTGTCACCACGATTCAATAACCAAAGTATCCTCTCCCCTTATGCACATGTGTGATCTTGGGTGCAAGAGAAAGGATTATTGACTCTAGGAATTGGGTTTTCCTTGCTGGGAAAACTTACTCACCCCAAAGCAACTCAAATCGGCAATGAAGATCTTTTTCTGAGCTATGCCTGACTGGTATATAAATGTGAATCCTCATGGAAAACTTAGGATTACAAGTGCAGATGTGTCACACGAACAAGTGAACTCCCCAAAACCCTATTGAGTGTAACCTCTTCAAGTTGGAGTTCCTCCTTATCGGAGCTAATCTTGACCCATGTGTGGCCACTCGAACGGGGGTCCCAAACTTTTTTTTTTGTGTAGTTTCCAAAATCCCTTCTATTTTCTAGTGCAACAACATTCATTGTGAAGGAATCCACGTTCTCGCAATTCTTAGTAGAGATGATCAACCTGCCATGGGATTTTTATGAGGGTTGGAAGCTTGGTTGACCTGAGAAGTGAGTGCACTATAAGGGGGAGCTCGTGTGGCCAAGCTTTTGGATTCATCCGCTAAGAATAAGTGTGGTTGGGGAAATCCACGTGGAATCTAGCGAATATTGTCCTTGTCTAACCTAGGATTGTGCTTGTCTTCATTCTCTTTATTTTCAAAGACAAAATATTGTGTTTGCCAAGTTTTTTCTAAAAAATTCAAACAAAAAAACACCATCTCACAAATCTAGAAATTAACATTTAACTTGAGACAACTTCAAAATTCAGTCAAAATTGCAAACAAACTAGACATTCATTATGCCTGCAATGTATTTTCTATCTTGTGCAACACATGTGCTTTATTGAACCACATTTGCAACTTTCTATGACACAATCACTCTGATAAAACACATTTGGTGATTTTTGAACTGCATTTGAATCTCTCTGAGTTGCATTTGCTATTTTGTGCCACATTTGACAATCACTATGCCACAATCGCTTTGCTAAGTTGCATTTGATACATTTTGTGACACATTCGACTATGTTGAGCTGCATCTGACCTTCTAAACAATGCAATTGCTTTACTAAACCACATATGATATCTGTAGAGCCCCATTTTCTTATCTTGAAATGAATTTGACACATTGGAACACATTTGTGACCTGAAACAACACAATTTCCTAGCAAAAAAAAAGTCACTTTCCAAACCTAAGTCCACTGTCAATAAACATTTGTCATGTATTGTGATGCATATGCCATTTTGCAACACAATTCTTGCATAGAACGATGCGTTTTCTATTTTGAACTACATTTGACACCTGAAATGACACATTTTCCTGTCATTTTAACAAATCATTGTCACTGTCTAAGTCTGAAACCAGGCATTTTTAGTTAGTCTTTAAACACATTTCCTTAGTGGTCTCTATCCAAAATCAGAAAAATTTAGGATTGCATAATTTAGGCTAGAATCATACCTTTGCATTGTCATCCTGTCTTCCATTGACCTTGATTTTCTTGCTAGTCAAGTTGAATACAAATTTCCTCATAATAGACAATACCAATAAGCCTTAGAATTTAAAAGATAATTCCTCCAATCCAAAAACCAATGTCCTTACCAACAACCCATAAATCCTAATCCTCCATCCATCTACCCTCACCATCAAAAGTCCCTTAACACAAATCCCTCCATTAAGTCACAACAAACGTCTAATTGTCACCCTTATCCTAACCTTGACAAGGGAAACCAACTATCCACTAGTCCATTCCAAGTTTCCACGTCATATCCTAGTCCTTCACCTATCAATCTCATTCAAGTCTCCATGTCCTATCTTGGTCAACCATCCACCAACTCATGTCAAGTCTCCACATTATACCATATTGATCTAGTCCAAGTCTCCATGTCCTATCTGAGTCAACCTTATGTTATTCCATTCCATGTCTCCATTTCATATCTTATTCATTCACTAACTATTCCAATTCAAGTCCCCATGTCCTATCATAGTCCTTCATCCACCAACCCCTTCCAAATCTCCATGTCTTATCCTAGTCCTTCATCCATTAATACTTTCCAAGTCACTCCCTCACAAGCCACATTTAGTCATGAAAATTCTATCATGGTCCAAAGTCAAATCCCATTGTGTAAACCAGAGGATACATGTTGAAATGAAAGCCCAAAGCATGACACCATAACATCGACCTCATGTCAAGAACAAGGTAGTCCATCCCATGACCCTATCTTTAAGTCCATTCAAGAAGTCCTTCAAGATAATCACGACATCTAAAATACACCTATCCTTTACAAAGATTCCATTCCCAATCATATCATCCAAAACAACCCCATCTTTGACCAAGACAGTACCATTGACCAAGAAGTCCAAAATGATCAACTTCATGACCTTTATGCCATTCATGATCAAACACTTTACAACCCTATTTAGGCCTCGACTATTGACACTTTCCAAAATGAGACACTCACCTCCATGGGACACGTAGATGATCTTCCTCCAAAACAAGAGTCCTATACTTTGGACATATTTGCAAATGATCAAGCTATAGCTTATTTTACTGGACTCTATGGAAATTACCATAAAGACAATTTTTACATTGACTTGGAAGCATGAATAGAATCATTTGAATTTGACATGTCACAAGATCAAACCAAAGATATCAGCTAGAAAGACATCCATCATGTCAATGAAGCTAAGATACCCTATCAATTAAAATCATCTAGTTTTATTAGAGCAAGCTTTCTCATAGATGAGAACATTCCAAGTGATAGTTTCCACATACACAATGAGGGGTTAGCATCTATCTTGCAAAAGAACAAATACCCCATGGTAAACTGAATTTTTCAGAACATGTAATATCAAGGCAAAGGATTAGGCATACATGGCCAAGGAATTCGAGAACCAATACAACTTCAAGAAAATTACATACATCAAGGTCTTGGCTATTCTTTAGTCAACAAATCAAATAATGTCAGTGGTACCTCCTCGATATTGGGGGCAACCCTGTCAAATACAAACATCAAAATGGAGTATCTGAGTATTCCTTGTCATAATATTTTTGTCGATACCCCGTCCACCCACACCACAAATCGTCATTCCATCATGAATAAATCTTCCCTTTGGAACCAGCAAAAAAAAAAATCATACAAAGCAAAAAATAAAAAATCAAATGTCAAAGGCCATTGAATCAAGCAAAAATTCAATTGGACAAATGAAGTTAGAATGGATCCCAAAGACAAGTGGATCAAGCAAAGAAAATATGTCAAAAGAAAAAGTCAATCACAATGTGGAGCTACAAGACAAGAGGACTCCCACATATAACAAATGTGCACCTCCTTCGAAATGGTCATCAAGCAAGGCATATAAAAGTGTTGGTTCCAAACTCCATCCCAAGTTTGGAAAAAAAAATTGATTCATCTAAACACCCAAACAATCTATCCACATCTACCATCATCCATCATAATCCTACATCTCGTCTAAAGTCCAAAAATACCACATCACAAATTTTCTAGATCTTGGCAGCAACTCTTTACCAAAAGAACTCTAATGGCACTTTATCGCAATGTTTGTATTTTGATAAGGCCAACTCTAGTATCAAAAAGGACCATAATGACATAAAATAATTGTGTACAAGTGCTACGATCCTGACAAGGAAACTACTTCAGAAAGGTCATTATTGGCATGTCATGGCACCAATCTCTACATTGGCACCGTAAAAAGCCACAGAATAATCAGTGGGCATCCAAGGTGTCACGTAAATACCAAAAATAAAAATAAAAAATTGAAAAATCCCAAAAATGTCAAAGAAAATAGTAAAGAGAAAAATTTTGTCCAACGGTGAAAACCTAACAAATAGGCACCCTAGATAAGTACCATGATGAAAACCTAGCAAATAGGAATCATGTGTAAAATAAATTGTCTATGTGGAATTTTACACTTTAGGGCAAGTTGTTTCATTTCCCATTCCTTCCTCATGACATTTACGTTTGTCCATATCATTCTCGTCCATTTTTCCCACCTACCTTAGTCTTGACATAAAAAAAGCACACATAAATCATGCTTTGGGAAAACTCTTGACATGCCTATCCTTTGGTCATACACTATTCACGAAATGTGATGTCATTACTTTCATAACCTCATTATCCTTATGCAACATAGTCCTTGAAAATCATATGACAATTCCATTAGTCTCATGTCCCCTATCTTTTATCAAAGTCCACCTATCATCCTTTCATGTCTGTCACCTATCTTGGTTTTCCCTTGTCAAATGGTCTAAGGATACTCCATCATGCCATTCAGTCTTGAAAAGATGTCACTCCATATGCAATGACACTAGTCAATCCAATCGTCAAACAATGTTGCCATTATCATCATCACTTGTCAATTGGTATTCAGCTTGATTAGGGGCACAATCATATTTGTCCTTGGATTATCATGCGTAGGCATCATTTACATGCATCTGTTGTGATCCTCTCAAAACATTCAAAAAGTCCCAAAAAATCAAATATTCATCAAAAAGTCCAAAAAAAAAAAAAATTCATCAAAAAGTCCAAAAAAATCAAATATTTATCAAAAATCGAAAAAAATCATAAAACGTCAAAAATCGAAAAAAATAAAAACATGCCAAAAACACAAAAAACATTCAAATAAATGTCAAAATCTCAAAAATAGAGTCAAATTTAGTCATGCCAGTCCTATCAGTCTTTGACATTGTAGAACTATGTTGCTTCTATGACTAAAACCTAGGTAAGGCCTCTATTGATGTGTCCTTGAGGCTCCCTAGGTCAATCTTTAGCATTCATCATGTAAGTCCAATAGTGTCAGTCCCATCAAACATAGTTGCGTTAGTCAAATAAGTCAAACATAGTCACCTCGATCAAATAAGTCATACATAATCAAACTCGAATGCAAGTCAATCATTGCAAATGTCAACACCAAAATCAGACAACATAGCCCAATCAGTCATATAGTCAAAACCAGTCAACTTTCCAAAACAATGTCAATCTCACCACCCTTCGGTCCTATTCAAGATGTGTCCTTAGAATTGGACCTCATCAAAATGTCAATTTCCTTTTTTAGGATGTGTCCTTCCTGACAATTGGCATCGTCAAACCTTCAAAACCATCAAACTATCGAACTATCAAACCATTGAATGCAAATAATTAATGTTTGGCAAACAAACATTGGCAAACACAATTAAATGGTTGTTAATCTTTTTGGTCTATTTTTTCTTATCTTTTGACTATTTTGTCTATTTTGTCTTATCTTTTTATTGTTTCATCTCTTGATCATGTTACAAGCTACCTCGAGGATGTCTCATGAAGGATTTAGAGGTGCGATGATGTCTCATGACCTTTTTTTTTTCTTTGACTATTGTATGTGGATTATCTTGGCAAAAAGACGAGGGCAACTTCGCTCTTAGTATGAGCTAGGACATTCCTTGTCTGCGACCATTATTTTTGCAAGTGGATGACCTTGCACACCTTGGTCTATGTCATACCATGGTGTTTGTTGTCCATTTGTCTCATTTTTACCGCGTAATGATGATTCGAGCAATGGCTATTAATTCTTATGGCCAACGATGATGTGCCATTTTTACTTCCCAATGATGATTTTTTGCTCATCCCACCCTTCTTCCTTTTCCATCTAACATTTCTTCTAGTCTTCTTGTCCATTTTCAAGAGTGCACTCATGTTCTTGGAACCCGTCTGTCCTCTCGAGAGGGCATACCGCTACCTCCTCATCATTCTTCCTCATCCTTTTTTTCACTGGGAATATTTTTAACTTATTTTCTTTGTCACAATGTGACAAGCCACATTATGACAAAGAGGGGAAAAATGTAGACACATAAAAATTTCCTAGACCCGAAAACCACATTTTTCTATGTCTTATCATATTTCGTCTATTGTCCAAATTTGACTATTAATTAAATAATTCTTAATTATTTAATTAATTCACATCTTTTACTCTTTCTTGATTATTTAAATAAATAGACTTTATTTATTTATTTAAATACATCATTAATATGTAATGTCTTCTCATAATTAAATAAATTTCTTAATTTATTTAATTGTTGGTCACCTTCTCCAATTAAATAATTATCTTTAATTATTCAATTGTCTTATTTGACTTTTCCTCTAAATTTAAATAAAATCATTTATTTAAATTGTTCCACTTTCTATTTTCTCTCTCTTAGTAAATAATTTAATTTAATTATTTACTCTCACATGACCCCACCATTTTTTAATTAAATTGATTTTTAATTCAAAATAGCATTTTCCTCCATAAATCAAGTAATTTCTAATCTTATTTGATTTTCTAGCTACCTCTTTTTTTGTGCCAATCTTATCTTCTTGTAACATGCATTGTCAACCCTTGATTTTATTTTCTCAAATTAAATATTCTCCACTCATTTCAAATTTGACCTAATATTTCTCTAACCCTAATTGTGGGTTTTCATATTGAATCTTGTCCATTGATTGTAGGGAATTTGTCAACTTTTAATCTTGGCTATTCACCTAAAATTGGCTTTTCTATAAAAAGACAATTTTAGTCTCATTTGACATCTTCTCAAATATCAATAACAAACACATCTCTCTCACATTGGCAACAACATTCAAATCTTTCAACATTTGCTTTGGTCTTGGCATTGTCATAGATTGTGCACATAAACTCTGAGGGAAAACTACACATTTCATCAAGTTGAGAAGGTGTAATGGAGGTCAATCATGGAGTTTGAAGACTCAAGGTGATATCTCTCTTTGTTTTCATGTTTTCCTCCCATGTTCTTCATTATTACTTTGGGTTTTAGTTTATTTAGCTTCTAATATGCTAACCTATATTTTTCTCATAGTTACACTTGTAACAATATTTCAAACTTTTCTAGGAACAACTTCACCATTTATCCCTTTCTTATCACTTATTTGACCCCTTTATGCCCTCATATGCTTTAATTAAGTGTATTTTTGAATGTAAGCCTGATAAATAACATTAAATACAACTTAATTCCTAACTCTTGTTTTTAGGTCATGGGTGGGACCCATTCATGATGGGTGGTGAATGAGTCCCCCATTGGCTCCAAATTCATTTTTTTTTAAATTTCCTTTTAGGTTTTAATTCAAAAATGCTTGATGTTGTCCTATGATGAGGTATGAAGTTAACTAAGGCACAAGATTGTATAAATAAGTGATTTTCACCTCATTTTACATCCTCTAACATTCACACATCATATTCAAGAAATCTCAAGCATTCAAGCATCTTACAACATCTTATCAAGCATTATTCAAGCACTTGGAAACATTCATTGGCATTACTTCTGTTTTGCATTATCAAGGGTTTGGTAAGTTGATAGAATTTGCATGTTATTAGTTTATCATTCACTTTCATTTCATTGTTTCTTTAAGGGTTTGATTACCAAAGTGGGGTTTGACCAAGGAAAACCCCTATTTGCTAACCCTCAACCATTTTTCCCCTATTGCATGTGTGTTTGTAGAACTAGGTATGTAGATTTAAAAATATTTTTTATGTTGAAGATTGATTTACAAGTCAACTAGGTGCTTCAAGTCAACTCATTCATATTTCAAGCTTGGAGAAGGTTTTTTGTCTCTTTCCTGAATAATTGACTTCGGCAACTCGACGAGCAAATATTTCCAGATCTGGTGTTGCAGAGTTGTCTCCTAATTTTTCAAAATTTTTGGAGAGGACTGATTTGCCACTACTAGTGAATGAGTCCCATCTTAGGACGGAAAATCTAAATTTTTTTAGATTCCGGATCCCGACTATCAGAAACTAGTTTCTGACACTTTTTCACCAGTAGTAGGACTAATTCTCCACCCTGGGCGAATGAGTCCCACTGCAAAATTTTAGTAATTTTAGTCAGCATTCACAACATTTTAGATTCATTAAACATTTCCCAGGTGCACTCTATTTCGTGCTATTTCTTTTTGTTCTACATTATTCCTTCATTTAGTTTATTGTTTTCATATCATAGTGTGTTTTCAAACATAGTGTAAATCTTAGTTCTACATTCATATTCATTCATTTAAATCATTCATTTGCATTTAGATTACTTCATTTAGCTTAGACAACATCATACATAACATAATTTGAGTGAACCCTTAGCATTTTTGGGCCCTATCTCTCTCCTTTTAGGTGAAAAACCCTAGAAGAGTTAGAGAAGTCCATAGGAAACCCAAAAATCTACGGTTCATTTTGGTGAGCTTTCTTTTTGAACATCTTATTTTCTGATTTGGAGTCCATTTTCATTATAATCCTAGCTTGCATTAAATTTGCATTATATTTGCATTGGTTAATTTACATCTAGGGTTTCAAATTTTTGCATTACAAAAAGTGCATTTAGCTTCCATTTTTGCATACAATTTCCTTTAAAATATCTAAATTTCTACATCTAAATCTTAGATCTGCATCATACAACCTAAAACACATCAAAAACAATTCAAAATTTTTGAAAATTTTGTAAGAAACCAGTACTGGGACCCATTCACCATACTGCATGAATGATTCCTTGTCCAAATTTTTGACTATCTAATACTACATCAGAAACCTCATTTCTTTGCTTCCTAAGCCAACTAGTATCATATAGTATAAGTCTGGAAAGTTTCTACAACATTTTTTTTATGTGTTTAGCTCAAAAACATCATTTTAGATTATTCATTCTTCAAATCACTTCATTTGCACACATCCTTACATCTGAAAATGCTTCAATTTCTACAATTTTGCATAACATTGATAAAATTACTTTTCACTTTTTCATATAAAATGCTCCTTTTCATAAAGCTTTGCATTATTCTGGTAAAAGTACTTTTCATTCTTGCATGTGCATTGTTCACATTCTTCAAATATTCCATATATTGTTTTGTATCTTTGCATATGCATTGTTCATATTGCTGAAACATTGCATGAAATGGTTACATGTTCTTCTCATTCTTATTCAAACAATCCTAGTACCTTACATATATAGACATGTTAAGAAACATTTCCTATCCGCTCCCTATGAGAGTGTTTTCAAGAAAGAGACTACAACTTGGGCCATTCCTAACAATCATACTTGTTCTTCTCATAAGATATCTCCTCTTGGTGATGAAGATATTTTAGTAGAAGAACCAATTAATGAGATTTTTGATAATCCTATTTGTTTCTCTCCTTTTACCTCTCTTAGTGGACAAAAAATTCACAACCAACCTAACACAACCTTAGATGATCATGATAACAACATTTGTTCTTCCTCTAGTATCTCTCCTAGTTGTGAAGTAGATAGTTTGATGTTAGACAACACAATTGATGAAGGTCATGAATATCTTAGTTGTCCCCCTTCACCTAAGGAAACCCCTCTTGAAAAACCATCTTCAACCATCGATCATTCCCCTACTTGTGATGAACTCCTTTTAGAAGAACCAACCTATGAATGTCAACGACATTTGGATTGTTGTTCTCCTAAAAAATCTCTTCCTATGGAGAATCTCATGGTGCACAAACATATGAAAAATGGCACATATCCTTCAACCACTAAACCTTCCCTAGATGAGGATACTCAAGTGATATTCGAATCCTCTTCACCAACTTATCATGCCAATAAAGACAAAATTATTGAGGTTATGACAACACAAGTTGGATCTCCTTTAATTAGTGAGCTTCCTCAGTCACCTTCCATTCATGAAAAACACAAAAAAATCAAAGATGTCTTGAAATCCATAATGCAATCTACTCATAACAATGTTTTGCGGTCACTAAGTTGTAACTTATTAATTCAAACATCTAGAGGACCACACAAAACTTATACATTGGATTACCTTTTCCTCAAAAATTTCCTAGTGTTGAAGACCTTAAAAAGGCTTCTGCTAATATATCTCTTTGGGAACTCATTCAACTCTCACTGACAGTGAAACTTCTCTTTGATGAAATGTTGCAAATATATAAGGAAGAGATACAATCTTCCATAAAATTGAATCATGTCACATCCTCCTCTTGTCCCATGCAAGTCACTCCATCGGAAATCACATTCCCGAAACATGAATTACCCTCACTTGCGATTCAAAACAAAAATGATCCCTTCATGATAAAGGTGACCTTTAATGAAACTATAATTAGGCACAATCTCATCGATAATGGATTATAAATTAATGTTTTTAGCATGGAACTCCTACAAAAAATTTGCATGGACAAAAACCTCATTCAACTTAATGATGTTCATACTCATGACTTTGACAATGTTCATAGGCAACCACTTGGGATGATCACATTACCTATTAAGGTTAGACCTACAGTGTTGCCTACCTCTATTCATATCATGCAAGGAACCCTTCCATACAATCTTATCCTAGGGAGACCATGGATTCATGCTATGAAAGGAGTCCCATCTACCCTTCACCATGTCATGAACTTTGAATACAACAACAAGATATACACAATTGATGCAGATGAGCGAAGCTATGTGTCAATTCATCACAACACTTCCAACTCCCCTAATCCTTTCATCCCTTGATCAAAACTTGCACCTCCATCAGTTGATGCTAACTCTTCACCTACAACACAACTCTTTTGTGATAATTGGGGGTTGTTAGATTCTACCCCTCCTTCCCATAATATTTCCAAAATCTCACCCTCATGGTCCAACGAGTCATATACAAACGATTCCTTTTCTGACACAACTTCTAGTAGTGATTGGAGTTTCACACCTACCTTTAAGTGAGGGTGTGCAATATCTCAATCTCAACCCAAACAACCTTATGTTCCATTCAATCAACTCAGTTCTACCAAATCACCCCAAGGTAATGATGGGGGAAATATAACTCCCATCCCTCATTATGCAATGACACATAACATTAACAAGGATTTGTTTTCTTCTACAACAACCAATCCTTCTCACAAACACATACCTCCTTCATCTCACTTGGAAGATTGTTAAGGTATTGGTTACAACCTTCCTCCTACACATGGATGCAATGAACACACAAACATATCATACTTATCTTCACTTTCATCAAATCCTTTGCACAACAATAACATTCAACATCTAATAGAGTGTGGTTCTCTTCCTTGGGTTGGAGCACCTAATTCCTCTACTTGATACTCAATTTCATCCATTCCATGCTCACCTTTGTCCTAAACTAAGTGGGGGAAAGGGGTTCAATAGCCTTGTCCTCATATGTCACTTGTTGCTGTCACTTTTGACTATTCATTAACCTTTCATGAACATATAAGAGCAAGCTTGGGATGTGGACAACATGTCTTAAGATTGACTTGCATATGACATACTTTTGTCTTTCATTACATAGCTTATGAGAAACATATGACTTTGAATAGATATTTTTGAGTAAGCTCCCATGTCCTCTTCTTCTACTTTAAAGCAATTTCTCATAGTATGGGTGCTCACAACCACATTAAAGTGGGGGCATACATCACCACTCACATTTCATTGTGCGATTTCTTTCTTCTTGTGATGCATCCTTTTCTTGGTGGAGTCATTAGGTTTGATTCCTCCAAGAGTGTGATACTTATTTTAACCTATCCTCTCTTGGAGACATTAAGCATGATGTTCCCTAAGACGAGACCTTGCAGGAATTAAGAAAAATCTCTTTGAACAATACTTACACTATTTTGCATTAACAATGTCTATGAGTGTCAAGCATACGAAGTTTCACTTACCTCATAGAGCTCATTTTTCCTTGTGGCACCTTATTAAAGTTATCAGGAGGTATAGTTTTAATATGGTTGAGTAGGAAGCCCATCTAGTGGCATGACTTTCCCCATAGGCACCTTTGTGTTTGTGAGTGCATACCAAGTAGTGTATGTATCTTACCTTTTGGGCATTCTCACCCTATGAACAGTAAAAATTTATGTGGCCCCAGAGTGAGTAAATTTGGGCCTTCTCACTCGGTGGACCATCATGTGTTATGTCACCCCAGAGTGAGTATGCATTATCTTTTATCCTAGATCTAATCCACAACTAGTTGGACTAACAATCGAAGCTTCATCTGATTCTCAACACTTGTGTGTTCCTTTGTTCTTATGCTTAGTTTTCCATGGGATCTTCATCTTGGGTGCTTGATCATCCCTCTTGATCATTGTTATTCCATCTTGCTAACATAGGTGCATTTGAACCCTTCACTCAATTTTCATGGCTACTTTAGTGTGAGTTTGAAGTAGGTTCATCTTCTCACTAAAGTGGAGCCTAAATGTGCTATAGAAAAATGGCCCCTTGTCATTTTCATGGCCTTTTAGGTCTTGTTTCATGGTGTTTGACCTATTTTTCTTTGATTTTATGATGTAACATGGCTTGAACACGCATATTTAGGTACTAAAATTCAAATAATGATGTCTTGTGAAGGTGTCGTGAACTATTGTAAAACATTTCTACATTCTTCTAGACTCTATTCCTTACAATTTACCTGAAAATCACCATTTTACTCATCATCAAGTCCTATTTTGAAGGTTTTTTAAGTCTTGTAACAAGACTACACACTTTTCTAGGCACAACTTCACCATTTATCCCTTTCTTATGACTTATTTAACCCCTTTATGCCCTCATATGCTTTAATTAAGTGTATTTTTTATGTAATCCCAATAAACAATATTAAATACAACTTAATTTCTGACTCTTGTTTTCAAGTCCTAGGTGGGACCCATTCGCCATGGGTGGCGAATGAGTCCCCCTTGGCTCCAAATTCAAAAAAATTAAAATTTCCTTTCAGGTTTTTATTCAAAAACACTTGATGTCGGCCTGTGATGGGGTATGAATGGTTAACTAAGGCACAAGAATGTATAAATAAGTTATTTTCACCTCATTTTGCATCCTCCAACATTCACACATCATATTCAAGCAATCTCAAGCATTCAAGCATCTTACAACATCTTATTTAGCATTATTCAAGTACTTTGAAGTATCCATTGACATTAATTTAGATTTGCATTATCAAGGGTTTGGTAAGTTGATAACATTTGCATGTTATTAGTTTATCATTCACTTTCATTTCATTGTTTCTTTAATGGTTTGATTACCAAAGTGGGGTTTGACCAAGGCAAACCCCTATTTGCTAACCCTCAACCATTTTTCCCCTATTGCATGTGTGCTTGCAGACCTAGGTATGTAGATTTAACAAGCTTTTTGTGTTGAAGATTGGTTTACAAGTCAACTAGGTGATTCAAGTCAATTCATTCATAATTCAAGCTTGTAGAAGGTTTTCTATCTGTTTCCTGCAGAATTGACTTCAACAACCCAACAAGTAGATATTTTTAGATCTAGTGTTGTAGAGTTGTCTCCTGATTTTTCAAAATTGTGGGAGAGGTCTGATTTGCTAGCAGTGATGAATGAGTTCCACCTTCGGATTGAAAATATGAATTTTGTCAGATTCTAGATCCCCACTATCAGAAACTAGTTTCTAACACTTTTTCACCAGTAGCAAGACTAATTCGCCACCCTGGGCAAATGAGTCCCACTGTGAAATTTTAGTAATTTCAGTTAGCATTCACAACATTCTAGTTCATCAAAAATTTCCTAGTTGCACTCTATTTCATCTTACTTCTTTTTGTACTACATTATTCCTTCATTTAGTTCATTGTTTGCATATCATAGTGTGTTTTCAATCATAACTTAAATCTTAGTTTTGCATTCATATTCATTCATTTAAATCATTCATTTGCATTTATATTACTTCATTTAGCTTAGACAACATCATACATAACACAATTTGAATGAACCCTTAGCATTTTTGGGCCCTATCTCTCTCCTTTTAGGTGAAAAACCCTAGAAGGGTTAGAGAAGTCCATAGGAAACCCAAAGATCTATAGTTTAGATACATATAGAGGAATACACAAAAAGAGAGATATTGGAGTCACTAAAAAATTACTCCCTTTTCCTTGCCTAATTTGGGAATAATTAATGATAAATTGGACCTAATACCACCTTGATCTAGTGTTGCGAGGTGTTTTACACATCTAGACATTAGGTCTTGGGCCCTTTTTAAGCTAAATTAACCTAACTTTGTCCTAATTTAATGTTGTAAAATTTATATATTTACATCTTCACATTAAATTTGGGAGGCTTGTAAATCAAGTGGACCTAATATAGTATTGTAATGTGTTCCACACATTCAAATGGTATTTAGGGCCCTTCTAAGCTAAATAGACTTAATTTTTCCTTAATTTAGTGTTGTAAAGTGTATTTATTTGCACTTCCACATTGAATCTTGGACCCTCTTACATTTATGATCTTAATATCATCATTAATAGGCCATTATGACCCCATATTGTGCATCCCAAGGAATAATTTAATCAAAAACCCAACAATATCAACATATAAGCTTAAATTTGTCACTCCCCGACACTTTAGCATGAAAAATAGCCCCTATGGGACCCATTCACCCAAGATGGTGAATGAGCCCCATTTGGCCTATTTTTAAGGCTTTGAGTGGGGAAAGTGGGTTTTTAATTCAAATTTCTCCTATGTCGGCCTTGGGTATCAAATTAACAATCATGTGATGGATTTCCTATATAAATAAGCTTCAAAATCACTATTTCATCATGAATTCAAGTTCTCAATTCAAGCAAGAAAGAGTTAAGAATTGCAAGTCTTCACAAGGTCATTAAGATAGCTTCCAAGATCATTTCTAAGGAAATCAAGAGCAATATTCTTCATCAATTGTTGCAGCAATTCAAGATCCATCATCATGGCAAGGTTCTAATTTCTTTACTTCATGTTCATGCTTCATTATCTTATTTCATCATTTTTGTTTAATTATCTAAAATGGGTTTGACCAAGGAAAACCCCCATTCCGTAATAATAAAAATTATGTCTCTCTTTCTTTATGTAATTACAAATATAGGTGCTTTGAAGACTTAGAGATCATTGAAGATGTGGCTGCAAGGTTGTTGGAATTTTCTTCCCATTTGATAAGTCATAATATTCACAAAAATTCAAGTCTATAGGATTGAAATTGGCAGTTTCAAATCTGGAAACCTAGAAGATTAGAAAGAGCAAACTAAGAGGTGTAGATCAGAACTTTGAATTTACAGAAAATCCAAATTGGACTCATTCACCACAAGTGGTGAATGAGTCCCACTATAGATTTTTTCAAAGATCTTTGTAGATTTGGATACCCATTTGCCCGAAACTCATTCCTGTGTAGAAATCTAGAATTGGGATTGATTTGCCCAGAATGGCGAATGAGTCCCACCAGGCGTAAAAAGTAGTAATTCTAAGATTTCAAAGCTCCACTCCATCTCTCTACTGATTCCAGGTTCATAGTTTCAATTTTTTAGCTTTATATGGGTATGTGCAAGATCATGATGGGCCAAAAAGTGGCAATATGATGGGTATATGGCTGACGACTTTTTTTTAACCCAAAATTGATGAAATGAAAAGGGTTTTTAAAGGAGATTCTCAGGTTTCCACCAATATAAATTATGTTTTAATTAGAATTTAATAAGTAATTAATATTCATTTTCTATTCAAATTACGACTAAAGTCCTAATTGATAGACTGATTGAAAAACATCTATAGCTTTCAAATGCTATCACATTTTTTGAATCCAAAACATGCATCACATTATATGTTTCACATAATATAGGATTAAAAAAAAAAATTAATTTCATGAAGTTTTGACCAGGTTATGGTGTTTAGACACACAAGTTTTTTTATATTTTTTAAAATTTGTAATAAAAAATTTATAATTAATTATTTACTTGGAAAAAAATTACAAAAAAAATGCATCACATCGATACATGAGTCCTCTACTTATATCTAAAATATTATCATTTTATTGTGGTTAGGGTGGGATAGACACCTACTTCTTATTTTTTCCCTAAAATTTAAGTACTATTGCATTGAAATTTAAATTTTTTACCAAATTGAATTTTTTCTTTTTTAAACAAACCTAGTAGTTTAGAAACTAATTTCAATTTTCTACAGATTCTATTCTTACGTATTTTTAAAATAATATAGATAACTTATTCATTTTTTAATGTCAAGTTGCCTAACTCTAATTTTTCTGAATTTTTTTGCCACTTAAGGGCCTATTTTTTCCATGATGATCTTGCACATACTCATATCTTGTTTCATGATCATTTTTAAGGTCATTCATTAGAGCATTGTATCAAACTAGGGTTTTGCATTTTATCCTTCATTGCATTATCTTTCCAAGTCTAAACTTGGTGGTGAACCCCTCTTGTAATCTATAATGATATCCTAGGATACCTTATTGCTAGATCTCTCCTTCCATTCTTTATTGGATTGAGATATCTGAGGTGTCCTTCAGTGTGGCAATTGTGAAATAGGATCCCTATCCTTGTGTTTATGCCTCAAAGGTGGGAGCATCCATTTCCATTGTCTAAATTTTGGTGAACCTACATTTAGAACATTGAAATTCTGGTCTGGAGTGCATCATCATCCTAGATCTATCCTTGATTGACTTTGCATTAGGGTTGCATTAGTTAATTGGCATTTAGGGTTTCTAAAATTTTACATTAGTGAAAGTGCATATAGGTTTCATTTTTTCATCTCAAATCATCTAAAAATTACATTTCCACTTATTATACAGATCATACAACATAAATAGCATCAAAACATTTGAAAATTTCTAAAAAATTTGAAAAAAAATCCCCATTGGGACTCATTCGTCACCTTGGGCGAATCAGTCCCTTTACACCCCTAAAAATACCTTGTACAACATTGAAAACCTTGTTTTTGCACTTCTGTTGGATGCCATAAATTATGTGTTAGTGGGTGGACTTTCTGTTACATGTATTTCACTAAATCTAGCTTAAATGGTCTCATTTCATGCATTGCTTAATTTTAAATTTGTATTTTCACATTGCTACATAGCATAATCAGTCAATTGTCATCTTCACATTTTGAAAAATTGCATTACTCTTTTGCATGTTTGCACTATCATCCTTTCATTTCAAGCTTGTAGCACAATCATTACATCATGTTCTCATTGCAAAAATCTATAGTTATCATACTTCATGTTCTATTTTCCAATCATGTTGAATGTTGTAAGAAAGTTTTCTTAAGTGCATATGAATATGAGGTCGTTTCCCCACTCTTTTTGTTCATCATTGATCCCTCTCCTAGTATCCCTTATGAGAGTGAGGTTAGTCTAATGAAAGAAACCTTGGGTAATCATAACAATCACATTTTTTCTTCTCCAAATAGCTCTCCTACTTATGAAGAAGATATTATAGCGTTAGAAGAACCAATCGATGAGAGTTTTGAGAACCCAAGTTGTTTCTCTCCTCTTACCTCTCCTATTAGACAAGACATTATTAAACACGGGGAAATAGCAATAAGTAATCATCATGATAACATAAGACAAAAAGATACCATTGAAACCTACCTACATTCATCTCCCAACATCCTCTCCTCTTGTGATGATGATGAGGATATGTTGGTGTTAGATAAGCAAACCTTTAAGATCTATGACAATCCTCTTTATGATCCTTCCCCTACCTATTCTATTTTAGAAGACATTATGGGACAATGAAGTGAAAATTTGGACAATCTTGACAAGCACACTTGTTCTTCTCTTAGTATCTCCCCTAGTGTTGAAGAAGATAATTTGATGTTAGAAAACACAATCGATGAAATTCATGAGAATATTAGTTGTCCCCCTTCACCTAGGGAAACCATTATTGAGCAATACAATTCAACCATTGATCATTCCCTTGCCTGCGGTGAAGTCAATTTAGAAGAAAAGACCTTTGAATTTCATGAACATTTAGTTTGTAGTTCTGATCCTAAAAACTCTCCTTTTATGGAGGATATCATGGTATAAGAAAATCTGAACATTCACATGTAATGGGGCTTCCTTAGATGAAGATGATGAAGTAACATTAGACTCCTCTTCACTAAGAGATCATGCAAATAAGCACAATCTTGTTGAGGTTATGATGACACAAATTAGATCTCCTTTAATTAGTGAGCTTCCTAAGTCACCTCCCATTAGTGATTCACATAAAAAAATAAGAGATTTATTGAAATCTATGATGTAGTCTAACAATGTTTTGCAGCAACCAAGATATAACAAAGTTGCTCAAACATGTAGGGGACCACAAATGTCTCCCACAATATCACCATTACCTTGACATATTTTTCTTGGTGCTCCTTGATCACCTTTTCATAATTATATAGTTGAAGATGTGAAGAAGACCCCTGCTAGTATATCCATATGACAACTCATTCAACTATCACCTACATGTATACAAGTTCCTATTTCAAGAAATGTTAAAAATAAAGTAGGAGGAAGTACAATCTTATATGAAATCAAACAATGTAACATCTCCTTTCATTCCATGCAAGTCACACAATCAGAAATCACATTCCCCAAACATGAATTTCCCTCACTTTAGATTCAAAACAAGAATGAAGCCTTGATGATAAAGATGATCATTAATGAAATTGTAGTTAGGCACTCTCTCATGGACAATGGAGCATAAATTAATGTTTGTAGCATTGACCTCCTCAACAAAATTGACATGGACAAAAGGCTCATTGAGCTCAATGATGTTCATATTCATGGCTTTGACAATGTCAATATGCAACCACTAGGGATGATCACATTACCTATTTAGGTTGAACCTATAATATTGCCTAGCCCTATCCATATCATGGAAGGACCCCTTTCATACAATATTCTCCAAGGGAGACCATGGATTCATGCTATGAAAGGATTCCCCTCTAATCTCCACTGTATAGTAAAATTTGAATACAACAAAAATATATACATGGTTGATGCAGATGAATGAAGCTATGAATCATATGATCACAACACTTCCAACTCCCCTAATACCTTTAGTCCAAGACCAAAAGTTGAACTTATACAAGTTGACGCTAATCCTTTACCTACAACAAAACTCTTCAATGATAATTGGGGGTCATTAGATTTTACACCTTTTTTTAATAAAGAATCCAAAATATCACCCTTGAAGTCCAAAGAGTCATATACAAATGATTCCTTTTTAGATACAAGTTCTAATGATGATTAGGGTTTTACATCTCCCTTTATAGGAGAGTGCAAAATCTCACAACCTAAACCAAAACAACCTTGCATTTCATATGCTCAAATTGGTTCTACATCAACAACATTAGCCCATGATAGTGATGGGGGCTATCTAACTCCCATCCCTCATGAGGGGACGATGATAACTTTAAAAAGGATTTTTTTTCTCATGAAGTAACCAATCCTTCTCAAAAACATAAACCCCCTTCATTTGAATTGAAAGATTGTTATGGTATTGGATACAATCTCCCTCCTACACATGGATACAAGAAACACATGAAGCAAACCGGCATACCATACTCTTTCAAGAAAGATATAGGGTTATCTCCCTTATCTCAATTCTCATCTAAAGCCTTATCATTTAATGTGTGCATGAAATCTTGCACAAATAGAGGAACATCTTCTACTACTGATCAAGAAGGAATCTTTTCAAGACACCTCCAAGATCATTTGATAACTCTCCATCTAAAAACGTGAAATAAATTATACTACAAGAATTCATTTTGTGCATATCACAGAGTTCATGGTCATTCTACTAACAAATGTAAGGCTTTAAGCAACAAAATTCAACATCTCAAGGAATACGGTGCTCTCCCTTATGTTGAAGCACCTAATTGCTTGATCTAATAATTATTTTCATCCTATTCAGCTCACCCTTATCCTACACTAAGTGGGGGCAAGGGGTTAGGTAGCCTTGTCCTCATATGTCACTTGTTGTCTCTTTTGGCTATTCGATCACCTTTCACGTACATATAAGATCAAGCTTTGGATGTGGATGATATGCCTTAAGTTGGCTCGCATGTGACATACTTATCCATGATGTAGTTCAATTTGGAAACATATGGCTTGAGATAGGGATTTCCGAATAAGCTCTCATGTCTTCTTCTACTTTAAAGAAATTTCTCACAATAATGGTGTTAGCAAGCACTTTAAAGTGGGGGCATACATCGACACTCATCATGTTTTAGTGTATGATTTTATTTCTTCTTGTGATGTGTCCTTTTCTTGGTGGTTTCATTGGACTTGATTTCCTCCAAGAGCATGATATTTCTTCGATTTTTCCTCTCTTGGAAACATTAGGCATAATGTTCCCTAAGAAGAGACCTTGCATGAACTAAGTGAAATCCCTTTGAACATATCTTACACTATTTTGTAATTTACAAAAAAAATTATATGGCCACCTTACATAACACAACTTGTAGTTCCATCCTATTTACATTTGTGAGCTCCAAGCATACGAAGTTTTTCTTGCCTCATGAAGCTCAAAAAGAAATTTTTTGTGTGGCACCTTATTAAAGTTATTAGGAGGTATAATTTTGGTATGGTTTGAGTGGGAATCCTAATCCGAGGCATGAGTTTCCCCATAGCCACTTTCATGTGTGTGAGTGCATACCAATCATGAGTTTATGTTTCTCACCTTTGTGGAGTTCTCACCCGATGGATTGCTAGGAGTTCCATCACCTCAGAGTGAGTATGCATTTTTTTTTGGACAAACATCCTAGATCTGATCCACATTGTGTTGGAAAAATGGTCGAAGCTTGATCCATCTTTTTACTTTTTCCCATTTCTATTTTTCTTCCTTTTAATTATTGACATTACATGATCGTGTATCTTGTTTTGCTAGATTTCATACACCATTGTGTGTTTCCTCTTGTGGTTATGTTGGTTTTACTTAGGATTTTGAATCTTGGGGGCTTGGCCACCTCCTATGATCTTTGTCATCCTTTGTCATCCACATTGG
Organism: Sequoia sempervirens; assembly: GCA_007258455.2. NCBI lineage: Eukaryota > Viridiplantae > Streptophyta > Pinopsida > Cupressales > Cupressaceae > Sequoia > Sequoia sempervirens. Next base: position 355,245,884 of record VDFB02000003.1, on the reverse strand, counting down.
TACATTTCAACACCTCTTGAATGTCTACTTTAGTGTGATTTTGAAGTAGGTTTATCCTCTCACTAAAGTGGGGGCTAAATGTCGTCACCAAAAAAGTATACCTTTTCCCTTGCTTTATTTGGGAATAATTAATGATAAATTGGACCTAATATCACCTTGATCTAGTGTTGTGAGGTGTTTTACACATCCACATTAGGTCTTAGGCCCTTTTTAAGCTAAATTAACCTAACTATGTCCTAATTTAATGTTATAAAATGTATTTATTGACATCATCACATTAAATTTGGGAGGCTTGTAAATCAAATCGACCTAATCTAGTGTTACAAAGTTTTCCACACATTCAGATGGGATTTAGGGCCCTTCTAAGCTAAGGAGACTCAAATTTTCCTTAATTTAGTGTTGTAAAGTGTATTTATTTACACTTTCACATTGAATCTTGGTCCCTCTTACATTTATGACCTTAATATTAGGGTATGTGCAAGATCATGATGGGCCAAAAAGTGGCATTATGTAACTAATATGATGACCCATGTGGTTGACGACTTTTTTTCTACCTAAAATTGATGAAACGAAAAGGGTTTTTAAAGGAGATTTATAGCTTTTGACCAATATAAATTATGCTTTACTTTGAATTTAATAAATAATTATTATTCATTTTCTATTTGAATTACAACTAAAGTCCTGATTGATAGGCTGATTGAAAAACATCTATATCTTTCAAATGGTATCACATTTTTTGAATTTGAAACATGCGTCACATTCTATGATTCACATACTATATGATTTTTTAAAAAAATGAATTTTATGAAGTTTTGAACAAGTTAAGGTGGTAAGACATATGGTTTTTTATATGTTTTTAAAAAATTTAATAAAAAATTCATAATTAATTATTTACTTGGAAAAAAATTACAAAAAAATATGCATCACATCGGGACATGAGTCCCCTAATTATATCTAAAATATTATAAAAAATATTATTATTTTATTGTGGTTAGGGTGGTCAGACAGATACCTACTTCTTATTTTTTCCTTGAAATTTAAGTACTACTGCAATGAAATTTCAATTTTTCACCAAATAGATTTAAAAAAAAAAAAAACCTAGTAGTTTAGAAACTACATTAAATTGTCTACATATTCTATTCTTACATATTTTTGAAATAATATAGATAACTTATTCAAATTTTATGTCAAGTTTCCTAACTTGGACTTTTTTGAATTTTTTGCCACTTAAGGGCATGTTTTTTCCATGATGATCTTGCACATACCCATCATCATTAATAGGCCCCTATGACCCCATATTGTGCATCCCAAGGCATAATTTTATCCAAAACCCAAAAATATCAATATATAAGCTTAAATTCTTCACTCCCCAACACTTTAGCATGAAAAATAGCCTATGTGGGACCCATTCACCACCTTGGGCGAATGAGTCCCATCTAGGTGGGACTCATTCACCCAGGATGGTGAATGAGTCCCATTTGGCCTATTTTTAAGGCTTTGACCAGGGAAAGTGGGTTTTTAATTCAAATTTCTCCTATGTCAACCTTGGGGATCAAATTAATGGTCATGTGAGTGGATTTCCTATATAAATAAGCTTCCAAATCACTATTTCATCATGTATTCAAGTTATTAATTCAAGTAAGCAAGAGTTAAGCATTTCAAGTCTTCATAAGGTCATCAAGATAGCTTCCAAGATCATTTCTAAGGCATTCAAGAGCAAGATTCTTCATCAATAGTTGCAGCAATTCAAGATCCATCATCATGGAAAGGTTCTAATTGCTTTACTTCATTTTCATCCTTCATTACCTTATTTCATCATTTTGGTTTAATTTCCTAAAATGGGTTTGACCAAGGCAAACCCCCATTCCCTAACAATCAACATTTTCTCTCTCTTTCTTTGTGTGATTGCAAATCTAGGTGCTTTGAAGACTTGGAGATCATTAAATATTTTTCCACAAGGTTGTTGGAATTGTCTTCCCATTTTCTAGGTCATAATCTTCACAAAAAGTCACCTGCAAGACCGAAATTGGTAGTTTCAGATGTAGAAACCTGGAAGAACAGAAAGAGAAGACTAAGAGGTGAAAATTATAACTTTAAATTTCCAAAAAAGACAATCACATAAAGAAAACATGAAGAAGGAAAACAATGCAAATTACTAGTAAGGAACATGTGAGTCAACTTATAGTAGGTCATCTGCATCCCAATCTCGAACAATATATACAGAAGGAAGACAACTAGCCAAAGGGACAACATGAAATTCCAAAACTAGGACAAGGCCATCTAACCCCTTTCCGCCACTAAGTGCAAGACAAGGATGAGTTGGGATAAGTGATAATAATGAGCTCCTTGTGATAAAGAGAAAGATTTGCAATGAATTTAGAACATGTAATAATGAGCATACTAAGATCCTACAACTATTACATGGCAAGGAGTGAAATGCATACTTTTTTAGTCAAGTTTGATTCTTAGAGGGTGAAAACTTCTTCAATAATTTCTTTAAAGGATGAAATTTTTTGGTGTGTGTTGGTTATTTTTTAAGATCCAAACTTAATCTCAGTCCTTACCTATGAATTTGCCACAACTTAATTATCAGCAAGGTTGAAGATTGGCCAACACTTAAGTAGAGTACTTAGCACTTCACTTCTTCTCTTCAGGCTTTGTGAGACCCAGGAGGGTAATCCTACACATGCTCATAATATCTCAAATTTGGTTAAGATCATTTCCTCACACAGATTCATTCCTCAAGAAACCCACTTCATCAAAGGCTTGGAAAACCTCAGGTGAAAGTGCTATTTGTTTCAGGGAATGCATTTGTACTGAAAGTTGGGGTAGTGTATTTTAGAATATGTTATGAACTCATCTTCATCTTGAATTTTAAGAAAAATTCATTGCTAGCTCAGTCGGCCATGAGATAAACTAATAAAACAACTAGTGCCCTATCTGAGGGAAAAATGGAGTCACAACTTGCAATCAATTAGTAATACAATTATGATTGAACGTCATAAATTAAAGGACCATTAGCATGCCCCTTTGTAGCATCTAACTCACTGTGTCTTAAAATATTGCTTCATTACCTAATCCTATATCCCTTTCCCACAAACTAATGGCCTTATTTTAGCATTTAATCAACTCATTGAACTGAAGCATAAAACAATCTCATTCATTTGGTGCAAATGACAAAAGACAAATTAAATTATAATTAACAACTTCATTCATAATTTGGAAGAAAGATACACATGAGAGCAACATTTTAGAACTAATATTCTCCTTCATTATTGGTCTCACTTTGTACAACTATATTTAAGATCTTCATACAGTATAATTTTTTCCCTGGATTGGCTTCTGATATATTTACTAATGTACCTATTTACATTCTATTTGCTCTGAGAGCATAGCATTCACCTTGACCTATTCTGGACTCAAATTTCTGAACTCTCTTAGCTTCGACCATGAAATTCCCTTTATAATCAAGGGATCAACAAGCATCTGGTTGAGTTCAAAAACCTAATTTCAACTGATTCCTCGAAGAACTCCCTAGGTGATTTTTATGCAATCATTTGGAAATAGGGAGGACAAAAAAAAACATGTGTAGGATACCACTAGTCTTTGTCACTACGTTCATGTTGAACAAAAAAGATTCCATATCATATCAGTTGGAGGACCTCCACATCAGCATGGAAGAGAAAAAGACAAACCACAGACATATTGAAACAAATACCTCTTATGCAAAGATCATGGTCTCATAAAAAAAAAAGCAAGGAGGTGACCTTATTTAGAGTCGTTGGCATTAGAGAATGCTCGACCACTCCTTTTCCTCGATGAAATTGGAGGGACCATCACCACGTCATTGTTAGAGCTCCCATATGGCACTAGAGAAAGAAGGTATTGGCCATATCCTGATTCAGTGTCACCTTCAGCATCTGAAGGACTGTTAGAGAGCACAATAGGAGAATTATGTTTGCCCAGGTAGGCCCTATGACTTTTATCTTTTTTCTTGGCCCTCTTCACTGGCTAAGCCAGTTCCTTTCCTTTGAACTTGACCATTTCTCCCGGAATGCTCATGTTTCTCAAGCTGTGCGTACTCTACACAATTTATTTCTTCTTATGACCTCTATCCCTCCTTTTACCCTTTGAATCCTCAAGAGAAGCCTGTTCTTCTTGCCCAGTTACATTCTCATGACACTCAAATAGATTAAGTCAGCTATACCTTCTAACAGGCTGAATTGTCACACCAGTTTTCCCCATCTCCAGAATAATAAAAATTTAACAATTTAAGACAAAGCTAAAAGGAGACACACCTACAAGCCCAGAAAATTGTAACCAACCCAGCACAAAAATTCCTAACCAAACTAGAGAACTGAATTTAAAACCAACTTACTTAGGACAAGAATGCTCAATATTCAGCTCAGGAAAAACAAAGAACCTCTCACTCTTCTTCACACTACACCTTACATTCACTGCATACTAGAAAGATGGTGAAAATGAATAGCGATCAACTTGCATTAAATAGACAATTGGAGTATGGAGAATTAATGATTCAAGAACTCCTCATGCAAGTGAGTTGATAAATTAATAGCTCGGCTTTGAATCTGGGTCATTGATCTTAACATAATTAAAACTTCATCTTTGGTGACCATGAGCATCATTTTTCGACCATTAGCAACTTGTTCTTACAAAATAGTGATGCCATCTCAAATGCTGCCACGTTTTCCTTTTAATCTTGATTAATCATACGTGATCTGAAAATTAGCATGTATCACCAACCTAATATGTGCTCCTTCATTAGTATCGGCGAAGTACATAAGACCAGTTTTTTTTAGAGAGAATATTTCCTTATATACTTCATCGCTCATCGCTGATCCTCCCCAAATTTTAGGGTCTAATTAGTGATGAAATTATTGTCACGATGAAGTTTATTCTATTGGATCATCCTATTATAAAATCACATCAATGGTTCTCCAGTCATCTCGCTACTTTCTTTCTTGCTTTACACGTTTCCCTCACGATTCTACCATGTTGCTTGTTCTAGCAATAGCCATCACCTATCGTGGATGCATCTCGTCCTTCATCGGCCTCATCAGCGATGTCAAAATCCTTGCAATGAAATCTCAGCCCTTAGATCTACAGCTCGTCCTTGATCATGTTCATCCTTCCATCACACATCTCTAATTCAAACTTTGCACCTTGGCTCCAATCAGCGATGGGAGATGCAGTAAAGAAATTGGATTTAGACACGTACACCTGCATGAAAATCAATGGTACAAAAGACATCGCATATAAGATCTTATTACATTAGTGAAAGAAACCTTTTAGAGAATCTCATCGCTCATCCCAGCTTTGAAACCTAGGCTCAAGAATGAATCTGCAACGAGTGATGAAATATAGAAACATTAGGCCATCGCTCATAGCTAATTCTCCTCATATTGTTTGCAAGAAATTAACGATGAAAGGATTTTACATAGTGATAATGTGTATCATGTATCACTAATGCAGAATTTAGCATTTAAAACATATCCATGATTCATGATGTAAGGGAATTCCATCATATCTCTCATCATTGATCTTAAATTTATCATTTTATGACCATCCGTAATGAGTGATAAGAACGTAAGACCGAAGGTTATCTATTATCGCTATTACAATTCTTAAGGCTCAAAAGCCATCAACGATAAGTGATTCCTTTACAATACATAAAACATCACTCATTGTAGATTTTCAGTAGAGCTCTAGCAACTACTTGCGATGAGCACAAACAAAGAAATGTCGCACATCACTTGTCACCAATTTAAAACATACACTCCAAAAGTAATCAACGATGGGCGATTTAAAGTAAGATGGTTGTTGGGACTTAAGTGAAGACTTTAAGCACATGCACTTAGCTTGTTCTTAGGAGGGGACCCTCTAAGATGATATGATAGAAGGGGCTCAAAAACTTCTAATTCACGAAATGCAAAGGATGTAAAGGCCAAAATGGTCCCTCTACTTAACCTTATAAAAAATATGAGGCTTGGACTTTGGCTTGAGGGAATGGTTACCCAATGATAATGAATGACATAAGATATTTTAAAGTGACCAGGAATAGGCAATAAGAAGTCAATGACCAAATAAATTACAAGCATTTATAACCAATAAAGCCCTAAACCCTCAGATATCAGCCCCACATCCAAATGTGACAAGGGTTTGAGATGGAACAATTTTTTTTTTGAGGGTTCCATCAGTGTGATGGGAAAATAATTTATGATAAGAATAATATGGTTCATTCTTATTATTTTTTCATTTGGTCAAGCTTGCACATTTAGGTGGTAATTCAATTAGTTGCCTATGTAAAAGAATATAGAAGATTGTCTCAGTTTTGGATAGTTGTAATGAGTTATAAAGAGATTTAAGAGGTTCATACAACTGTTGTAACTTAATCTTTTGATTATCATGCATTTGTGGTTTCTTATTCTTTGGTTTGATTACTATGTTTTCATCACCTTCTTCTTCTAACTGCAAACCCTTTCCTTTTTCAGAAAAGGATGTGTTAGGAGTGGTAAAGTGATCAAAATTTGATGTTTCTTTTCTCTTATGTGTGGGAGATGTATTGGAAGGTGGTTGAGGAGGAGGAATTTTTTTTTTAATGATATGGTCAAAGGAGCACATGAATTATATCCCTTATTTATGTTTAAGCATCATTCTTACATTCCATATGAGAGGAATTACATTACCAACAATAGGCTTGGTTCTCACAAAGTTTTGCAACATTTTTAACTCTCCATCGAGCCTCCTTATGTTGTCTTGTGGGATATTACCAATATAATACATATTTTTTGTAGGAAGGGAAGTCATGGGAAATGAGGTATGCATACTATGATCCATAGGGGGTTGATTATCAACACTTTTAGAAAGAGAGTTAGAAAACCTAAGATCCATGATGAATAGTGTATTACAATATGATAGGAGTCTCAATCTACATCTCACAATAGTATTTCTAATAGGAAACCATGTTGTAAAGCTCATACAATATTCACAAACTTAGTGTACATACCCAAAATGGAAAGAGGGTAGAGTGCAATGCAATGACCTAGAATGCAATGTGTAAGTGCAATTTTAGATTCTAAACAAGGTAATTTTCTTATTACACTATGTAAAAATCTGAAAATGAAGTCTTGTAAATGCAATTTTCAAATCACACATGCACTAAATTACCAAATTAGGCTCAATATGATGAAATTAATGAAATAGAAATTTTAGAAACAATAGAAAAAATCTGAAAAACAACCCATAGAAATGTATAAATGAATATTTTAATGCCCAAAAATTTAAATTATAAGCCTAATCAGGGAATCATTCACCCTAGGGAAAATGGGTCCTAGATGAGGTTTTTGAAACAAATTTTTACTGATTTTTAAATGTTTTCCAATGGTTTTCAGATTCAAGTTTGTTACAACAAGTTTCAGTTTTAGTTTTCTGTAAATTTAATGTGGAATGGAAGTGCAAATTATGACAAAATGATGACCTTGAAGACTTAGTTTGATATGTAATTTTGTTTCAATTTTCAAATGCAAGTTTATATGATGTAAACGATATGTAAGATGACTATTTTTTTTTGTTTTTCAAATTTAAAGAATGCAAAATATGCAATCTTAAAACCTTAAATGAAATGCAAAGTTGAATGCAAACTAGACACCCTAAATGAGACCTAATTCAATTCAATGAATGAAAATGAATGCAAGATCTAAATCTAGGATGAAAATGGACTCCAAAATAAAAAAAATATAGTTCCTAAAAGTTACGTTCACCAAAATGAAATGAGGGGAAATTAATATGGTGGTGATCAAAATGGAGACTAATTATGCACCCTACTTTTCTCCTAATTTCATTCAATATGTGTGCTATAATTTGAAAATGAATAACATAAATAAAATCTAACCCAAATTATAGTGAAAAGGTAAATCTGAAAAGGGTCAAATGTTGTGTACCTTTCACCAAAAGTGATTTTTCAATCCTCACTAAGGACTCATTCACCCTATAGCGAATTGGTCTTGGCTAGGTCCATGGAAAATCAATTTATGGGTTTTGTTCCTTCTAGTTTGCACTCCAAGATTCCAGTCAATCACTATCAGAAAGCCGAAAACAAATTTTGTAGCTTAGTTTCTGTGATTTGACAACTTTTCTTGATTTGACAACTTTTCTTGCAACTTTCTTCAATTTTTCTCTTCAATTGATCTTCAACCTAAAACCTGCAATCACACATCAAAGAGAGAATTTTTTTGTTTTGTTATGGAATAAGGGTTTTCCTTGTTCAAACCTCATTTTGATAATTAAACCTTGAAATGAATGAAAGCATGAAAGAAATGATGAATGAACAAATGCAATGTCACAACTCACCAATCCTTAACTGAAACCTTGGGATGTAAATTTGAAAACTAGCATGAAGTGGCCTCAATGAATATAGATCTTGATCATAAAACTTGATTAGAACAATTCCTTTGAATATGATTGATTGATCTTGAATGCTACATCAACACATTAGCTCAAACCACATGCATGATGAAATACATCTTTGACATGACAATGGGAATCTTGATTGTTGTAATAATCTTCAATAACCTAGCACTGAATGCCTTAGAAATGCTCTTTAATGCTATTGAATGCTTTATCTTGATCTCATGAAGTTTCACAAAAGTTTTAGCATGAAACATAATGAAATAGCCTTGTATTTATACATGAATTAAGATTAATTCCTAAAATTCAAATATCACAAGCCATCATTGAATTATGGATTTCAAATCATTAAAATACCATGAAAAACATATCCCGAAGAGGGATCCTAGGTCTAAGTGAGGACCCATTCACCATGTGATGAATGGTTCCTAGGCCACTTACCTAGGACACACATCAGACAAGGTGAAATGTCATGTAAATATAGGGTCCTAAGACCTAGTGAGAACCCATTTTCCATGTGGAAAATGGGTCCTAGGTCACCCACCTAGGACACACACCTTCAAAAATTAAGTGTTGTGTGATGGTGTTTATGAATGTTGAGTTTTATCTCTCAGAATTTGCATTAATTAGGCCTGGATTTAAATTAAAGGGGCCAATTAAGGAAAATTAACCTTAATTAATTAATAAAGCCCTAGATTTGTGTGAAAGTGTAAAGATACACTTTACAACACCCTAAATAAGGCACCATTAAGTCCATTTACTTTAAAAGGGCCCTAAACTTAATGTGAATGTGTGAAACACATTACAACACTAAATAAAGGCAACATTTGGCTCATTTTAATATTAATTATTCCCAAATTAAGTGAGAAAAATGGATAATTTTCAATTACGCCACTACATTAGAAAAATATAAAGTAAAATATCTTTGTGCTTCTATGAGTATTGGATGGGGGAGATGGCTTCTCGATTCAACAACTTCTCATCACATGGATTCTTCATAATCCATGTTCTCTTCCTTTGAGCCTTGTGTTATGCCACCTATTTATATGGGTAACAATACATACATGAATGTAGTTAGGAAGGGATCTTCTAATATAGGGGATGGTACTTTTAATGATGTATTATGCATACATCATTTGTCCAATAATCGTCTTTCCATCTATCAAGTTACTCATAGTGGAGCATGAAAGACTATGGAATGCACTCCTGATTCAGTTCTTATCAAAGATTTGGAGAGTAGAGAGATAATTTCTACTAGGGTGGTTGATCATGCATCCTGGTTGTATTCCTTTTCAAAATTTATTCTTGATGATGTCTTTTATCCTTTAGATGATGATAACCCTTCTAATGTGGAATTTGATTTTGAGAATTTTGGCTACTTAAACTTTGGTATTCTCACAAGTGATCCATTTCTTGAATCTTTCATTTCACCTCCTCTATCTAATGTTACTACTTTAGATTACAGTGTTGGTTCTTTAAAATTTTCTAGTGATTCATTGTAGTAGGACATTCATTGTCTTTCAGATATAGCTTGGGATGATCTCTTCATAGGTATTTCAAACATTTTTATGGAGACATCTATTACAAATTTGGGAGACACTATTGATTGTATTCATCTTCTCTTTGATGAAGTTGATCCTTCTTCAGATGTTGTGAGGGAATAGTTTGACCTTCTTGTTCATTCTCTACATGATCATTATCATATTTTGACATGAGTGTGGATACTTTGGATGAACATTTGGGGGAGAAATCTTTAGAGCAGATAATTGAATCTTTGGATGGTGTTCTACATCAATCTTAGGAGATTTTGAGTTCTCATTTTCAGCAATATTTCCTAGAATGCTTGATTTAGTTGTGACAATTTTCCACATTGACATGGGGACACTTGAGCCGAGTTCAGAGACTCCATACATCTTAAGTTTTCTTCCTACATATTACTTTTGGGAGTGAGGAGATAGCTCACATACACCTTTGGTTGTGTTTCTGAGGAACATTGTTCGATGATCATAAATCATCTTATACATTCAACTTCGAGCATCTACCATTGGATCTCTTTTTGGGGGATTCTTTTTCCTTCCACTTCATTTATCTCTCTCTATTACAAGGGGAATACTTTATTTTTGTGAGATGAGGCTTCTTCTTCTCTAGGTGGGAATATTATATGTACATAGGTACCTAACATGGCTTTATTTATCAATACCCATCATCTTTTACATCATCCTAATTTGTGCTTAAGGGGGGTTGTTGGTGTAAATTTTTATTTTCCTAGTGGGTTAATTTATTTTCCCTTAGTCATAGGTTTTTTCTACACTTAATTAAGCTTACTTAGGATAATAAAGTGAGTTTACCATTTAATAATTAGCAGATAAGTGGTGTGGTGTTCCCTTCCTTAAAGGGTGGAACACTTTCCACTTTTGGTTGCCATCTCCACTTTTTGTGGTCCATATCCGCTTTTGGTGGTTTATTCCTATTGGTTGGATTTTCCACCTCCATCATCTCCTTAGTTCTATATAAACTCACAAACTAGCTTATATTTTCATTCATTCTCTTGCATTGTTGCATTCTTTAACATACATGCACCTTGATGCATGTAATCATTATTCTGCATATTTTCTTTGAGCTCCTAAGGAAATCTTGTCATCTTGACATTTACACATCTCTTGGAATCTCGGGTTGGTAATTATGTTATTTCATTTACAATTTTATAGCTTATCTCTCTCATTGAAGTTCTTGGTTATTCAATCTATTTCAAATTACTAACATAAAGATATGTTTAAAATAAGCTATGATGCTCTAGAAGAGGATAAAAAATAAATATTTATGGACATAACATACTTTTTCTTATATAAATATGTGAGTAGTGCCATAAGTATATGGAAGGATTCAGAGTGGAGAGTCGAACATGCACTTCAGACTCTCAAAGATAAGTGCCTCATTGAAGTGAAAAATTATTCTAATCGGATGCATGAACATAGTGATTGATAGCTTCCCTCTATGATATGCCATTATGAGCAAACATTCTTTTTGAGAATGCATGACCACCTCTATAACTTGGGGAGAGAAATGACAGATAATGAAATGATCCATCCTTGTCATTTGTGGCATTTTGAAGATCTGTATATTTTTTTGAAGGCCTTAAGTTCATGCTCCTAGTTGGAAATGGTTTATTTTCTATAAGCTGCTACAACTTTTATGCATAACTTATATTGAACATTTTCTAACTACAAGAAAATTTGAATTCAGATTCAAATGAGAAAAATCAAAGGAGTCCAAGACACCCTCATCTGGTTTGAAGGAAAAAGTTTCAGATGTTCCAGTCTTATTCACGACCTTGAAAGTGATTTCTATATGACATATTTTTTGGGAAGTTCAAAGAAATCAACTGATTTAAAATGGCTTCAACTTAAATTTTATTATGTATATTATCTGTTTATTCCTAAATGGATTCCTCTACAAAAAAATTATAGTCTAAGTATTGAAGGAGTATCACTTGCAAGATTGTGGCAAAGGGATGACCAACTATATATTTTTTGTTGATAAAACTTTAAATTTTGGTATCATAAACATTTAATTAGTTCATTCTTGTAATATTTTTATTATTTTAAAAACCAAGTAGTTTGAACAAACTAAAAGAAAAAAGAAAATAAAACATAGAAGATTATATGAATGTTGTACAACAAACAATCACACACTTTTTATTATATGAAAAAATGTACAATTACCTCTATATTTATAGAGAATTTCATGCATACGATTCTACTAATATTTAGGAGATAAAAAAAAAATAGTAAACTACAACATAATGGCTTGAGATGTGCATGATGGACCAAAAAAAATTTAGTGAATAGTTTTAATTGCTAGATGGTGAATGAAAAAACATACAATTCAATTTCAATTGACTGTATACGTGGGAAGTCACTATATATGTGGGAGAAAATAGACTATTTCAATACTCCCCCTTAATTTCTACTATTAATAGCTTCACCATCAATTATTCCCAAATTTTCTCTTAGATACTCAAATTTTTCCTTCTGTAATGGCTTAGTGAAAATGTCTTATATCTGATCTTTGGATTTGCAAAGTTCCAAATGAATGTCTACTTGTTTTTTTAATAATAAAAATAAATCTATTAATACTTTACTCATCCAAACTATTTGGCATGTTGTTGATGTGGCTGCTACATACTCTATTTCAGATGATGAAAGTGTTATTATTGGTTGCTTCTTTGATTCTAATAAGAATGCACCTATTCCAAAATTAAAGACATCCAAAATTTCTCTTTCTATCATCCATGCTACCTGCAAAATCATTGTGAGCATAAGAATCAAACAAAAATCATTAGTTTTTGAATACAAGATTTTATATCCTATTGTTCTTATCACATATCTCAATATCCTCTTTCCAACTTTCCAATGTAAGTCTTTTGGTGACTACATGAATCTTGAGATTGACTAACCCCATACATGATATCTGGTCTTGTAGTTGTAAGATACATCAAACTTCCAATTTATCTTTTGAAGATTGTAGAATCAACATTAGGCCCTTTGTCTTCTTTGCAAACTTTAGTGCCCATTGCAACTGGTGTATATGTAGGATTACAATTCAACATCCTAACCTTTTCAACACATCCTTTGCATATTTGGATTCAACTAATGAAATTTTGTTTTATTTGATTGAACAACTTAAATATCCGAAAAAATACTTCATCAAACCCAAATCTATCATCTCACATTCTTTCTTCATTTCTGATTTTAATATGTCGATATCAACAATTTTCTAGTTAAAATTAAATCATCAACATATAAACACACAATCAAAATATGACCTTTATTGATGTTTATGTACAATGTGGGCTCACTCTTGCTTCTCTTGAATCCATTACTTTGCATGTATGAACAAAATCTACTATACCATGCTCTTGGTGCTTGTTTGATACCATATAGAGCCTTCTTGAATTTATAGACTATGTATTTTTGTCCATTCACTTCATAACCTGGTGGTTGTTTCACATATACTTCTTCTAGAAAACCATTCAAAAAATATGATTTGAGGTTCATTTGAAAAAAAATATAATTATTTTATGTAGCTATTGTTAAAACCATTCTAATAGTATGAAGTATAGCAATTGGAGCAAATGTGTCATTATAATCAATTCCATAATTTTGTGCAAAACCTTTTGCTACTAACCTTTCCTTCTGTTTTTTAATTTCACCTTTTGTATTAAATTTGGTTTAATAAACGCATTTGACTCCTATACAATCCTTAACTTCGAGTAGATCAACTAGCTCCCATGTGTAATTTCTTCAAATGGAATCTATATCTTCATCCATAGATTTGATCTAATGTTCCTATAAAAGGATGAATGTTGTTTGGTTCTTCTATACTTAAGAGATAGAACAACAAACTCCACTCACTCTCATTCAAGGACAAACCCTAGAGATCTCAACCTCAAGTGTGCAAAGGAGAAAGAGATCTTGCAATAGGGTATCCTAGGGGATGATTATAAACTAATGAGGGGTCCACCACCAAGCTAGGGCTTGGAAAGACAAATGAAATGCAATTTTTAATGCTTCACCCTAATATGATGTAATTTTTAACTAAATGACCTAAAAATACATATAAAACAGAACATAAAACTGCAAGATAAAATGTGTGCACCTAGAAACTTGAAAGAGATTGAATGAAGCCCTAAAATGCTAAAAATATTGATTTTAATGTTGACTAGGACTCATATGTCAGACTGGGTGATTTAGGCTTCTTAGATCTAGGTTTCTGCACAGAAATTGAAATCTGGGAAATGGGTGTTTGAAACTATAGAAACCTAAAAAATGACCTAAATTGGGACTCATATGCCATAATTGGCATATCAATCCAGTTAGGGTTTTTTGAAGCTTCAAATTTTGGATCTGCTCTTTAATGTTTGCTATGTCCTTCCCAATTGATTTCCAGATTTGAAACCCTAATTTGTAGCCTATAGAAGCCTTCCAAGTATCTCCAATGCAAGGTGACAACTTTGAGAACTTTGAACACTTTGACAACTTTCTCCAAACTTTCTCTTCAATATGTCCTCAATCTAAACCTATAAATCATACACTAAAGAGAGGTGAAAATGTTGTTTTATTAGAAGAAAGGGGTTTTCCTTAGTCAAACCATGTTTTGGTAATCAAACCTTGAAATGAAATGAAATAGCAATGGAGAATGACAAACAAAAAAAATATGATATTGCAACTCACCAAACCCTAGCAATGAAGTGCTACAAACATGTGTGAGATGGATCCAATGGATGTAGATCTTGAATCTTACTTGAATAGGATATTTCTTGAGTTGAATGCTAGCTTGAATCATGAAACCCTACATCACAATTGTTAGCTCAAAAACAAACATGATGCATGAAGACTATGACAAGATGCTTGATGTTTGAATAATGCTACAAAATGCTTGGTAATCTTCCCTTGAAGACTCTTGAATGCTCTTTTAAGCACTTGAATGCTCTTGTGAACTCAAGCTTTCTATAAGGATGCTCATTCAACTTGCTAGGTGTAAAATGCGTAAAAGAACCTTGTATTTATACTTAATTATGCCATTTTTTTTCTAAACTATAACACTACAAGCGAACATTAGATCTAGGAGGATAAAATTCCACCAAAATTTTGAATTAATTTTAATTTTGGGCCACACAGGACTCGTACATGCCCAAGGTGGTGTATGAGTCCCATTAGGTATAAACTATGGGACCATTTTTAAAAATGCTTAGCGTATGAGTCCCAAATCACTAAATCTAGGCCACACAACCTAAAACACCTGAATTATGATTGGATGTTGATTTATGTCAGGATTATCCTCAAAAAGATGCATTAAATGAGGCTTTTGGATGCAAGATAAGGCCAATTAAGACATAAAGAGGTACAATTATCTATCAAAACCCTAGAAAAGTGTGAAAGTGTGTTACAACAATTTACAACACCTTAAATAAGGTATGATTAAGTTTATTTAATTCATAAGGGACCAAGACCTAATTTGAGTGTGTTAAACACATTACAACACTATGTCAAGGCATCATTAAGCTTAATTTTATGAGAGCCCAAACAAGTGTGAAAATATCATTGACGACATTTTTTGACACTACATCCTCTTTAACTACTTCTTCAAAATTTATAGGATCATGAGAGAATAAAGAAAAATTTAAGCCCAAATCCAAATTTTCTTCTCCTTGATCATATATCTCTTTCAAACTTCTCATTTTCTTACCTTATAATGAGACAAATGTGGGATTTTACTCATTACTTACATTTGAATTAGGAGAAGGATTCTCTACATGACCTGATGTTTGACCTATTACAAAATTTCTTTTTGGAGTGCTTGGTTCTACTTGATTTGAATGGCCATCTTTTTCTTCTTATTCTACTTCACTATGAGGTATTGGTGCTCTTGTTGTAACTAGATTGTCAACATTTCCATCCCATGATTCTTCCTCCTTAAATTTTGAATCCCTGCTAGTAATAATTTTCTTTGAAATGGGGTTATACAATCTATAAGCTTTTGATTGCTCACTATAACCAATAAAGATACATTTCTCACTTTTATCATCCAAATTTCTTCTTAATTCAAATGGAACTAAAGAATATCCAACATAACCAAAAATTCTAAGATGAGATACACAATGTTTCTTACCATTCCATGCTTCTTGTGAAATTTTTTCCTTAACACTCTTTGTAGGACTTATGTTCAAAATTTAAACTACACAAGCTACTACTTCTTCCCAAAAATCATTAGACAAGTTTTTGGCCTTCAACATACTCCTTTCCATTTCCATTATCATTATGTTCTTCCTCTTTGCTACACCATTCTGTTGTGGTGTGTACCCTATGAATTTTTTCTTGATCCAATGATCTCTAAAAAAATTCTAAAATTCATTAGAACTAAATTCACCACCCCTACCAAATCTAAGTATCTTAATGAATGGTCCACTTTCCTTTTCCACCTTATCTTTGAACTCCTTGCATTTATTGAATGCTTCAACCTTTTGCTTGATAAAGTATATCCAAGTTTTCTTGCTAAAATCATCAATGAATGTTAGAAAATATATACTTCCATCTAAAGATGGAGTTTTAATTTATCCACATAGATCAGTGTGAACTAACTCCAATGGAGTCCTTTCTCTATTTGAACTTCCTACAAGAAAAATTATTCTATGTTGTTTTGCTAATATACAACTCTCACATGAATAGGTTGGTTGCATGATGGTTGGTAATCCTTTTACAATAATTTTCTTTTCCAATTAACTCAAGCCATCAAAATGAAGGTGACCATACCTCAAATACTAGAGCCATGTCTAGCCTAAGAATATTGTCCTAAAATTAACTTCTTCTATTCCTTGAATGTAATGAATATGGAGGGAGGACATCTAGTTGTTGGTCATCTCAACCTTTGCAATTAATTTTTCACTAGGATTTCTATTCATAATTGTACAAGAACATTGTTAAAGAAAACTTTGTACCCATTTTACATTAGTTGTCCAACACTCATTAGATTATGTTTTAAGCCAAGCATAAAGTAAACATCAAGGATATATCTCTTTTCTCCATTTTTAGTAAAAAAATTTATAACACCTTTCCCCATTATAGATACTTTACTATCATTTCCAAATTTTACTTCAAATTTCATAGAATCATCAAGACTAGCAAATAACTCTCTATTTCCTATCATGTGATTGCTACATCCACTATCTAAGAACAATACATCCTTAGAACATTCTTGAGCTACATTGCAAGTTATGAATAAAATTCTTGAATTATTATTAGATACATCTAAGTAATTTGTACCATTTTTTGTCCACTTCTTGTTTCTTCCTATATTCATTTGCAAAATGACCATATTTCCTACAATAATAACATTGGATGTGGGATTTTTCAAACTTCTTGAAATTGATTTCTTCCTCATCCTATGTTATTAAAACTATGATTGGACTCATGGGACCTTTCTCCTTGATCTGAACTTTTGTGACCACTTCTACCTCTTCCTCTGCTAGGTGATACTTGAGATTTGAAAGCATTCTCTAAAGAAGAATTATTATTCCTATTCATTCTAGATTCATGAGATAGTAAGGATCCCAATAGTTCACCTATAGATAGTTGAGTTAAATCTTTTGATTCTTCAATGGAAACTACAATTGTGTCAAATTTACTAGGCAGACTTCTAAGAATCTTTTCAACCACTATTTGATCAATTATGTTTTACCCATGTGTCCTCATTTTATTAACAATATTCATTACTTTAGTAAAAAAATGATCTATAGATTCAAATCCACTCATATGAAGATTTTTAAAACATCTCCTTAGTGTTTGTAACTTGGGTACCTTTACTATGGTTGTACCTTGATAAGAAATTTCCAGTGCCTCCCAAGCTTGTTTGGAACTAGTTATTGCAGCAACCCTTGAGAACATTGAATCATCCATAGCTTCTTGTATAATAAACAAGCCTATAGCATCCTTTTTCTTGTTGTCTTTGAGCTGGTATTTTTGGCTTGTGATAATGCTTGAAAGGTTGCATGATTCTGTGGTTCTACAAACCCATTCTTTCCCAAATCCCATACATCCTAAGAAAAAAATAATGTTTTCATCTTTATTGACCATAAATCATAATTCTTACCAGTGAATAGCAGAATCTAAGGCTAAGAAATGCTATTAATTGTAGCCATATCAGTAAACTGAGCTTCTCCAAGAGCTGCAACCAATTTATTTTAATTAATATGAACAACAACTTCCTCTATTGGATGGCCTCTTCCTACTGCCACAACAAACACCTTCACTTTAATCATATTGAGCAATGATCTTCAAAGCTGAAGAATGTAAAAGCTATTGAACAATTGAAGGGAATAAAGAGAATTTGGATTCAAGAATGTAAACAGTTGGAGCGTTTAATACATTTTAAAGAATTGAAGGAGTTGAAGAGAATCTACATTGGTTTTCCACGAAGGCTATAAAGTATAGAAGGCATTCAATTTTGAATACACCGTGAGTGCATTATCATTGCTAAATGTCTGAAGCTACAAAAAATAAGGGGTATTGAAGAATTGAAAAAACTAAAGGTGATCATTATTTCAAATAGTCCTATGATAATAAATGTGTAATGTTATCAGTATTGAAGCATGAAGGTGCAAAGAATTAATATATGACAATGTTCAATTGTGAAAGAATGCATGTTAAGCTACTTTCCCCTACATAGCATTTTTAGTATAGTGAATCTCCTAAGTTAAAAGAGGAATGAGAGATATAATGATCAAAAAATAAGTACCCTCCTCCTATATAATAGTCAATAATAATTTCATTTTGGTGCATGATTATAGATAGATCTTTCACTATTTTTCAATGGGGAGTTGAAAGAACAACTGTATTGGGGAGTTGAAATACCAACTGTATTGGTGATATACTAAGAAATGATGATGAAAGAAAGAATTTAATTGAGTTAAAATTTTCCCTAAATTTCCTTTTTATCATTTGGGTTTTATGGATTTTCATGAAGGACCAAGTCACCTAGGTGAGAGTCTTGTTTAATAATTCCTTTGCTATATGCTTTTCTTAGCTATCTTTGGTATATGCATAGATTATTTAATATGTTGATTCCTCTTTCATCAAGAGTTTTGAACACTTTTATGTGTTTTGAATATGTACATAATCAATAAAAAGTCACAAATAAAATCAAGTAATGATGGAATCTTAATTAAAATAAATATAAAATTGAATTCATAATTCATACAATTTAACCAAGGTGATCTACTTCAACAATGCATATTCACAACAATAATAACACCCCAATAAATTATACCAAAACAACCCAGAAATTGCAAGATTATCTTGTAAGAGGTTGTAATGTACATATTCTTAGAGTATTCAAAATAAGGTCCATTAGAAAAGGTGGATTATAAAGTAAATGACAATTGATAATATGAAATCTCATTACATCCAATATCAAAGATCAAAATGAATCATGGGAGACAAAGAGAAAGTTAATGAAAATTTCTAAAAAAGCCCACATGGGTGATCCTGTCAAATATACAAATAATATATTTTAAGAGGACTCTATAAAGACTCTAAATCAATAGGAGTGAAGAAAAAAGCCTCTGAAACTAGCTAAGAGAAATACATATGAAAATTTTAGTGGACATGCATGGTTTAATACTCACTTTACCTACTCTAACCAAATCTATAGGTGTCATATTTTCATTTTTTTGTGTTGATTTTTCAAATGCAATAAAAATTTAGTTTGTTTGATGCAAGAAAATATGTGGATATAGTTGATGGATTCCTTTTTTGTGACTTTCAATTTTGAAGTTGATAATGAAGGCCAATTTGATTATTTTTGATGTCATATTCTAGCATATTAGCAATGATGATTGATTCTTGTGAGGAGAAATGCTCTTTTTATACTCTTTTAATGAAAGGAGATATGCTTGTGTTCTTACTATTTATAGTTATTTTTATTATTTTTCCCTCATTCTTTCTCTTTTCTTATTATTTTTCTTAGGGTATATTAATCTCTCATTGTGTCATTGTTTCTATTATATTTCTCTCATTCTAAGCTTTTTTTACACACTATTACTCTTTTATAATATATGTAGATCAAATAATTTGCAACATGTATTCTCTTCAAATTAAGTTAAAAATACTTACATTTTTCCTTTTAATATGAATTGATGATACATTAGATGCCATTAAATACCAAGACATACAACATGTCATACAAACATTTTAAATTGGTTCATAAAATTAAAAAGAAGAGGGAAATTTTTAACTTTAAAATTTAAAATTGAAGCTCATCCTTTTGTCATTACAGTGCTCCATGAAAAATGAAGGATAATTTTTTAACAAAACATGTTAGGAGGAAATAGTACTCCTTTCCAGTATTACATGAAATTCCAATATAACCTAACATGATATTTACATTATCTTCCAAGAATGTGCTCCAAGGTAAAAATAGTCCATGCACCTCTATTGATCACCCAATGAGGAAGATCACTACCACTTTTCATATAGCTAGAATTTCTCCTCTCCATCTTATGATTATTGACATTGAGATTTAGTTTGTATTTCTTTCTAAATATTTTATAGAAAATACTTTTTACATATTTTTCCTTTGTTTTGTAGTTTCCTATGGAGAGTGCATGACAAATAATTAACCTACATGATGACTTGTTACAAAATTCATCACTTTATATGAACCCCTTTCCATATTCTTATGTGTTTAAATATTTACTTTACATGCATTTTTTTGAGTGTTACATACATTGAGCTACATGATCATTCTAGGATTCACATGCACTTCAAAGTTCCCTAGACAATTTGTTAAAAAATCCTTAGTGAAGCTAATAAGTTGAGTTAACAATTTTATCAAACAAAGATAAAGGTAGCAATGAATGTTAATGTAAGTGGTGGAAATGAGTGCTTCTATGATAAGCATTGGATTTTTCTTTTGTTTGATATAAGCATGTGTGTGACTATAATAATAGGTGCATTTGTGGCGACTAGTGATAGTGAAGTTGATATTAAAGGCCAAAATGATTATTTTTGATACCTTGTTCTAGTAGGTTAGGACTAATGACTAATTCTTGTGAGAGGAGAAATAATTGTGTCCCTTTTATACTCATCTAACATGTGGTCCTTATATGCAAGACTCTTACAATGATGTCTTTATATACACAACACTTATGCAAAATGTGTCTTCACATGTGAATTTTCCCACAGAGTTGTTGATGCATTTGAGTATCTTTGGGTCCCAATATTCTTCTGGGAGGTAGTAGAGATAGATCTAGATTAGTTTTTTTTTAATTTGGAAATTGAGTACATCAAAATTTACCAACAAATTTATGGTTGATAGTCTTACACTTTTTATTGCCCAAAGTTTGTCATTTATGATTTTATCCTTTTTTGAGGTGAAGGAAAATCAATCAAGAAGAAAAAAAAATAGGAAATGAATGTTCCTTTCCTCCATCTACTTTTGAAATATTAGAAGAAATTGTGATATTGATATCAAGATTCAACTGTGTAGTTTTACAAGTCGAACTCATTGACCCATGTTTCATGAGTACTGGTTCACAAGAACACATCTCTCATGATAATGAATGGTCCACTTAGCTCTAATTGCATTTAAGTGATGCTCACAAAAATGAAGAAAATTAGTCTTTACAATTAATTAGGTCTGATACACTTGGTCCAATTGATTATTTACTAACCTTTCTTGAGTATATATTTTTGCCTCCTCTCAATAATGAATTGCCTATTTCTTCTTAATTCTAGCAAGTGAGAATCATGTGAGTCAGAATAAAGGAGGTTTATAGTGGCATATAGAGATCGTCCAAAGTGTGAGGAAAAATGTGAGAGTGGAGATGTTTCAGGGGAACATAGTCAGCTACCAAGAGCCCCAAACCTGCAACCTAAAACATGAAAAGATGTCAGAAAAATCGCATCCAACCTCTGCATAAATAATGGCATAAAAATTTGTGAATCATAGTCAATAAAATTCTAACATGGGAAACCCTAAATTGTGAAATATTATCCATAATCCTATCACGAATATTAAGCAACACACACAGCAACAATAATTCATGCGATTAATCTTTCTTACATTTTTTGAACTTTTGAAGGCAATGAAAAATGGAAACAGCTAGAAAATTAGAATGTAACGGGACTCATCTCTTTTCTTACCTTTTTTAACTTTCAAAACAAGTGAAAAATAAAAAAAATAGTAACTTTCTAAACAACTAGTTATGGATGATAAGCATCATCATGAAGCAATCAATAAAGTCTGTCTTCCTTTTACTTTGTTTTTTCTACGCATGTGCTTTGAAATGCAGAACTCGAGATGGTTCTAATACCTCTTTAAATAGAAGCATTTTGTAATTGATGACGCAATCAATAGTATCTATCTTCCTTTTAATTTTTTTTTTCTACGCATCTGCTTTGAATATGCAGAACTCCAGATGAAATAGAGACATTTTGTAATCGATGAAGCAATCAATAAAATCTGTCTTCTTTTAATTTGTTTTCTCTGCCTTCAAATTTCACTGAGTGAGAATCATGTGAATCAGAGTAAACAGAGCCAATGACTTTTGTCTTCGTTGACTAGGCGACTGATTTCACCCTTTTCTTGCTTATTAACGTGGAAGCACACACTACGTAGACTTCGGGTCAATGGTTTATCGGCTATTTCTCTTCATAATAACGGGCAGAGAAAACAAAAAAAAGAAAGGCAGATTTTATTGATTGATTCATCGATTATAAGTGCCCAGGCTTGGAATTTGATGGTCTATTTGACCCTTTTTTGCATTTTGGACCGTATATTACAACTTAAAAATTTATTAGACTGTATTATTTGACTTGCTATATTTTTATATAACCGTAAATACGATACTTAAAATTATTATTAAACCGTAAAAATTTATTGTATATATAAATTAGTTTAGAATTGGAATAATTCTTTCTAATTTCACTTTATATTAATATATATGATTTATTATAAATATATTTATTAATTCAAAATTCGTCAAAATAAGAATATTTTCAAGATTTAATATAGTTCTTTCTATTTTTTTAAAGATTTTGACGTTTTTATTAATAGTTATCATTGCTTTTTATTAATATATGATTTATAATATTTGTTATAAAAATATATATTAATTCAAAAAAATCTTTTCAAAATAGAATAATTGATTTTTAACTTTTTGAATATTTTAACAAGATTTATTTTCTACATAATTTAGAAGCTTCTTGTTACAATTAACAGTGAATTTAAAATTTTTAGATTTATTTCTAATTATCAATATTTTCTAATCTTACATTTTTTTTAATATATATAGGATATCCTTATGAATAACATAACACAAATTCACTATTTTTTCAAAGCATTTATTTTATAGCATTGTAACTTGTTTTTTCAACAACAATTTAGAGTGATTCTTTCGTAACACAGAATATTGGCATAGAAGCTATCCTCAGATGATGAAGTTATGGCAAGTTGTGCTTACTATTCTTGCAAGTACTCTTGATTGTGAAAGAAGATTTTCAAAGCAAAACATCATCAAAGATGTTAGAAAGTCAAAGTTGGGTTTGGATACATTGGATGCATTAATGAGATTTTCAAAGCAAAACATTATCAAAGATGTTAGAAAGTCAAAGTTGGGTTTGGATACATTGGATGCATTAATGAGAGTGTCTTTAAATGGACCTCAAGAAAGTGATGTAAATTGGAATAAAGTATATCAAATATGGAAGAATACAAAGTCAAGAAGAGTTTTTGACCTTTGATAACATTTATTTTTGTTTATTTTCTATGTAATGGCAAGCTGTTTTCTATGTAATGGCAAGTTGTGCTTACTATTCCTCCAAGTATTGTTGATTGTGAAAGAGGATTTTCAAAGCAAAACATCATCAAAGATGTTAGAAAGTCAAAGTTGGGTTTGGATACATTGGATGCATTAATGAGAGTGTCTTTAAATGGACCTCAAAAAAGTGATGTAAATTGGAATAAAGTATATCAAATATGGAAGAATACAAAGTCAAGAAGAGTTCTTGACCTTTGATAACATTTATTTTTGTTTATTTTCTATGTAATGGCAAGCTGTTTTCTATGTAATGGCAAGTTGTGCTTACTATCCCTCCAAGTATTATTGATTGTGAAAGAGGATTTTCAAAGCAAAACATCATCAAAGATGTTAGAAAGTCAAAGTTGGGTTTGGATACATTGGATGCATTAATGAGAGTGTTTTTAAATGGACCTCAATAAAGTGATGTAAATTGGAATAAAGTATATCAAATATGGAAGAATACAAAGTCAATAAGAGTTCTTGACCTTTGATAACATTTATTTTTGTTTATTTTCTATGTAATGGCAAGCTGTGCTTACTATTCCTGCAAGTATTGTTGATTGTGAAAGAGGATTTTCAAAGCAAAACATCATCAAAGATGTTAGAAAGTCAAAGTTGGGTTTGGATACATTGGATGCATTAATGAGAGTGTCTTTAAATGGACCTCAAGAAAGTGATGTAAATTGGAATAAAGTATATCAAATATGGAAGAATACAAAGTCAAGAAGAGTTCTTGACCTTTGATAACATTTATTTTTGTTTATTTTCTATGTAATGCATCATTAATTTTTGCATCTCAATTTAAAAATAATAAAATAAAATAGTTTCTTTCTTTCCAAAAGTTGTTTTTTGTGTTTAAATATATGCAAATTATATAATGAAGGTTTGTATCAAATTATTATATTTTTTATTGTTTATTTGGTATTTTTAAGAATTATGATTCCTATAAAAAATACTTATTTAATTTATATGATACATAATATTTTAAAAAATCAAATTACTGTGTTACATTAAAAATAGAAATTTATAAAAAAAAAAAACATATTTAATATTTATGATTAACAAAATCCATAATATTTTAATATAAAAGATTTTATATAAAAAAATATAACTTAAATTTTTTTTTGACAGTTAAATTTTTTCATAAAACGTAAAGTGATAGGCATTAAAATGAACAAATTGTCACAAAATTTTCATATGACAGGTAGGGGTGGCCGTCAAATTCCAAGTCTGCAAGTGCCTCTATTCAAAGAGGTCTTAGAACCATCTGGAGTTCTCCATATTCAAAGCACATGCGTAGAAAAATAGACTGAAGGTCTGTGGTAGAAACTTCTAACCATCTGGAGTTCTCCATATTCAAAGCACATGCGTAGAAAAATAGACTGAAGGTCTGTGGTAGAAACTTCTATTTTAAATGCTAAGTTTGAACGCTTGGGAGGAACTTCTGTATTTAATACTCAGTCTGAGAAAAAACGGGAGAAATTAGTCCTCTTCAATACATACCTGAAGCACTGAATTCCTTGTTTCAACATATACACTCCCTCTCCCTCTCCCTCTCCCTCTACTCTTGCTTATAATATCCATTCTTCATTTATTTGCTTTTTCACCAGAGCATCATTTTTTTGTTAATGGCTTCCCCTTTGAAATACGATCCATTTTTGGTACTTGAACCTCCCAACAAAAAGATAAAATCCTCCTTGACTGCAAAACAGTATGATGTATTCATCAACCATCGAGGCCCAGACGTCAAAACAACTCTGGCTCAGCAGCTCTACGATTCTCTACAGCAAGCTGGGATCCGGGCATATCTAGATCATCCAGAGACTGAACTGGGAGATTTTATTCCTTGTGCCATAAAGAATGCCATATCCTCTGCCACAGTGCACATAGCCATCTTATCACTGCGATATGCAGAGTCTGCGTGGTGCTTAGCTGAGCTTGCTTTAATGTTTCAAACCAAAGCTAGAATTATTCCCTTGTTTTACAATGTTGAGCCTTCAGACTTCCGCTACATCAAAAATGGAGTTGCAGATGCATTTTCCAAACA
Source organism: Sequoia sempervirens (assembly GCA_007258455.2). Classification (NCBI taxonomy): domain Eukaryota; kingdom Viridiplantae; phylum Streptophyta; class Pinopsida; order Cupressales; family Cupressaceae; genus Sequoia; species Sequoia sempervirens. Next base: position 355,220,052 of record VDFB02000003.1, on the reverse strand, counting down.
CCAAGAGAAGGACAGATATCCTAAACATGACATTCAACAGTGGGAAGAATCCCTGAAGAACATTTCATGGCTCAAGGGCTACCAACTCAGCAAACAGAATGAGTAAGACATCCCCATATGCTTTCCATCCATATATTTTGTTAAATTTTCTTTTCTAAGAGCTAGTTTAATTAGTCTAAAACCAGTTATCATTAAAATCAACTATGTAATGAGGGACTTTCTTTAGAAAGCTTCAAGAAATCATTTTGGACTTTCTTTGTTAGCCTGGAGTAAAATCTCTGTGTAAGTAGAGAAAAGGGTCGCTTAGGGATTAAAGATGTTTAGAACTTTTGGTGAAACTCTGTTGGCTAACTTGGTGTAGAGATTTATCTCTCACATATAAATCCTGGATCCATATTTTGAGACCCAAATATCTCAATAGTGTTCATTCTTGTAAGTTTCCCTAAATTCAACTATTGCAGAGTATTTTATAGTTTTTTTTTAATTCAAGTGTGGTTTGGACAGCTTATACTTGTTTGATTTGAATATCTTCTATTCTTGCCCGGAGAGGTTTTTTGGGCCTTTTTTATACTTTATTTGATTTGAATATCTTTTATTCTTGTCCGGAGAGGTTTTTTTCGCCTTTTGGCCACTTACCAATGGCTCCTCTCTTTCCGTTTAAGTTCTGAAGTGGTTTAAAGGGAACTGTTTGTGGTGTTTCTAAATTCCTTCCGTCGTACAGGGGATTTTTTAGGATTTATAATTCGATTTCGAAAGATAACCCTGATTTTCTGACTTTAGCCAGCGTCATTACATTCTTTTGGCTTACTTCTATCTTGGGAACGACTTTTAGAGCTTTCACAAGAAGGAATTAAATTGCTTCCATTCTGATCTGAAGACTCTGATTTGGGTTGTTTATTTTCTTAGCGGGGGTGGAGATTTTCTGCCTTTAAGCTTTGGAATTGCTGTGTTTGGGCAAGGAGTTCCTTATGCAATTGCGTCCCATATCTCCCTCTACATGGCTGTTGTTTGTTTTAACTTCCAGATCTTGGTGTTGTAGACATTATAGCCTGAATTGGGATTTCTGGATTGAAGTTCCCTACAGTTCTGAAGATTAATTGGAAATATGTGGGGTTACAGGCAGTCCAGTTCGGAAATTGCATTTGGTTCTGTTGTGGCAAATATACCACTTGTTCTCTTCCTTTTCATTGTACAAGTCTTGTTATACTTCTGCTTCTTGCTATGCATTGCTTTTCAAGACTCTGGCTTCTTATGTTGTATTGTCCCGTAGGCCTTTTTTTAATTCAATATAATTTTTTAATATTATCAATTTAAAAAGAAAAAACTCAATTACTTGCAACCTTATTTTAATTATATTTTTGTTTTTTCTTTTTCTATTTTCAGCGATCTGTGTAAGGTGTGCAATGACATCGTGTGCGCTGTGGTTAAAGAGAAGCAAAAGAGAAAAATTCCTTTTCAAGTTGCAAAATATGCTGTCGAACTTGATGAACTTGTGAAAGATTTCCACAGCCACTGTGAGAGAAATGGGCAGATGAGAGATAAAATAATTGGCATCTTTGGGATGGGAGGATCTGGCAAGACCACTCTCGCCAAAGATTTGTTCAATCGCAAAAATTCAGAATCTAGTGGATCAACCATTTTGTTTGATGTGCGGGAAAATGATGTCAAAGGTGCGCTCACTTCTCTGCAAAGTAAGCTTCTGAATGATCTGTTTCCTGGAAATCATCATTCATTTTCTAGTATAGAAGAAGGAATCGTCAACATCGAGCATGACCTTCAAGGGAGCCACGAATCAAGGTTCCTTATAGTTATAGACGATGCTGACCATCAGAAGCAGTTAGATGCCCTGCTACCCATGCATGCTCTCAATCCCAACAGTTTGGTAATTGTTACAACCCGTGACGAGAGACTTCTTATAAAGGTGGGAGTGACAGTTCGTTATAAGATGAAAAAAATGAATGCAGAGAATAGCAAAGAGCTCTTCTGCCTGCATGCGTTCCATAGACAATCTTGTAAAAGTGGATTTGAGAATTTGGTAGACAGCTTTGTGGAAGCGTGTGGAGGTTTACCTCTTGCTCTTCGAGTAATGGGCGGGCATGTTTTTGGCAGTGACAAGGCTTATTGGAAGTTACAATTAGGTGTTGTTAAGGCAAGTCTACACAGAGACATAAAAGATACGCTTAAAATAAGCTATGATGCTCTGGAAGAGGATCAAAAACAGATATTTATGGACATAGCATGTTTTTTCATAGATAAAGATGTAAGCAGTGCCATAAGTATATGGAAGGCTTCAGGGTGGAGAGCCGAACATGCACTTCAGACTCTCAAAGACAAGTGCCTCGTTGAAGTGCAAACTTATTTTGATCGGGTGCATGACCACAGTAATGGGTATCTTCCCTCTACGATCTGCTATTATGAGTCAACATTTGTTTTGAAAATGCATGACCACCTCCGCGACTTGGGGAGAGAAATGGCAGATAATGAAATGAGCCATGCTCGTCGGCTGTGGCGTTTTGAAGATCTTGTATGTTTTTCCTACGGCCTGAAGTTCATGTCCTAGTTGGAAATGGTTTATTTTCTGTAACATTTATGCGTAACTTAGATTGAACATTTTCTAACTACAAAGAAATTTGAATTTAGATCCGAACGAGCGAAATCAAGGGATTCCAAGACACCTTGGCTGGGTCCGAAGGAAAAAGTTTCAGATGTTCCAGTCTTATTCACGACCCTGAAAGTGGTTTTTATATGACATATTTTCTGGGGAGTTCAAAGACATCAACCGATTTGCAATGGCTTAAACTTAAATTTTATTGTGGATATTATCCATATATTCCAGAATGGATTCCTCTACAAAATTTGCACACCTTAAGTCTTCAGGGAGTATCACCTGCGAGATTGTGGCAAAGGGATGGCCAGGTATATGTTTTTTCTTGATCAAAAATTAAATTTTGGTAACATCAACATTCAATTAGTTCGTTCTTGTAAGATTTTTATTATTGAAAAAATCAAGCAGTTTGAACAAATTGATTGTAAATTCCAGGTTCTACTCAAGTTGAAAGAGCTATTTGGCGACTTTTCGAATATGGATATTTCAGACTCCAATCTTAAAAATATGTTATTGAGTGATTTAAACAAACTTGTGAGTTCGTTTGGAATGTTCAAACATCTGGAAAGTTTGCGCTTAGAGTTTGGCTATGAGATCATGCAATCGAATATTGAATGGAATTGCTTGCTAGAATCCGTAAGAGAACTCACCAATCTGCAAACTTTATGGTTGAAATGCTTTAAAGTAGAAGGGGAGTTCTCTTTAAGAAACAGGGGAGAGACAACTAATGATCGGTTTCGAATGGGAAGCCTTGAAGCCATAACTCTGTGTCACGCATTAGAAACAACAGTGGTCTCAATTAGTGGACAGTTCTGTCCTACCCTTAAATTTCTTAAGCTTTATTCCATGGCAGATCTAATTGAAGTGGAATTAACAAGGGTAACCACACTGGAATGTCTGGTGCTGCTGGACTGTGGAGAGTTGCGAAAAATAGTGTGCAATGATCTGCTACAACTTGAAATGTTCCATATAAAATTATGCCGGACTATCAGAGAGTTGCCAAATTTTGGGTGTGTTGGTTGTCTCAAGAGGATCTATATTAACCGTTGTCGGAAGCTGCAGGATATATCAGCTATTGAAAAATTGAAGGGATTGAAGTGTATCTGGATTGCGCATTGTCCAGAGCTGAAGAATGTAAAAGTTATTGAGCAATTGAAGGGATTAAATAGAGTTTGGATTCAGGAATGTAGACAGCTGGAGGGTGTAATTTGTTTTAAAGAATTGAAGGAGTTGAAGAAAGTCTACATTGGAGGTCTTCGAAGGCTACAGAGTATAGAAGGCATGGAATTTTTAATACACCTGGAGTGCATTATCATTGCTAAATGTCCGAAGCTGCAGAAAATAAGGGGTATTGAAGAATTGAAAGGACTGAAGGAGATGATTATTTCAGATAGTCCTATAATAAGTTGCGTTGAAAGGTTGCAGGTACTGAACGTAGACATTATTTTTCGTTTTAATTTGGTCCTTCTGTTGCGATTTTTTAAATTTTTGGAACAGTTGCATCTGAATAATGTATTTCTAATTGTTCTGTTCTCGATTTTCCATATATACTATTAAAAATAATTTAAAGAGAGTACTGTGATTTCAGAGATTGCCGTTGGAGTTTACAACTCTAGTGGGGAGATCGGCCATGTCAGATTTTATTGCCAATGAAGATGAAAAAGATGAATTTGCATTTGGCCACAGGAGGAGATCGCCCATGTCATATTTTAACGCAGATAAAATTGGCGACACATTGTCTATGGTGGATGGTTTCTGTGAAATAGATTGGAAGGGAAACTATATTATGGATTGGAAGAAAAAGGTAAATGAGATGATCCGTTCATTTCATAAGACCCATCATTCACTCAGTACATTCATCTTTTGCTCTGTGCTTCGGGATTCTCCTGTGATAGGGGCCGACATTTTAAATGGGACCAGGATTATTCTTGACAAGTATCTTCATCTAAGACACATAAATTTCTTTAGGGGTGGTGCAGATCGGATCTATATGTGCGTGGTTAATGAAGAAAGGTTATTAGAAAATGACTCCTGGATTCCATTATCTAGTAATATAGAGAAGGCGTTTCTAATGGGAATGAAGGCAGGCAAAGAAAGGAAAACCCTCCGCATATTGCAAAGCTTATTTACTCAATTATGCCTTCACAAAAGCGAATATTCAGAGGAAGATCTGCTCCCCTGTGGGCGTGTTGAGGATGGGAATGAGGCTAATCTTGAAGAGGAGCATAATAGTGATGTTTATGATTATTATGATGATATCTCTGTCTATTTAGAACACGATGAAGAATATGATGGCGGTGGTGGTGACGATGATGAATATTGCAATGGTAATGTAACTGAGTTTTAATTAAAAAATTTGTGCTTATAAATGAGATTATGAATATTTTAAAGAAGATTTTAAAAAAAAATCTAAGGGGATCTTATATAAAATGATTTTTTATTGGTTGATTTTCAATATCTAAAAAAGATATTAATATATTTAATTAGTCATAGGCTACATACATTGTCAGATTTGAGTCTGAACAAGTTTCACATCTGCAAACTACTGTTGAGTCATCAGAAAACAAGTTTTAGGTGTCATTTAATAGTAAATGAATTGCCATCTAATGGTTAAAACTTCCAAAATTAAAATTTAGATAAATACTGATTTTCCAACTAGATGGGAACCTTCTATTTCCATTTGCAATGTATTTTTGTCAATTTGATGGCAACTTTCCTTCTTAATTTGTATTGCTTTATGTTTTAAATTGTATGCAAAAAATCTAGTCATCTAGATCTGTCTAAGTTTATTTCATTCAATTATTTCGTACTTACTATTAGTTGTTTAATCTAACCACATAAAACTAAAATTTACAGTATATGACACCCATACACACCTATGCACAAACACTTACTCTCTAGTATATTAGCATAAATATAGCATTCTATTGGTGTAATCCTTCAACCTCCTTTAGATGCAAATGCTAGTTATATATGTGTGTGTGTGTGTGTGTGTGTGTGTGTGTGTGTGTGTGTGTGTTTTAATTTATTAGTGTTTTTTTTATTAAAAGACAAGTTAAGCTAATCAAGCATAGATTGAAAGAAATCATTGATGGAATTAAAAGTTATGTGGATAAGTAATGTAAACTCTTAGAGAGTTTGTAGTTGGAGAAAAAAATTATTTTGTTTTAATTTGTTAGTGTGCTATTTTTATTACTTTGTATATGCTTATTTTAACTATGATATCACACATGTTTATTAAATTCACTCAGGTAGGATAGCATAATGAGTTGTGTGTTATCCTTCTTTCATGAGATTCATTTTTTTTATCCTCATAGAATTTCAAACTTTAATAAACCCCCTTGTTTTTTGTTTTTATGTGTTATCCTCATCCTCGTTGGATTTGGAAACTATAAAGCCATTTCTAGTATAGCTTTTTTTTCTTCATCAATGAACTCAATAGCTTCTCTTTGTGAGCTCTTGATGTAGATTCATTATCTTTTTTTTTTTTATGGATTACAACTATATGGTTAAAATCTCTCTTCAAATTTTTTTGGGTTTTCCATCTACTTCCATATTTCTAACAAGATATTATAGCTCATGTTTTGATAGTTTTTAAATACTACAATTCTTGATTGAAAGATTATGAATTCCTATTTTCTCTTCTCTTATATTTTTGAATGATCTAAAGAATTAGAAAATATTTATGAAAATCTGTTAATCTTTTGTGTTTCATGTATATTCAATAAGATCTAGATGATTATATTAATTTATGTAGCTTTGACAGGTGTCTCCATTCCCAAGAAATGTTTCTTTAATTATTTAATTATTTTCTAGAGACTTCTAGAAAGGAGTGAGTTGTCTAGATAATTATGTAATTAATAATTGATTCCTCTAGAGACTTCTAAAATCCAGTTAGTTAGGGTTGTTAGAGTCTAATTAATCTTAGCCATTGATTGAGATTAAATCATGGCCATTGATTTTTCAATGAAAATACTATAAAAGGGGATCAATGGGAATTTGGCTCACACTTGAGAAAGACTTACAGTGATAGCAAGTAGATTTGCAGTGAGAGAAAATAGTCTTGCAGTGATAGCATTGGGGACAACAACTGTGGAATTTTAGTAGGAGAAATTGAGGGAAGAATTTTCAGAGAAGAATATTGTCGGAGCTCTACCAATAAGAGGCAAGCAGTTTATGTATCTCTTAATTTGCTGAAGTTTAATAAAATTCCTCATTTGTAGTAGTGGTTTTCCCTTCGAGGTTTTTCCATAGACAATTATCCAAAAATATTGTGTTCATTATTTTACATGATTTTCCTGTGGTTTTATTAGTGAAGGTGCAGTTGTGTTATTTTTCAATATTTGCTGTGAATTAATTTTTGACAGTTAAGTAATCTATATTAGATAGGAGATTAATAATCAGTAACTGCAATAGAATTTTCACTTGGTATCAGAGCTGATCTGAGGGTAGAAAAAGCTCAGTGTAGGCACAGGAAGGAATGTTGAGGGTTTATAAAGCCCAGTTCAACCTCTTCAGATTTATTATTATTATTATTGGTTTTATCTTTTGAGATGGCCTTGAAGCAGGTTTAAGAGATCATGACAGATTGGATGGAGCCTCAAATTTTGGTGTCTGGAAAGCCAAATTTTCTTTGTTGCTAGAAGAAAATGGGATCAAGGAATATGTGACTAGTGTTTTAGTTGTACCTACAAATCCAACACAACTCTTAGCATATAAGAAGGAAGATTCCAAGGCGAAGACCATATTGTTCTACATGTCATAGAGTTAGATACAATGAAGAATATGTGGGACACCATTCTGAATCTGTACCAAAATGCTACCACTAACTAGAAGTTGATTCTCAGATAAAATTTGAGGAATACTCAGATGAACAAGGGAGAAGATGTGGCAAGTTACCTCACTAAACTCATAGTTTTCAAGGATGAGTTGGCAGCTGTTTGAGATAAACCAAATGAGGACGAGCTAATATGAGTAGCCCTAAATGGGTTTACTAAGTAGTGGGATGTTTCTGTTCAAGTTATTAATGGATGAGACACCTTACCGAGTTGGGATCGACTTTGGAGTGACTTCACTCAAGAGGAGATTAGACTTAGTCTTGTCATTGGAACCAATAGCAAGAGTCAGAAAAGTGAGGAAGAATAGGAAAACGTTGCCCTAGCAAGAAAAGGGAAAGCAAAGAAGTGGTCTAGCAAAGGATCAAATCAACAAAGTGAGAAGGACTTGTCAAAGGTCAAGTGTTATGGTTGTCACAAGTTTGGCCACTATGCCAGTGATTGCCCACAAATGAAGAAGAATGAAAAGAAAGGAAAGAAGTAGATGACAGCTTCAACAAGTGCAGATGAGCTCTCTTATAGAATGGAGGATGAGTTCTCTCTCATAACTTGTATCATTAGCTCAACCTCACAGGGTGTTTGGTATATAGATAGTGGGGTGTCATTTCATATGATAGGAGTTAGAGAGTACTTCTCCAGCTATAAGGATGAGGACATAAGAATACAGATTTCTATGGGGAACATGTCCAAACTCAATCCAGTTGAGAAAGGGATTGTTCTATTTCAAAGGGAGAATGGAAAGTGGATTCCCATTCATGATGTGTTGCATGTGCCAGGCTTGGGTATGAATTTGATTTATGTATTTGTCCTTTAGGATAAAGGTTACAATGTACTCTTTAGAGGGGTGAATGTGTTAATCAAGCATAAGGATTAGAAATCACCCATAGCTATTGGAGTTAGGAGCGACTAACTTTATAGGTTGTAGTTTGATACTCATAAGGAACTGATGAGAAGCAATAATTCTAGAGATCAAGGAGAGCTATGGAATAGGAGGATGGGCCATATACATCATGGAGCACTTAAATTGCTTCGTGAGATAGTGACAGGTGTTCTAGAGGTGAGCACAAAGCATGATGATGTGTGTAAGGGATGTGTATTGGGGAAGTTTGCGAAAGAAATTTTTTGGAGTGACACTAAATTTGAGGGTGTTCTTGATCTAGTACATTCAGATATATGTGGACCAATGTCAACGAAGTCTCTCAGAAGGTACAAGTACTTTGTTACTTTTATTGATGATTTCTCTAGAAAGACTTGGATATACTTCTTGAAGGCCAAGGATGAGGTTTTCAGTTGCTTCCAAAAGTTCAAAGCTCTTGTGGAGAATTCTACATGAAGGAAGATAAACGTTCTTCGGTTAGACAATGGAGGCGAGTATAAAGGGAAAGAATTCCAGGAGTTTTGTACTAGGGAAGGAATCAAGAGAGTGGATCATTCCTTACAACCCGCAGTAGAATGGGGTTGCTAAGAGGAATAATTGGTCTATATCAGAGGCAGAAAGGGCTATGCGATATGCCACATTACTTATGGGCAGAGGTATGCAGTACGACAGTATACATACATAATAGAGTTCCACATAAGGTATTGGGCAAGATGACACCAGAGGAGGAATTCTCAGGGAAGAATCCAGATGTCAACCACTTTAGGGTATTTAGGAGTTTGGCGTATTGTCACATTCCAAGGCTGACACATTCCAAGTTAGATCAGACTATAGAGAGAGGGTACTTTTTGGGGTACAGTGAAACCTCAAAGGAATATCAGATATTTATTCTAGGGATCAGAAGGATTATAATCAGGCATGATGTCAAGTTCATGGAGGACAAGGCATTTAGGAGGTCCAAATATTTTCTAGTAGATGATCAGAGAACCAACAGAAGCTCCAATGATCGTATATCCAGATCAGGGGCAATGAAGCTCGAGCATAGTTACTAGTACAAGTATAGGCTCAGGTGCTGAGAGTTCGCAAAGTATGGAGTAACAGATGCAGCAGATCCAAGAGATGCATCAGGAATACATGGAGGTTGATACTTCATCCTCTACAGTTGGTAGTGGGAACCAACAGTCACAAAGGGATACACAGGAGTTTGTGGGAGCTCCTAGGATGAGTAGTAGACAATGGAAACAACCAGCTAGGTATAATGACTATATGGCATTAGTTAGTTAATTGGTAGATAGTGAGCCTTCCAACTTTTAGGAGGTCACACAACAATAGGTGTGGCAAGATGCGATGGTTGAGGAATATAGCTCAATAGTGCAGAATGATGTGTGGGAGGTTGTGCCTAGAGCAATAGATAGGGAAGTGGTTGAATCACGCTAGATTTATAAGATCAAGCACAGTGCAGATGGTAGCATTGAGAAATAAAAAGAAATGTTCATGGCCAATGGGTTCTCTTAGGAGGGAATTGAATATGAGGAGACATTTTCTCTAGTGGCCAGGTATACTTCTATACGTGTCGTGATATCACTTGTAGCACAAATGGGATGGCAAATCCATCAGATGGATGTCAAGAAAGTGTTTCTTAATGGTGAATTGAAAGAGAAGGTATGCATAGAACAACCAGAGGGATTTGTGGCACACAACAGAGAAACCCACATGTGGAGATTGAAGTGAGATAATTTGTACGAACTCAAGCAGGCTCCCAGGGCATGGTATGCGCACATTGATAGATACTTGCATGGAATGGGCTTTGTGAAGAGTGAAGCAGATGCTAACCTCTACTACTTGGTGGTTGGAGGTGAGGTTCTCATTCTTGTTCTATATGTGGATGACTTGTTTTTAACACATTCACTAGGGCTCATAGAGGGGTGCAAGAGGGACCTTGCAACAGAGTTTGAGATGAAGGATTTGGGGCTTATGCACTACTTTCTAGGCATGGAGGTATGGCAGACAGATGGAGAAATTTTTCTTAGACAAGGGAAATACTACATTGAAATCTTGAGGAGATTCGAGATGGAGGATTGCAGATCCATGTCTACTCCTATGATCACGAATTGGAAGAAGGTAGACTCATCCAGGGAGAAGGATGTAGACCCCACCTTATACATGCAGTTGATTGGGTCTCTCATGTATTTGGTCAACACCAAGTCTAATATATCCTTTGTAGTAAACTCTCTTAGTCAGTTCATGGTTGAGCCGAAGAGAGTGCATTGGACAATGTCAAAGCATGTGTTGTGGTATTTGTGTGGTACAATCGAGTATGGGATCAAATATCTTTGAGGTGATGGTATCAGGTTGATAGGCTATACTGACGCAGATTGGGCAGGCAATGGGTCATCCCACAATAATGGGTTACACTTTTTGGCCAAACTTGACATTGAAATCAACATTTTTAGAGAAAACTTCACTTTCTGACACTTATAGTAGGTAAACTATTGGGAATTTGAAAATGATGTAAACTAGTGATTTGTGTGATTTTTTCTATAGATTTTAAATTTATTTTTTTTGAAAAAAAATTGAAATTAAATTGTAATTTTTTTGTGTCTCCCTTGATAACTAGTTTTTAATAGTAAACAACATTTTAAAAAAGTGGTGTGTACTTCGGCAAGCATAACTTTTTTTGTACAAAGGATAAAACTATAATTCTTTTGAATTTAGGTTGGTAACACAAGTATCTAGGGATTTCATTTTGTTTCATAGTATTTTGTTCACTAATTTTCTTTTAATTAAGTTTTGAAGTCAAAACATTTATAATTTAGACATAGGTGCACTTCGACATGCATAACTTTTTTGGTATGTATTGAAATTCAATTTATTTTTTTTTGTTAGAACGAGGACATCAATACCTAGTGGATATATATTTTTCAATTTTTTTCCTCAAATTTACTATTTTTCCACAATGATTTTTCATCGAACTTGACATTCGGTGAAAAACCTATGTACAGTAAAGTTAAAAAATAAAATATAAAATAAAAACAAAATATATTAAATTTATAGTTGTTGGAAAACGTTTCGATCACTACAATCATCCAATTTGGTTTATCAATTTGACTCCATTTGCACCTCCTTCCCAAGTTTCGATAGTCAAAAAAATGCATAAATTGTGGTGGGGAAGGTAAAAAAAGGGGGTTCATTAGAACCCCCCTTCTAATGAAGGGGGTTCCTTCATTAGAAGGGGGTTCATTCGAACCCCCCTTATATGTGCAAAAGGGGCAGAAAGGGGGTTCATTAGAAGGGGGGAGGGTTCATTAGAAGGGGGGTGGTTCATTCGAACCCCCTTCATTAGAAGGGGTAAACCATTTCAATTTTTTTGATGAGCATTTCTAATTATTCTTCGTTTGAAAAATTGTAACCCACTATTGTGGGTTTACCCCAATACAATGGACAAGTAAAGCACTTCAGGGTGTTGCTTTAGCTTGGGATCAAGAGTTGTCTCTTGGTACAATAGGAAGCAAAATTCAATGGCTTTGAGTTATGCAAAGGAAGAATACATAGCAACTAGCATGGTGATGTGTGAAGCAATATGTCTTCAGAAGTTATTGGTAGTCTTGTTTGGTCAGAGGGTTGAGACTACGGTGATACACTGCGACAATCAAAGTTGTATCAAATTTTTTGAGAATCCATTATTTCATGATAGGTCTAAACATATAGACATCAGGTATCATTTCATCAGGGATTGTGACCAGTGGGGGATTGTTCAACTATAGTATATACCTGTAGATCAGTAGGTAGCAAACATTTTGACTAAGGCATTGGGGAAGGCGAAATTCATCTTTTTCAAAGATAAGTTGGGTGTCATGCAAAAAACCTTCCTCGCTAAGAGGGAGTGTTAATTTATGTAGCTTGGACAAGTGTCTCCATGCCCAAGAAATCTTTATTTAATTATTTAATTATTTTTTGGAGACTTCTAGAAATGAGTGAGTTGTCTAGATAATTATGTAATTAAATAATTGATTCCTCTAGAAACTTCTAGAATCCAGTTAGTTAGGGTTGTTAGAGTCTAATTAATCTTAGCCATTGATTGAGATTAAATTATGGCCATTGATTTTTCAATGAGAATGGTATAAAAGGGGATCAATGGGCATTTGGAGAACACACACTTGAGAAAGACTTGCAGCAGTGATACCAAGTAGATATACAGTGAGAGAAAATAGTCTTGCAATGATATCAAGGGCGCAGTGATAACATTAGAGACAACAATTGTAGAATTTCAGTAGAAGAAATTGAGGGAAGAATTTCTAGAGAAGAATATTGTCGGAGCTTTGCCAGTAAGAGGCAAGTATTTTATGTATCTCTTAATTTGCTGAAGTTTAATAAAATTCCTCATTTGTAGCAATGGTTTTCCCTTCGGGGTTTTTCCATGGACAATTTGTCCAAAAATATTGTGTTCATTATTTTACATGATTTTCCTGTGGTTTTATTAGTGAAGTTGCAGTTGTGTTATTTTTCAATATTTGTTGTGAATTAATTTCGACAATTAAATAATCTATATTAGATAGGAGATTAATAATAAGAAACTGCAATAGAATTTTCACAGATTACATATCTTCTAGTTATATTAATGTCATTTTCATCTATTCAAACGTGTCTCAAAATCTTGAGAAAATTAAAAAAGGTTTTCATTTCAATAGAATTAGGAGATTGTATGAAATAGTAGCAAGCAAGAGTTTGAAGCTTAGATCAAGAAGATTTGATGTTTTGACACCACAAACTTTAAGCATACCATATATTTGTAAAACTACTTTATCAAATTAAACCAGGCAAATTAAATATACAAATAAAAAGGGAAAAAACTTAAATATGGTAATCTATTAATGATATAAGATTTTCACAATCCATAATGCTTCTTCTTCCTATTTTTGGATTTGATTGTGTGTGACTTTTTGCATCACTATTTTGGATCATACTTTGTGATCCATTATTAGGATGGTAATTGATACAATAATTTTAGAGGAGACTAAGTGATTCCTTTTTCATTTTTGATAGATAGACATGTAGTCTTAATCAAGTTTTAGAATATGAAAATAATAGTTGTGAAAGATTAAAACAATTGATCTTTATACAATTATTTTTTTCCCAATAGTCACTAATGAGTGTGACAAGTAATAGTGTTGTCTTGTGAATACTTGGGATACATTATAGACAATTACTATTCACAAAATTCATTTACACGATATGTTATAGATGATTTGTCATTACAAAATAAAGGCTAATCTTAAATAGAATCTAGTTTAACAATTAAAGACAAATTTTGGTCAAAAATAAATAAAAAATGTTTACCACTTTTTTATATGATGTAAAATTTCTCTTTACTATTTGATCATTGAACATAATGATATTTATTATAGTGAAAAATAAAGGTGACAAAATGGTGCCTAAGGGATCTAGTACTCATCTTATTAGACATCAAAGTTATGTTTTTTAATTTTGTTTTTTTAACTTATTGTGCAACAAACCCTCATCACACATCGAACCGAAAGCCTGGGACCAAATAAGTTGAGCTCAACATTAATGTTGATAATAAAATATATTCTTGATTTGTCAAGCTATCAATAGCTAGCACTTATATGATAAGGAGGATTAATGATTATAATGATAACTAATTAAATTTGTAGTGAATTGAGTATAAATGAAAATTTGTAGAGAAGGCATGAAATTTGATTTAAGAATTTAATGAATATAAAATAATATCTAAAATGAGATGTGTTGACATAAACATAATTCTTTTGTGATGATCAACCGTACAAATTGACAATACAAATAAACTCATTCCATATGCAACATATTTGTATTATACATGGATTATTTGATTGGACCTTCAATTTTATTTATATTTGAGCACCATTCACCTTAATTGTTGATGTAGTCAATTAAAGTTTTTGACAGATTATGATGCACATTAATTAATTGCTTATTTGGTGCGTTGTAGAGCACAAACTACATACATTTAACCTCATTTCTCTTTCAAAATTTAGTTAAGGAAATATTTTCTACAAAATATGGTACCTATCAATTGCACCGCATGAACAATATGAAAAGGTTGGTACAAAATTATACTAGATTTAATTAGGAAAATGATTGCTACCTATAATAATCTAATGCGTGAAAGTTTTAGGTGATGTAAATCTGCATTGTTGATATGGTAGCATTAAGTTTTTCATTTAGTTTTGTATGCCATGGATGGGAAAATTTACCTGCTACAAAAGTGATTTATCATTAGATATTGTTTAGGCTGAGTTTAGATTGAGTATAACACTACTGAATAAGATATTGGATCTGATGTTTTGACATCCATAAACTTCAAGAATACAGCCACGCCCATCCAAAATTATCAAATTGGATCACACAAACTAATTGACAAATGAAAAAAAGGGAAATATCTAAAATATGGCAATCTATACATCATATTTTAGAGGAGAGTAAGCAATTTATTTTTTCCTTTTTAAGAGATATACAAGTTTTCTTAATAAAGGCATAGGAAATGAAAAGATTAGTTGTGGAAGATGAAACAATTGATCCTCATTCAATTATCTATCTCAACAGTCACTAATGGGTGTGACAAGTAATAATGTTGGCTTATGAATATTTGGGATGTATTGGAGAAAACTACTATTGGCATAAGTCATATACAAGGGATGTTATAGATTTGTAATTACAAAATTAAATTTAATCTTAAATATAATATAATTTAATAGTTAAAAGTCAATATTTGCTAATAGAGAAAGAATAAATAGTAAAATTGAATTTCACTATTTGATTCTTAAATTAGATGATGTTTAAGTAGAGTGCAAGATAAATAAAAAATGATGATGTCAAAGAAATGTAGAACTCACTTCATTAGACATCAATGTTAATGTTGATAATCAAATTGTAAAAGAAGGAAAAAGTCAATTTTGGCTAAGGTATATTATTTAAACAATTTTTCTTTGCTTCTACATTAAGATTAAAATAGCTTTAAATGAAATATATTTTGTTATTATTCAAATAAGTAAAACCAGAAATCCAAAACTACTTTAGAACTTAGAGAATGTAAATTCTAACTAAGCCAAAAACAAAAGAGAGATGAATGAAATATAATTTACAAATGTTATAAATGGAGGGATGTACTATAAGACCTACTATTTAATATATATTAAAAAAGTATATCTACAATTAGGTGTGTTGGCATTACAATAATATTTTTTGATGATCAAATATAGAAATAGTAATACAAATAAATGCACTTTTTGGGCAATATATTTGCATTATACATTTGTTTATAATCCATTTGATGGAATGTTTTGTTGGACCTTCTATTTTGTTTGAGTTTGACCACCATTTACCTTTTGTAGTGTAGAAAAATGTATCACTTTTACATTTTGACATTTAATTTAGAATTAATATTAAATTTGGACTTAAATGTGCCTTATTTTAGTGTTGTAAAGTGTGCCCCTTTACACTTTCACAAATTCTAGGTTGAATAAAAAATAAAGAAAGACAATTAATTGACCCATGAATTAACAAGTTAGAACTGATTATGTTACTCAAGTAAATGAGGAATTTCAATAAATAATAATAAATATACATGGCTTTAATCCTATTGAGTATTCCCTATGATAAATATTGCCAATTACCAATTTGTCAATGCCCTAGGTGGTATTACACAACTACCTTTTTATTAATATTTTTTTATATTTATAACTTCCAATTTTTTTCTTGTCTAGTTGATTTTCATACCTATAGATTATTGGAACCCTACTTACAAATTTGAACTCTACATGAGGAAATTATCGTCAAAGAAATTATTTCCAATTATTTATTTTCCTTAATTTTTATGACTTATGTCTAAAGATGGATGGTGTCAATAGGAACTATTTAATAATTTGTTAAGGAAGGAATGTTCAACTTTGGTCACACCTCTATTGTTTTTTTATTAGAGGTAAAATATAGGTTTTGAAGGGGTCCAGAACCCTTTACAAAAGAAAGTAGTTGAATCTAAAGAAAGCAGCACTAAGCATAATTCAACCCATCATTAGTGACACAACAACAAAAATCCAACCAAAACATAGACCACCAACCAGCATCACTACATTTTTTACAAAATATCTGCCGCCTCCACATCGCTCGCCGCAGCCTTCTGAGAATTTTCCAAACATCAGACATCTCTTTACCAGAAGACCCAACCTAAGCTTTAATCTTTTTTCTAGTTCTAGCAGCAGGTCCATCCATATTTACCTCAGTAATCAAAACATTCCCTTTCTCCCCACTCTTCTCAATAACAACCTCCTCCTCCAACAACTTACTAGTAGCACTAATCTCTTCAACATGACTAGTTTCTCTTTGTTTCTTGGCACTAACCATAGGAGAATTCACACCAACAGAGTTAAATTTAACACTAGATTTAGACCCATCCCCACCCCTTCTCACAATGGCCCAAAATTTCTCCATTTTATCATCAAGGGAGAGGATTCTGCCTTCAAGAACCTATTTCATGTTAAAAGTTTCCTCTACCACAGTGTCCACAATAGTGTTTAAGGAATCAAACAATTCATCAATATGGTTTTGGACAGAGGACTCTTCAACCATACTCACCATACCCCTAACTTTGACATACCTCTATTGTTGATTCAATATATCAATACAAATAATCAAATACAACAAGAAAATTTTTAATCAATTCCTAGGATGTTGATGTGAGCTAATGGTACAATAGTAATGTATATTGAATGCTCTCCTTGATTTTGGATGATTATAGATTATTTTAAATGAACTAAGGTCTATTCTTAAATATAACATCTTAGCACAAAAATTAACAAATTTGACATGTAATTTGGCTTAAAATAGCTAGTTGGAGGGAGATGACTTTATTGAAATTATGAGCATATTTATTTTTTATAGATCAAACCATTTTTACAAATAAAATAACACATAATAATATATGTTGATTTCATATTGATATTTTAATACATTGTAATAGATTAGAAACATTTTATTTTTATCATAAATACAATTGACTTTTTCTATTGGAAAGTAACTCCCAAACAAACTAAATTATTTATTTACTAACTATTAAATAAAATAACTTAACATTTATTTATATTTAAAAACTATTATCTAATGTTATTTTATAAATTAACATTTGCATGTTAATTTATTATTATTTGAAACTTTGATGAAGCACCTCCACCAATTATCCCCATTCATCTAGGAAACATAAAACTAAATCCCTTAGTGGATCTCCTAACTATGAAAAATAAAAAATACTTGTGAGTCAACACATACTCAATTATTCATAAGTAAACCAATTCTCTTGAGAATCGAGACAAACTCCATTATCCAAAAGAAAAACAACCAATTTTGAATCATGAATTACTCAACTATTCATGGTAACACAAGCACTGACCAATTGTGAATCAATACTTACTCAAATATCCACAATAACATTCCTCTTCTTGTGGATTGAGACTAACCCAATTATCCACAAATAAAAAACTACAAAACTATGGATCAAGGCATACTCAATTATCCATAATTACAACTCACTAAATTTGTAGATAAGGACTAACTCAATTACCCACAAACCAAATACAACTGCCATGCCCCCTCTTGCTCATGAAGAGACTCAAAATGAAATTGGTGCTTCTCATGTAAAGCATCATTTTTGAGCAAGAAGTTATCTCAATGTGATAATAAATCCTCTAACCTCTTATGCCTCAAACCTCCTATGGATTTGTTAATGTTTAATTTCTAAAATTAGCATTCAAACCTTCAAAATCTCTATCAAGTGTAGATTAAATGACCTTGAAAGAAAAATACATTAGTAACATAATGAAGCCATACATTATAAAAAACATGGTTGTCAAATTTAATTAAAAATGTACCTTTTATACAATAAACATATCCTTATAGCTCCTTATATCTTCAATTACAAGAATAAACTTCATAATTTTTATAATAGAATTGCCTCCAACAAAAAATTGACTTTAATCTATAAAGCTTATCCCCCCCCTCCAAAAAAAAAGGACTATTTTGCATTGACATTCATTGTAGCCATCCATCTTACATGACATAAATTTCACATAGTGATCCCAATCCAACAAAAATATCTCATTGCAATTATTTCTCAACCATACTAAAAAAATCTATTCCAAAATAATTTTAATTTTTTAATAAATAATAGGGGTAGCCAATTAAAATTAATCTATTAGCATACTAACCATAGAAAATCTTAAGAATATTGTTTCCAATGCCACTTTCTCATCAATGGTCGTGTTCTATAACTTTAAAATTGCTTGATCTCATGTTTCTTTTTCATTTAGAGTTTTATCTTCTCAAAACATTGTGAGTTTGGAAATCGATAGACTACAAATAAAACTAATTTTTTCTTTACCAAAATCTCTATTTTTTTCTCTTTTCTTGTTGTGTGATCAATACATATGATTGGAATAATGAATCACAAAGGGGAATCAATATGTAGTCATTATGCAACTTAACAAACTCTTCTTGCATGATACCACAACTCAGATGCCAACTTGGAGGGAAATGTTGACTAATAGATAACAATATGGTAGGATAGTTATGCCTTTTTTCTTACATGTAGACACAATTTTTTTGAACCAAGTAAATCTATCAATGTGAAAAGTGTAGACTCAATATAGTGAGCTTTGATTTCATAAATTTCTCCTTTTGTGGTGACAAATTTCCTTATGCCTACTACAAAGGACGAGCGATGATGAATTATAATTGCAAAGACAATGAATGGTTGTTCACTTCAATGAATATATGATTTTCCATGCCCCATTATAAAACCTTAGGGAGCCCCTGCAAGTTCCAAATCATAGGATTTCTTATTCTATTAGATGCTATGGGAATGATAGGAGGTATCATACTATATTGAAATGTAAATATTTTTCTTCATGGCCTATTTTTAATCTTCTTCACAATCTGCATTGAAACACTGAACAATCTTCTTCAATATTCCTCTTCACTTCTCATTTTCAAAACATGCTCAAATACCATATTGAAATGATGAGCAAAAAAATAAAATTTGTAAACCAAATAATTATTGCAAATAAAATAACACAAAATAGTATATATTGTTTTTAGATTGATATTTCAATACATTACAATGACTTATAAAGCCTTCAATTTTTCCTGTAAAAAAAACTAACTATTTTCTAAAAGAAAGTGATTTCCAAACCAACTAGCTTATTTATTTACTAACTATTATAAACTAATCTAACATTCATTTATATTTGAAAAAAATAATCTAACCTTATTTTTTTATATAAATTAGCATTTCCATGTTAATTTATTATTTAAATTACTCTAACCTATCTACTATTGTTGTAATATAATTCTAAGAGATGTGCACCTAGATTTAATTTTAAATCATAAGTTTTGGAGTTATTTAAAAACCCACATAATTGAATTTGATCAATTTGTTATCCATGGAACTAAATAAGATTAATTTTATGCCTGAAAAATTAAATTAGGTGCTTCTATCCCTAAAATTTTGGCCATGTTTCTCAAAACTAATCGCTAAAAATATAAGCAAATAAAATAAAATAGAGATTAGATTATTTACCCTTTTACTCAAAAATATATGATTTATCCACTAATCATTAGATTAAAAATTCCACTAAAACAAAACCCAATATGTGATTGGATGAAAGGATATTTTCTTTGGTTGTTGGAAACAACTTTTATATTGTGTACTTTTGGTTGTTCTACTTGAATGCTAGTGTGGTATTTTTGGATGTTCATGAAAAAGTGTTTTTGTTTGCAATGGTTGTTATTTAATTAATCTTGTTATGCCTTTGAAGAGTTCAAATAGGGTAGTCTTTTTCTAGGTAGCTTTCAAATTTAAATATTGATGGTCTTAAGAACTCTTATAATTGGAATATCTACCAATGATAAAATCATTTGGAGCAGAGTTGGATTTCATTAGTAAAATGTCTCACTCGATAAGGAAGAGGAATTTATTAGGAGTCTACCATTTCCATGCAATCAAACACATGATAAAGATAGCATATCAATATTTTCTCTATTTTTAAAAAAAATTGATTAATCTTTAGAATATAAATTATTATATTTAATTTTATGTTTGCTCAAACACATTTTACTTCATTTATTGTTAATGTTAAATAATTCATTATATACAATTTTTTTTTTAATATATTAAATTAAATATTCAAATATTAAGATGTTTTAAGAAAGATAATTGTTATTAAGTATATTAATGTTAAATAACTAATAATATTAGATGAATTTTAATATAGAGATTTTCACTTCCTCGTCAAATCTTAAGGTTGTGTGTTTTGTAGATTTTATATAGTAGAATATGACAACAAATGACAATCTCAATGTGTTTAATGTTATAGATTGCATAAAGGTTGTGAACCCCAATCCTAGACCTATACAAACACAACAAACAAGCACAATATTAGATTCAAATGCAAGTCAAGATTAGGATTCCCCATGAAATCCATTAACAATGCTCAAAATAGGAAATAAAGATGAAGAACACAAAATGAAAGCAATGAAATCCTAATTAAGCATACAAAATCTTGATCCCATGGGGGAATCAGTGCTAATTTGATGTGGAAATTGGCCCTTTCCCAACTCCTATGCATGCTTTGATGATTTGATGAAGATTGGTCCACTTGGTGATTAATTCAATGGAGCTCCATGAAGAAAATCTGCAATAACCTAGCTACGACCTGATGAAATGGATGAAAATAGTGATGCTTGAAGATGAAATTGAGTATAATAAGTTTTCTCAAATTGTGGATGATCAAAAAAATGAAGGACCTCTCTATTTATAGAAGAAATTGATGAAAGAAGTGGCAAAAGGGATGAATGTGGAATAAAAACCCAACCAATAGGTAAAGCAACTTGTCATGATGTGAATGGACAAAGGTTGAACACATTTTGATGAATGTGCCCATAAAT
Organism: Sequoia sempervirens; assembly: GCA_007258455.2. Classification (NCBI taxonomy): domain Eukaryota; kingdom Viridiplantae; phylum Streptophyta; class Pinopsida; order Cupressales; family Cupressaceae; genus Sequoia; species Sequoia sempervirens. Next base: position 355,198,745 of record VDFB02000003.1, on the reverse strand, counting down.
GCAATTAGGTGGTTCATTTGAAAATTAGTAAAATGACAAGTTGGAGGGAGAAAAGAATGACTTAAATGCCACTTGGCTCAATGCAGAATGACACATAAGGTGAGTTAAATGCTTGTTTGGAAGGACAAATCCCACTTGGAGGGATTTTCAAATTTGAGAGAATATTCCATCAAAGAAGCCATGTTGAAAGAAATTAGACATTTTATAAATCAATTAAATTGATTTATTTTTGCAAGTGGGAAAAACTAGAGGATATGACAAGGATTAAGATTAGATTTAATCAGGATTTGATTAAATAAGAGGAGATTAGGTGATTTGACTATTTGACGTAGATTTTTGGATTAATTTAAATCAAAGTGAGAAGAATGTGATTTTGATTTAATTATATAAATTTTTTTGATTCATTTAATTAAGGAGATGATTTTAGATTAAATTAGATAAATGTTTAATTTATTTAATTTAATAGAGGAAATTTAGAGATTTAATTATGTAAGGTGAGTTATTTAATTAAAATAGTGATAAAGGATTAATAAAAAAATATTTATTTAATTAACGAGAAATAATGACTTAAGTAGATAAAATTGATTTATTTAATGAAGAGAGGAAGATTGATGAATTTAATCAAATAAGGGTTATTCAATTAAATGATTAGAAAAGAGTATGATTTAGGATGAAACAGTGTTAGTTAAATCAAGATCAGGTGTGTAACGTCGATCAATATATTTTACATGTCTACATTTTGCCCCTCTTTGAAGAATGCACTTTTTGCATTGGCTCAAAGAATAAAGAGGTCTCGATCAAAAGCCAAAAAATTTCTGATTTTAAATTCTTCAATTCTGCCCTAGCAGACGAATTACGATGGTATACTGCTCCCTCAAGAGATCAAATGAAAATTTCAACTTTTTGGGTGATCTCATGAAAAAAGTGAACAAGGTGCCCGACAGGTCTAGAAAGGCTTTGGGAGGCCAAAAACATGTCTAAACATAATAAAACGATGCAAAACAGGCCTTGGATGGACAAAAACAAGCCCAAGGGGCAAAAACCCGGGCAGGTATGCTAAACAGGGTCAAAAAATCCTAAACTTTAGGCTTTATATAGGCCTCAGGGGGCCACTTCCAATTCATTTGCACACATAGGCTCTAGAGATCCTGACCTTCTGAGCTCTAAGCATTGATCAAGATGGCGCAACATGTGCTCCCACGACACATTTTAGACTAAGTATGAGTGTACCAGCGACAACCAGGTGTAGGACCTCTGGTGACTGATCCTAACGTGATCTTGTTTTTCATGTTTAAGTGCACTTATTAGGCCTTGGAATCTAGTTTAGGCTCAGCGGTGTAATATAGCACCACTTCAAACTTACTTTTAGTGTTGCGTGGCCTCAAACTGTGTCGCATATTCATGTAGCACCATGTTGTCGTGGTGGAAAACTTAGAAAACTAGGGTTTCAGGTCAAACAACGCCGTGTATGTGCATAGCACCACAATGGTCAAGTTAGAAGTTTAGTTTAGAGGGTCGTGGGAAAACTGCACCGTTGTGACAAAGTTTGAGGGTTCAAAATCCTCCAGTGGCATAGTTTGAAACTTTCAAACTACACCGCCTTTGCAAAAAACAACACATATGCTGCTTCAAAGGCAATATGCTCGACCGAGAATAGGATTTTTTCATGAAACTTGACGTTATGACCCTGCTGACGCAAGAAGAGCTTGAGATACTACACCCAAGAGAGCATAGGATCCCCATTTTGTTTGGCATGCTCTAGGGGATGCAAAAGCGTCTACAAGAGCACTTGGGAGCCCTAGGTTTATGGTACATTGGATACGTGCCTCCAGTCCATACTCACCTAGGCATGATGACTGTGCTGGCCGAGAGATGGCACACGAGACATCGTCATTACACTTTCCCACTGGTGAGGTGACTATCACACTAGAGGATGTTTTGCTCATTCTAAGACTTCCTATTCATGGAGAGCATGTGATTTACGATGTGGACACCGAGAGGGATGCATGCTATGAGGTTATGCACCTTAAGGATATTGTCTTTTCGGAGGGGCAGATAGAGATCGAGCGATATAGGACTTTCGTATCACCCTTCCGTTTATTAGTAGTGGCCATCATCTCTAGACTTGTGGCACCAGATTGATGGGGTTGATACTTTAGAATTGGATGGGGTCTAGCTTGGGAGAGGATAATCTAATTTCAGACTTGTTTTTCCTGGGGGCCAGTTCTATTGGCCTCACTCTATAGAGACTTGCACGAGGTTGCCTATCTAGATGGTAGGTCGATCAGGGTTGGCATTATTTTTCTTCACATCAGTGCATGGGAGCACATCTCTATGCTCCATCCTATTCGAGTTGTGCCCATGGCGATGGAGCCAGATGATCTAGTGGTTTGGCGATATAGGGGTAGAGTTTCTTTTGAGCGAACTAGAGAGCACAGGATCCCCTATTGGAGGAGGGTTCTACATGACATGCAGGAGTTTAGATGGTGGCCCTATCTTAGATTAACATGGTATGATGATGAATAGCAACTCTTCTTCACTCGCGAGGAGTGACTTATGTAGGGTCACGAGCAAGTGATGATTGACCGATATTTACCTGATAGAGTTGCTCAACAGTTTGGAGAGACTCAAGATAGGCTCAATGATGGGTAGATGGCCATCTTTGTGCTTACCATGAGGGAGACATCTTGGGAGTGACACATCCCAACAGATGAGGTGGTGTAAAGTTTTAGACAGCTAGTGGCTAGACAATGACCATATGCATAGGGACCAGCTGATGTAGGGATGAATTAGGGATACAGGGGTTGGTTTAGGGCTCCACTCAAATTTACTATACTAGGAGCAATAGTCGTACGGCAGTGGCCTAGGGGCCGAGTAGGCAGGCAAGGCCAAGGAGGCTAAGGAGGTGGCGATGAGGACAAAGGTGGGGGAGGCAGAGGATGTGGGGGTCCATAGCCAAATGGTGGACCACCTCCAAGGGACAGTGACAATGAAAATGGTCCCCTGAGGCAAAATGGTTAGGATGGAGATGACAGGAATCAAGATAGGTAGGATAGAGTACAACCACCACCTTGACATGGTCACAAGAACCAAGACGGTGATAGGGTGTAGACATCACCGAGAGACAAGGTGTAGGTACCACAGAGGGATGGGGACCATGATCAACCCCACGTGCAACCACCCCTCTAGCTAGATCTGAGAGATTGGTATATTTTACTATTGTAGGCCCAGGTACAGACACTTACAACTAAGAGAGATCAGGCTAAAGCAAAGTGGGATTAGGCGATTTTGCAGAGACAGGTCACAAAGCTGTAGGTAGCTGCTAAGATGGGTCGTAGGCAGCAGCTAGAGAGCATGGCTGCTTCCTCAAGGAACACTGTCTCATTACAAACCTACATAGAGGCTATACAGAAAGCCAACTACTACAAGCTTCATTATTATTAGGCTATACATCGCCCAACCCGGGTGGCATATTTTTCACAGAGGATAGGTCACAGGGCCATAGAGGACCATGGCGAGAGAGCGAGCGGTGAGGATGGGGGCAGCCAGTAGTGACAACCCCATATTTTATTGGAGACATACATTCTTTCATTCTTTCCTGTGCTTATTTTTTATAGCCTAGTGGGCAATTGTACCTTTTTGACATACACACATTTACATATACATTTTGATCCAGATTTTATACCATGATAGTACATATTTTGATGATATATGCATATATGATGGTTTGATGTGATATGATGTGTCCTATTTATATGTTATGGATGCTTTTACTTTCTATATGCTATGCAATAATGTTATCTAATGTCCTATGATGTATGGATGTATTTATTTTTAGAGTATCTTTCCATGTATCTCCTATGATGATGTCGATGTATGGATGCAATGTAAATGTGATGATCTATGATGTATGCATAGGTGATGATCTATGATGTATGATGATGCAATGAAATACTTTATTTTTTAATATCTTTTATGTTATAATGTGATGATGCAAATGCAATGTTTATGATATGCAACTAACAAATTTATATTATGCCCCTAGTGGATGATGATGTAATGTAATTTTTTCTTTTCATTTTTCTCATGCATTTATGGATGATATGATGATGCATATGATGTGATGATGTAATGGATGACATGATGTTGCATGTGATATTTTCCTATGCAAATGGATGATGTTTATATATGTTCTATGGATGATATGACAATGCTTATGATATGATATGATGCTATGCGATCGATGTGATGGATGCAAATATGTAATGGACATTGCAAATGATGCTTTATGAATATGATAATGCAAATGAATGCAAATGTGAGATGCTCAGAATAACCAATCTATATTATGCAAATGATTCAAATGCAATATGATATGATTCATTTCTCCTGTATGATATGATATGTAGTATGCAGTATGCTGACAGTTTATGGATGCATATATGGTGATGATTTTGATTAACTATCCTGGTACCTTGTTAGCATAAAAGAAGATAGAAGAAAAAGAGATGAAGAAGAGAGGATCCACCAAGTCCGTGATCTGAGAAGACCTTATTGGAGGTGATGATGATGATAGATGGTGTTCGCTTGCCGAGAGTTAGGATTTTCAAAGGGCCAATTACCTTATGTTTGATTATACACATGGTATGATGCATAAAGTTATAAAAAACCAGGATGGCATTGTACCTAATGTGATGGACTTTGACTCGACAATTAGATAGGATTACTATTATTCACACCTGGCATACAAAACCTCATTCAGAGTATAGTTCAGATGTCTCAAACATCTTAGACCAAAACATAGAAAGGAAAGCCTTCCTATGTGGGGTATGTGTAGGATCATGATGGGCCAAAAAGTGGTGATATGATGGGTATTTGTAGGGTATGTGGCTGACGACTTTTTTTTTACCCAAAATTGATGAAATGAAAAAAGTTTTTAAAGAAGATTTTCATCTTTCCACCAATATAAATTATGATTTACTTTGAATTTAATAACTAATTATTATTCATTTTTTATTTGAATTACAACTAAAGTCTTGATTGATAGGCTGATTGAAAAACATCTATAACATTCAAATTGTATCACATTTTTGGAATCCAAAACATGCATCACATTCTATTCTTTGCATACTATAGGATGAAAAAAAGAAAAATTGAATTTCTTGAAGTTTTGACCAAGTTAAGGTGGTCAGACATACGATTTTTATATTTTTTAAAAAAATTAATAAAAAATTCATAATTAAATATTTCCTTGGAAAAAAATTACAAAAAAATGTGCATCACATCCACACATGAGTTCTCCACTTATGTCCAAAATATTATAAAAAAATATTATCATTTTATTGTGGTTAGGGTGGTCAGACAGACACCTACTTATTTTTTTCCTAAAATTTAAGTACTACTATATTGAAATTTCAAATTTTTACCAAATAGATTTTTTTTTTCAAAAATAAACCTAGTAGTTTAGAAACTACATTCAATTTTCAACAGATTCTATTCTTACATATTTTTGAAATAATATAGATAACTTATTCAAATTTTTACGTCAAATTGCCTAACTCTGATTTTTCTAAATTTTTTGCCACTTAAGGGCCTGTTTTTTCCATGGTGATCCTACACATACCCTGTGGTGAACAAGATATCTTAAACACACTCCCTACAAGCCAATCAAAGTATGCATGACCAAAGTTATATTACAAGAACATCAAACAAGCATAGCGGACAAAAGATAATGATCATTTCCCCATTCCTATCTCTCTAAATCCTTCATTTGGACATCATCGAAAGGTCCCTGGAATGAGTGCAATAAGATAAATCAAACAAGATAAAATCAAGTAAACAAACAAGCTAATGTTCTTCATACCGCCAGCCAAGACTAAAATTATGGTGATACCTAATGTTGATGTCCATTGTAGGAAGGATGCATCCTAGGACATGACAATACTAGATGGTGATGAGATTGATTAGATGATAAGCTATTGATACGAAAATTTCACTAACTTGATTACCGATTGATTTAGGCTTGAGACATTTGACATTTAGGTTTTCACTTTCTTGCCACTAGACTTGTTTCTGACTGTTTCACCAAAGGTTGAGGATGATGATTGATTTATCATGGATGATGTTTATTTTGGGTGATAGCGAGATGGGGATGGATGGATGAATTATTTGGGTTTTTTGGATTTTTTTGATCTTTTTGAAATGTTTTGAGGCTAGTTTTGGTATTTTCAAGATTTTGCAACTATTTTGGGTTTTTCAAGTTTTTTGATTTTTAGGTGTTTTCTGAGATTTTGACCAAGACCTAACCTAAATACCTATCCTAGGGGCCTCAAGAGCTAATTGAAAGATAAAACTTGCCTATGTTATACACACAAAGATCACATAGTTTGACTAAGAACATAGTTGATTTACAAATGATGAGATAAACATGATGAGATGTTAGTTTATTATGATAGACTCCTAAATGACTGACCTAGATGTCTCAGGGGATAATCAAAGATCAACCTTTCCTATGTTCAAGGCTCAGAGATGACGTAGTTTGACAAATGACTACTTTTGACTTTTTGATCTATTTTGGATTTTGATATGATTTGGATGTTTTTGGATTTTCTAATGTTTTGATGTTTTGGGATTTTTTGCTTTTAAGACCTCAAGAAAATACATGAATATAATACAATGCAGGACATGCCCCCAACATGATGCGATAGACTACTCTGATACATGCAGGACAAATTGACTTTTGGAATGGGCCGAGTAGCTCTAGGAGGGATCATGACATGAACACAAAACCAAGCTATGATGCAGATGCATATGGATGCGATGTGATGCAATGTGGTGTATGGATGAGTGATGCAAAGGAAGTTGTAGAGACCAAGGTGGATGGAGAGTGGTTATTTACACATGGTGCATGTGTACCAGGTTTTCACCAAGGTACTTGCCCACAGCGCCACCAAAGTTGTTTTCACTAAAGGATGATTATTTCTCTTTACTATTTTTGGATTTTATTTTTTATTTCTTTATTTTTACATTTTTGTTGTCATCAAGACACCTATTTGCCAGGTTTTCTTCAAGGTGACCATTTTTTTAGGAATTTTTCTGATTTTTGGTTCTATACCTTGCAAGATTAGGCATAATACATTTTAAGATGGGAGTTGTTCATGGGCTCCTGCAGGGGTTCCCCTTCAAGTGTTGAAAAATTATATGCCCTTGACTTATAGCTCTCTGTAATGACAAATGGGCCCAACCAATTAGGCTCAAATTTTCCTTTCCTATTTAAATTTGGCACAATTTTTTGATTTTCTTTCAACACTAGTTTTTTGACTTGGAAGGTCCTGCTTCTGATTTTCTTGTTATAGCTCCATTTGAGTAAGTTTTGATACACTTACAAATGGTTCAAGGCATTCAGACGTTTTTTCATCCAATAGCTCCCACTTGTTTAGTTGTGAGACCTAGTACTCTTCATCCGTGATGTGGTTCTGTAGTGAGATTCTAAGAGATGGGAGCTTGGTCTCGATGGGTAAGATGGCTTTTGTCCTGTAGACCAAGGAAAATGGGGTAGCTCTTGTAGGTGTGCAGATGTTGGTTCGGTAGGCCTAGAAGGCGGGATTTACTTGCAGATGCCAATCACGACTTACGTCATTAACTATTTTCTTGAGGATTTTTAGAATGGTTGTATTGGTGGCTTCTGCTTGGCCATTTCTTTGGGGATAATATGGCATGGAAAAGTGATGTATATTAGATTTATCGCATAAGTCACATATATCCTAATTCTTGAACGGTGTCCTATTATCTGAGATAATGGCTTGTGGGACACCATAGTGGCATATAAGATAGTTCAAAATGAACTTTGATATCTACTTTCTAGTTATATATGTCATTGGTATGGATTCCACCCACTTTGTGAAGTATTTAGTGGCGGTAATGATAATTTGTGGCCACTAGATGAGGTTGGGGTGATTTTTCTGACAAGATCAAGCCCCCACTATGAAAAGGGCCATGGTATGATGATAGGATGAAACTCTTGAGCTAGAGCATGGATAAGATCCCCATGTTGCTAACATTGTAAGCACCTTTTTACATAATCATGGACTTCCCTTTCCATGGTAGGCCAATAATACCTTGTTCTTAGTAATTTCTTGGCAAAGGTCATACCACTCGAATGAGAACCATATATGTTGTTATGCACCTCAATTAGAGTGGTCAAGGCCTCCCCAGGGTTTAGACACCTTAACAAGGTTCCTTCTATGCTCCTACGATATAGGGTATCTACTAGGATCATATAACAGATGTCTTTTTTATGAAGGTTCTTTTTAGGCTTGAAGGAAGATCAGCAGGGGATAACTCCTATCTTTAAGTAGGTGTAAATGTCATGGTACCAAGGATCACCAAGACCAACGATTTCACATACAAATTCTAACTTTGGTACCTCGAATGCAGGTATGAAAAGCTTCTCTACCAGTAATTCATGCTTTGGGATGTTGTGAGGGATATCTAGGAGGGATCCAATTGTTGCCATGGCATTCGCTACTCTATTGTTTTCTCTTGGAATTTTCTCAAATGTGATATCTATGAATGACTCTTTGAGGCTCTCCACAAGTGTCTTGTAAGCAGTCAGCTTATCATCCTTTGTTTGGTACTTGTTATTCACTTGATTTATTATAAGTTGCAAGTCCCGATATACCCTAAGAGCTATTATGTGTCACTGCACTACTACTTTGAGACCTATGGTTAGAGCCTCATATTCTGTATTGTTATTGGTGTAGGGAAATGCCAATTTGTAGGACCTAGGTATGCAATCCCCTTGTGGGGTGATGAAGAAGATACCAAATCCTAATCCATGTTGTGTGTATGAACCATCAAAGTAGAGCTTCCAATGGTTAGCTATGTTGAGGTTGAAAATGGACTCATTGGGAAACTCTAATACAAGTGGATTCTATAAGTAGATGGGCACTTCTACAAGTTGGTCTGTGATTACCTGGCCTTTGATTTCCTTTCTTTCTACATACTCAATGTCATTTTCAAATAGGATCATAACCCATTTAGCCATTCTGCCTATGAGAATTGCTTTTGACAACAAGTACTTGAGAGGATCAATTTTGGTGATGAGCTTGATCTTATGTGCCAATATGTAGTGTCTGAATTTTTGCGAGGAAAACACCACAGCTAGGTAGGTTTTTTAGATAAATGAGTAGTTCAACTTGTGTCCCACCATTGTATGGATAATGTAACAGATTGCCCTTTCTGTCCTATTTTCATCATGTTGTGCTAGGAGAGCACCTAAGGCTACTGTTGTTGTTGACATGTAGAGAATGAAAGGATTTCTTGGGATTGGTGGAATCAAGGCTAGATGTGTGAGCAGATATTCTTTGATTTTGTCAAAGGCATAATCACATTTCTCATCCCACTTGTATGCTACTCCCTTGTGAAGTAGGTGAGAATATAGGACTTGCTTGTCTGTCAGTTGTGCTATGAATCTACGGATGGACTGAAGCCTACCTTGGAAACTTCTCAATTGTTTCAATATTCTAGGTGCCCCCATCTTGAGGATTTATTTTACCTTTGCAAGGTCTATTTCAATACCCTTCATGGACACTATGTATCCTAGCAGCTTCCCTGATTCTACACTAAAGACGTATTTCTTTTGGTTTAAGCAAACCTTGTATTCCTCCAACCTGTCAAAGATAGCACTTAATGCTGCTATATAATCTCTCCTCTTTCTGTATTTTTCTAGTATATCATCAAAGTAATCTTCCATAGTTTTATGGATCATGTCATAAAATATTAACGTCATGGCCCTCTGGTAGGTGGCTCCATCATTCTTTAAGCCGAATGGCATCATATTCCAGCAGTACGTCCCACATGGAAAATTGAAGGCCGTTTTGTGTTGATCCTCTTTGGAAATCATTATTTGGTTATATCTAGAGAAACCATCCATCATTAGAGCATCTCATGCTAGGAAGTCATGTCTATAATCATGCCAATGTTAGGCAATGGGAAATCATCCTTCGGACATGCTTTGTTGAGGTCCCTGAAATCTGTGCAGATACAGATGCCCCCAGTAGTTTTTGAGACATGCACTAGGTTAGATACCCACTCTGGGTAAGCAATCAGCCATATAAATCCTACATCCAGCAGCTTCTTTAATTCTATTTTGACTAGAAAGGAAATCTGGGGATGCATCTTCCTCAACTTTTTCTTTACTGGCTTAGCTTCAGAGTAGACTGATAGATGGTGGATCACTATTTTTAGATCAAGTCTAGGCATGTCAACATAGGTCCATGCAAATTTAACCTTTCTTTCTCTCAAGAAAGCAGCTAAGAGATCTTGTCCTTCTAATAGTAATGACTCTACATAAAATGTGATGTGTGGAGTCTCCTCTATGGCTAAGTTAATTTGGTTACATTTCTCGGCCAACATTGTTGATTTCTCCTGATATAAAACAACGAGAGGAAGATTGAATCCCCCATCCTCGGGCGCCTCAGAGAAGTTTTCACCGTCAGATGCATCCTTTATTTTTACTATTTTTTGGTCAAAGAGTGCCACAATGAGGTTTTCACTCAAAGACCTAGAGATTACTCTCAGTCTTTCACTTTTGCAACTAAGGGATTCAATCGTCTCCTCGTAATATGCATGTATGTCGAGTTCTATGATAAACCCTTCTTTATAATCACCGCACAGAATGTTCTCCCTTAGTCCCATGAACCCTAAGAGCACCTCATCATTTTTTAATGTGTAAAGAATTGGTGATCCTCATTGGTCATAATCGATGAGCTAGGGATATACTAATCTTATCTCATCATCTTGGTTTTCAGACTCAAATGCTAGAGTGCTAATC
>VDFB02000003.1:355059946-355187811 GCA_007258455.2 Sequoia sempervirens | reverse complement strand
TTGATGAAGATTGATTCACTTGATGATTAATTCAATGACACTCCATGAAGAAAATCTACAATAACCTAGCTATGAACTGATGAAATGGATGAAAATAGTGATGCTTGAAGATGAAATTGAGTATAACAAGTTTTCTCAAATTGTGGATGATCAAAACAATGAAGGACCTCTCTATTTATAGAAGAAATTGATGAGAGAAGTGGCAAAAGGGATGAATGTGGGATAAAAACCCAACCAATAGGAAGAAGCCACTTGTCATCATGTGAATGGACAAATGTTGAGCACATTTTGATTAATGTACCCATAAATGCAATTAGGTGGTTCATTTGAAAATTAGTGAAATGACGAGTTGGAGGGAGAACATAATGACTTAAATGCCACTTGGCTCAATGCAGAAGGACACATAAGGTGAGTTAAATGCTTTGTTGGAAGGAAAAATCCCACTTGGAGGGATTTTCAAATTTGAAAGAATATTCCATCAAAGAAGCCATGTTGAAAGAAATTAGACATTTTATAAATCAATTAAATTAATTTATTTGTGCAAGTGGGAAAAAATAGAGGATATGACAAGGATTAAGATTAGATTTAATCATGATTTGATTAAATAAGAGGAGATTAGGTGATTTGACTATTTGACTTAGATTCTTGGATTAATTTAAATCAAAGCTTGAGAAGAATTTGATTTAGATTTAATTTATTTATTTAATTTAATAGAGGAACTTTAGAGATTTAATTAAGTAAGGTGAGTTATTAAATTAAAATAGTGATAAAGGATTAATCAAAAATGATTTATTTAATTAAGATAGGAAAATTGATGAAGTTAATCAAATAAGGATTATTCAATTAAATGATTAGAAAAGAGTATGATTCAGGAAAAAGCAGTGTTAGTTAAATTAGAATCAGGTGTGTAACATCGATCAGTATATTTTATTTGTCTACAAAGATAAACCAAAAAAAAACCTTTTATTTGGGTCAGGATGGGCTGCATGGATCAATGCAAGTGGTTGCAATCATTCTTAGAAAGCAAGGTAGAGAGGTAGTAAAGTTCTCAAATCTGGTCAATGTTGCAACAAGGAGAGCTGGTAGTTCTCACGTTTGTCAAAATATGGTTTACAATAAGAGTAAGCCCATAGAAAATGTGATGGTGGTTCTCATGTTTGAAACAAATAATTCCTTGAATCAATTTGAAAGTTAATTATAAAAATAGAAATAAAAAGTGTACATCACATAATATTAATCATAAATGAGAAATTCTATCATACAATTCTACTCGAAATTTAGCATTTTCTTAAAAATAAATAAATAAATAAAAGATATGTATTAATTCTAAGACTATCTAATGTACATTAACTAAAAATTTATCTTCCTTGATATAATTTTCACATGCTAAAATAGTGATCAAGAAGTCTCTTTGTAGAGCTTACAATAGTCTAAACTAGCAGTTGCATGCACAGGTATGCAACAATCAGCCGATAGAGGTCCACAATTAATGGCTATTCAATGGGAAATAAGAAACAAACTTTTTTTTTAGAATGCAATGTGAAATATAAATAATTAGTAATATTTGCAATTGTTTGATTGAGTCGAGAAAGGGAAATCTTGTTAATAAAAAAAAATGAAATAACATGAGGTTAGTTCATAGTAGGAGGTGAACCTTATGATTTTGGACTTTACCTAGGATAAAATAGGTGGAGTAGATCGTAATGAAGAGAGATTTTGAAAAATAAATTTATATATTATTATGGATAATTAGATGGATAGATCAAGCATATCAATACATATGTATTAAAGTTAAAGCCAACCTATGTGTGCATTGAAAGATATCAATTTGAATCACCTAACTTGAACATATTATAAATCACTTAATTTTGGTGTAGAGATTATTTTTTATAACTTCATTTAATTTGAACATTGTAAACCATTTTAAATCTCATGTTATAGTCCACTTGTCCATTCTTATCTCACATGAAATGCATTTAAGATTAAGAACCATTTGCAAAAAAATGAGAAATTGATCATTGCATCTCCACATCAAAAAATATTAGTTGAAAATTTATTATGAAAATGTAAAATAAAACCATTGGTCATGTTGAATGAATCTTGTTATTTGTAATGTATCTATTAATTTTAATTTTAAGTAATTAATCATTGTTGGCCTCCTCTAATGGTTCAACAACTAAGCCCTTAAAGTTGTAACTCAGAGATTGGATATCTGTACTAAGTAGCTATCTTGTTAATTATGAAGGTTCATTTAATTATCAACCCAAGGATGTGATCTTGAAATGGTTCAACACTATATGTGCACTAGGACTCTAAATTGGCCATATTCATTCTATAACTAGAAAAAATATGATGTTGAAAGTAAGTTGCTTGTAAGGAAATAACATAGGAACTAAACATAAACCAACAACTATACTGAACTAAAATGCATGAAAAAATAGAAATCTTAGCAATGGATAGGAAACTACTCTATTTTCTTTGGTTGCAAGAACAGTCACATAATGGAATTCTAATGGCCACAAGAATAGATAGTTGTTAAAACTATAACTATTTGTTGAACAGAAAAGTAATGATTGAATTGAAAGGATGGAATTATCACCAAGTGGGCCCCCTTGGGTGAGTATCCCTTAAAACTAACTCAGATGCAACAAACTTATAATATCATTTTATTCATTGAAACCATGATTACAACATAGTAGAGACATGACTATATTTCTTGAAAACTAGGAATGCAAGTACAAAGTCGGAACATTCAACCTTTTGAGGAGCATCTAAGTATTATTTATAGAAAGAAAGCTCCTAACTAACTAACAAGGTAGTCAAATCTAATAGATTATGAGGATGCCACTTATTGAAAGCGTGAAAAGAGGAAAGGAGGTTATGCATGTAGAGGATTTGGTCAAGCCAGTCTTGCCTCAACACAAATTTAGCATAAAAACACCTATATTCACTCAACTAACAAATATGATCATTTAAAAGGTAGTTACAATATTCTATTCGAACTAGGAGTTTCCCTCCATTGACCTCTTAATAATCATCTTTTTGACTTCCTTCACAACAGACCAACTAGTAGGAACTTCTACTTTGTAGGCTCTATTTATATCAACATCTTTAATGTGAACCTACATAATCACATTAGCATGCATAAAAAATTGCATATCCATAACTACCTTAAAGTAACACCCATTCAACCACATGTAAAATCAACATAGATAATCCACATAACACGTTAATATTATCGAAAGTCACAAGAAAAAGTTTAAGCCCATGGTTCACAAATCTAGGGAAATAACATAAAGAATATCAATAACCAGGTGCCAAAGTCTATGGTATCAACAACAAATATATGATAAACCCTATCAAAATTGAGCCATTAATTGGACTCATCATCTCCCCCAACCTAATGTTCTGCTAGTCCTCCAGTAGAGGGAGCTCTATTCATTTTCCTTGTCAAAGCTCTAAATTCACCAACTGCCAATTGTCCTACATCAGACTCTGCAGTATCTGAATTGGGACCCCAGTAGAACCCATGGTTGTTTTCAAATCTATTCCACCTTGGTCATTCTGTAGCTATTTCATACTGATAGTATATGTAATTTGGAGTTGGCCACAATAGAATAGGTGGCTAGAATGAAAATGGAAGCCAATAGTGTTGCTTCATCCTTCCAATCTGTATATACCTAGGAATCTGTTTACATGTTGCAGCATAATTCTGCAAGGAATGGGGTTCAACTTGTTTCAGCTGATCAGTCAAACTATTCCATCTTTGTGATAGGTAACCCATAACCATTTTTCCTGTAGTATCATCTATTTGCTCATATTCCTAGTATAATTCATCCCTAATAGGTATGATCCTTCTTTTGTAGCCTAGATGATAAAAATTTCTATACCATGTAAAGTAAATGTATGGGAGATCACTGGATTCAGCTCTAAGAGACAAAGGGGTGTGAAGTTCTCTTTCCCTGTATGTTCTAAACATCCACCCCTAACTAATTTCATTTTGGATCCAAGACATGAATGCCCTCAAATGGATATCTCCAATGTACAACAATGGGTTCCAGTTATGATCATTAGGCACAACATAATTATACAAGTATTAAATATCCCACACCTCCCTAATTTGTATGTTAGAAAAATTGAAAAACTTAAGAAGTTTCAAGTTCCCAACACATTTGGGAAATATAGAGATGATAGTGTTGCCAAAGTTAATAACCAAAATTAGTATCGGGTGATCAAACAACTATTGTGGAATACTTATAATGTTATGATTTTGAGATAATTATAGTGTGAAGAAGTTATAGATAGTGAAGAGGCCTCTTTAAAATTTCATTGGTGGCTAAACTAATTTTACCCAGTAATAATCTATGAAAACTATGTATTTTAAGGGATGATAAAATTCACTCATGTTAAATTATATGAATGGTAACCTTAAATTTCATATATGATGATAAAATTCACACTCATGTTTGGGCTCAAGTAGATTGGTGGTACACTTAGGAAGGCTATGGTAATATCTTCTGACATTTGCATGGAGCAATCCTGTTGCCCATGTCCTTCCCAGGAAGGATAATTCATGTACTTGGACCCCTATGTAATGGACCATCGAGCGGTTCATAGTGTTAGCCTCTTCCTTATTATTCTTGATGGTGACATCAATAGTGGTACTGGTTACCAGTGACATGTTTTCTCTTACCCCATTATTTTATGTATATTTTTTTCCACCATGTGGATATTGAGTATGTCATCCTATGATGATTTCTATATCTACTCATGGCACATTTATTTCATATGAGGTGGCCTACTTAGTGAGGATTCCAATCGCCCCATCATTCCACCCCCTTTCATTCCCTCATAATTGGACTCCTCATAAACTAATTAAATCCATATTTGCAATAATCACATCAGTAATACATACTGAAATATAAATATGCCATCATAAGATAATATGCATGAAAGCCATACATTATAATCTTCTCATTCATATCCTACCACAATATATGTTAATGCATAATTCTAAAATCGTAAAATAAGTTAAACTAACTAATATATAATGGATTCATAAGTCTAAAATCACAAAATAAATAATATTGATAAAGATTATATCTGCCTGGATGATCTATTCTTCTCTTTCCCCTAATCAATCATTCCTTCACGCTTAGAAGATATCATTAGTGTAGATCTAACAAATAAGAATCTATTATCAATACTTATTTAAAGTATCATAGTTACTTATCAGGCCCAATAATTGTTGTAAGCGTCATTATTGTTTAATTATATATCATATATATATTAGATATACCATTTTAGTTGATTTCAATTTTCCAATAATCACATTTTTATAAACATATATATATTTATATTTAACTTATATATTTGTATATATATTTATATGGGATTATATTTACTTACTCCCCTTGATTCACACCATAACCAACACTACCCAGATTGTGATATAGTTTATATAGTACATTATTAAGTGCTTCTATAGATAATCTCCAAGGCATTACACACTATTGTTCTTAGAGAGGAAAGATATTGGAGAAGAATCTATTGGCTCTTTCTAATTTTTATCATTTAGGTAAATGACATCTGAACTTATCATTTGCATTTCCCTTAGAAGAATACTCTTGATTATGAAGTTCTTGAGCACTTAAAGATTCACATTTGTTATTGAAGAGAACATAGGAAAATTTGGAAGGTTTGTCTATTTATGTTGATAGTCATTTTGGCTTTCCTTAAAATGTGTTTTAAAAATTTTCCTAGGTAGTTTTATTATTAGTAAATTGAAGCTTCTATTGAGGTTCTTAGCCATAAATATATTTGCATTTTACAAAAGGAAAAATAAAATACTGTGATTATTGTATTTGTGCTACCTGTTAGTTTGTAAACCTTATCACAAAAAAATATTATTGTTGGTAGTGATAGACCCTCCACATCTTATTATAAATGGAGTTGGATATTCTTGGATTAATCAAGGTTAAGCCATTACAATTTGAGCAGCTAAAATGTTATTGATTTCCCTCACATCTCTCCTAGTTATTGTTGGAGCATCAATCCCACTTTTACAAAATTCTCTTTTGCAGAAATATGCTAGATACCATGACAAAATCAACTACAAGGACGAGGTATCAAGACTCAAGCATACATATCAGTCAACGACATCGACGTCATCAACAACTTTAATATATTCAACTTCTTGTGGTAATTTTGTTCATACATTGGGGAAAAAAACTCTATAAATAGTAATACTATAAATTAAATACGTAGAAATCATTATAAAAATTAAAAAAAACTAGTGCTTAAAATATGTCTAATTTTCCTCTTACATAATTATGCATTTCTACTATTTACTTAAGCTAAAAAAAAAATTGCCATAATTTGACACCTAATCAACACATCTTAGATTAAATTATTATTTTAGATCAAGTTCTTAGCCAACGAAGTATTGATGATTTGATTTGAAATGTTTGGCTAGAGGCTACTAAATCATATGATTAATAAAATAAAATGTATAATAACTAGTTCACAAAAAACATTACTTTATATGGTATATGCAAACTAATTGAGTAATGAGTCCAAATATTGGATAGGATAATTAAATTAAATTTAACAAGTTATTATAATTAAAAGGGTTGAGAATATGTAATGTCCATATTTTATAGTAGTGTAAGAAGAAAAAGCAACTAACAATAGATTTTTAACTTCAGGGGAAGAGGATTGATAGGGTGAGAAAAACTCATGTGGAGTTTCAATAGAAGGACTCAAACCTGAAATAATCCTTGATAGTTTGTAAGAAAGATGGCACACCAAATGTAGTGTACATACTCATATTAGAGTATTTCAACATGCCATCATTTGTGGTACTAGAGCTACCACATTATCAAGCTTATCCTTCAATGTAGCAGCCTTTGCATTTTTCTCCTCAATTTCAACATTTTTTTTTAACCTCTTCCTGTAGTTGGCATTTTTCTCTTCCCCATTCTCTTTCTTTTTCCTACATCTCTTTCAACAAATTTAGAGCTACATATGCCCATGAAGAAGTAAGCCTATGCATTCCAACTATGATTTCTCAGTGTTGGTTTCTCATATTCAACTAGCTCTGTATTAGTAGTGAGCAATGGTTCATGTTGCTCATCAATCGAATGTTCAGCCTGCCCTGTAACGTGGTGTTCAACATCACCTAGCCCTATCATTGGTTCTTGTTGTTCAACTTGTTCTGCAACAAGAAGTTTTTCCAACCCAATATTTAATTGCTCCCTAGGTGTCTCTGTCAAATCTATACTTTCCTACACTCTAGGAGTTTATTCCTTCTTCTCAAGTACTTTACTATGTCTTTAGCTCCTTCTTGGAGTCTCACCAGTACTAGACATGGTTAATCTTGATTTCTTGGGTGGACTCTTGTTTTTCCCTATGGCTGCACGAACTTTAGCTTCTACAACTACAGGAACTTCAACTTCCATAATTTTTCGCTTCCTAGGGCTAGGGTTTATTTTAACTAGCTCTTCCTTCTTAGCCTTTCCTTTGATACTCTTTGCTTCACTCATTTTTTCTTTCTCTTTCCTAGCATAAGCTCTAGTGCATGGTGTATTTTTGCGAGGAATATTAATGTCAAGGTCTAAAGATAAACTCTCCTCATCTGTGTGTTCAGAGTCAGAAGAAATGGCTTTGGTTGTAGGAGAATTTTCACTAGATGTTGCTCCAGAAGTTAAAGCCCCATGAGTGGTTTTAATAACCCTCTCACCTTCACTAACCCTATGAGTTAAGGGTCAACCTTTAGGGTTTACATCTTCTAGTATGAACTAATCAATGCTCACAAATTCTTCCCATGACATACCAGATATTGCTTGCAAATATTTTTCAACTATCAATTTTATCAAACAGTGATGAGAAATAGAATTGTCCCTACCTTTTTGCATTTTAGCTACCATAATTGTAAGGAGGTTGTACAACACATTGGGAACGTTCATCCTTCTTCCATGCCTCATATGGTTCAAGAGCTTTAAATGTATAGAATGGAGGCATGATTGGTGGCATTCACAGGTGATATATTTGACAATGTGGACAACTTGTTTCCACAATTCTTGTAGAGAAGTTCTCCTTGTTCCTTGCTTATCTACAACCAGTGGGGGATCACTAGGTTTAGTGAACTCTGTCCTAACTAACCTCGCATCCTTGGAAGCAAGGTATGGATCTCCATCCCCATGAAAACCTGTTACTTCAACAATTCTCTCCTCATTGGATATAACTTGTAGCCCTTTTAGCATTGCCTTACCATCAAAAAGTGTGTATGTAAATTACAAAGCAATGCCCTCATTAAAAATATCTAGTTTCAGAAAATAATCCAGCCATCGACAATTTCTGAATTCAACCAGAGAAAGTGCATCCTATAGTAACACATCATGGACTGTAGGTTTGTTTCTAATCAGTTGGCCTCCATTGTTTCTATCCACAATTAGACAAACACCTTTGCAAAATTTTATTTCCTGCAATCCTTCTCTAAAAACTCAATTCCTTCAACTTCCTGCAACTCTTCTTTATTGCTAATAATGCCAATTTCATGTGACTTTTTAATTTACCTTTGTGGCACTATTAAAATTATAACTAAGGCAACAAAGAAACATAAATGAAGGGTATCATCAAGAAAAATGGTGTCAGTTCAATGTCATATCAAACATGCGAGCCATCATCTCAAATTCAAATTTGTTGACATGTATGACACGTGGACATGTGGGTTCACATTCCCCCCCAACGTAAATCAGAGTGTGTCATCATAGGCTAGGATATAATTATGATTTGGCAGGGTAGTATATAGATAAGTGCTATGTGGAAGATCAATATTAATATACAATAATTAAATAAATGCATTTAAGATAATTAAAAGATAACAAATTGTAGTGCACACACCTGAAAAATTTGGAGCGCTGGTTGCAAAAAATATGCAAGTACAAGTTACTCGGAAAGTACCATTGAGCAATTAATTGAAGTGGTGATGGAATGAATTGATGGTGAAGTGAAGTGACGGTGGAGTTATGGAAGAGAGAGAAAGGTGGGGATGGATGGGAAAATTGATTGATAAAGAAGTTGACTCGCACAAAAGTGGAAATCTTTATTATGATAGGATACATACCTTGACTAGTCAAAAGGAGGGACACTAAATCTACTTCCTTTGGTTGCAGGAAGTGCAGAGGCTTGGTGTTGAACAAATTGCTACATGAATTCTTGCTTGGAAGCCAGTTTATGATCTAACCTGAGGCGGTGACCATTGACAAGAAGCTTGAATCTAATAGGGTCAATGGTTGTGAGTTTAACAACACCATTGCAGAAGACTTCAACAACTTCATATGGTCCCAACCACCTAGTCTGCAACTTTCTTGTATTATCTTGATACCTCGAATCATAAAAGAGTGCCCAGTTGCCTAGCTAGAACTTATTTTCCTTTATGAATTTGTCATGCCATTTGATTCTTTGATTTATCACTATCTCAGTATGATGAAGGTCTGACTTTCACATTTCATCCAAGTCATTTAGTTGCATGATTATGTCCTTCTATGCCTCAGAGATGTCTATGCCAAGATCAAGTGCAGTTCTAAGAGTTTTATGCTTAAACTCTATGGGCATCATGGTTGTCTTTTCATACAGTAATTCAAAAGGAATGAAACTAGTGGTTGTCTTCCAACTAGTTCTATAGGCCCAGATAGCTTCTAACAACCTATTTTCCCTCTTTCTTGTGAATAGCGACTATTTTTGTCAAAATAGCCTCTATTTCCCTATTTGTCACCGCAAACCCATTGGCTTGAGGGTGATAGGGGGTAGATTTTCTATGCCTTATATTATATTCATTAACCAATGTTGTAACAAGGGTTGATGTAGATTGAGCCCGTTGATCTATCACAATCTCTCTGGGAACCCCATAATGTGTGAAGATTTCCTTATAATAGAGGAATTCTGCAACCTTATTGTCTCTAGCATGTTTCATAGCCTTAACCTCAACCCACTTGGACACATAGTCAGTGCAAACAAAGATGTATTTTCAATTGATGGTGGATCAATGGGACCTACAAAATCAAGTCCCCATTTATCAAATGGTATGATGACTACCAAGGGGTATAGAGGCATATCATTAGATTTAGTTGGTTGACCCATCCTATGACATCTATCAAACTTCCTAGTATACTTTTCTACATTTTTATGAAGTGTGGGCCAGTAATATCTTGTATTAAGAATCTTCATTGTTGTCATTTTAGCTGCCAAGTGCCCTCCATAGGGTTCATTATGACATGCATGCAGTATATCATGTCTCATCCTCTCTTACATATATCCTCATCACATGATATGGTCCAATATAAAATAAACATCCTACAATCCATGAGAAAGGAAATTTTTTCTCAATAAGAACCCGTCTCTCTTTTAGAGAGAAATGAGGAGGAACTCTCCCTGTAACCAAATAATTGGCTATATCTATATACCAAGGTGTTTGCACACTGATGGAAAAAAAAATCATCAAGGAAGGAGTCATCAATGACTTGAGTGTCCTCTAATGTAGTCAATCTAGAGAGAAAGTCTGCTACAACATTTTTCTTGCCTAGTTTTTCAACAATGGTGATATAAAATTCCTACATGAGCAGCAACAATCTTGCTAGCCTTCCTGAAATCAAGGGCTTATTCATTAGATATTTTATGGCTGCATGGTCTGTATGGACAACGATCTGATATCTAGTGATATAATGTCTAAACTTATTGAGAGCATAAATGACTCCCAACATCTCCTTTTCTGTCACACTGTAGTTAAACGCTACTCCTTGCAGGTTTTTGCTGACAAAGTAGATAGCATTCTCAATGGTTCCCTCTTTTGTTCCCAAGATAGATCTTATAAAATAATCGGATGCATCTGTATGAATGTGAAAAGGGAGTTCCCAATTAGGACCTTTGAGCATAGGAGCATTTGTTAAGGCTTCTTTCAAAGAAAAAAATGATTTTTTGCAATCTTCTATCCACTGAAACTCAACATCTTTAGTTAAAATACTATATAGTGGTGCTACCATTTTATTGAAATCCTTTATGAAACACCTATAATAGCTTGCATGATCCAAGAAACTCCTAAAATATTTTTTCTTTGTAGGGATAAAGAGATTGGTAATTACCTCAATCTTGGTTGGGTCCACTTGAATTCCCTTACATGAGAGATATAATGGCCAAGGACTACTCCTTACATCATCATGAAGCATTTCTCATTTTTCGAGGATAGTCTTCACATCTTTGAAAAACCTTTCTTAGGTTCTCTAATGCTTAATCAAAATCTACACCATAAGTATCGAAATCATCCATGTAGATTTCCATACACTCATGTGAAATATCTTTGAAGATACTAATGACTACTCTCTAAAAAGTTGCAGATGCATTGCATAGACCAAACAGAAGCACTGAATAGGCATAAGTCCCCCAAGGATAGGTAAAAGTTGTCTTCTCTTGATTCTCGGGTATAATTTGGATTTGATTATAACCAATGAATCCATCCAGGAAATAAAAATATTGTTTACTTGCAAGTGAATCCAATACTTGGTCTATGAAAGGAAGGGGAGAATGATCCTTTTTGGTGGTAGAGTTAAGCTGTCTATAGTCAATAAAAACTCTCCATTTTCCTCCCTTTTTAGGTATAATCATCAAAGGAGATACCCATTGGATGTTTGAAATAGGATAGATAAATCTTGCATCCAATAACTTTTGTAGTTCTCATCTCCCTTAATGCAAGATTGATTCTCCTTTGTGGCTACCTTACTGGCGTGCAGTCATCTCTGATGTAGATCATATGATTATAGAGTTTAGGATCTAATCCTTTCATGTCACAGTAATCCCATGAAAATGCAGGCTAATGCTTTATTGACAAGTTTGTTAGGGACAATTGTTGCTCCTGAGTAAACTTGTTATTAATGTTCAAATGCTTCCCTTCTGAAACTTTCACTTGTGTGGTCAGCCCAATCATGGTTGTTTCATTGATGCTTGGAATTTTTAGTTCATGTGGCAACAATGTATGAGACATACCTATTGTTGTAGGAAATTATGGTGCAGGAGGAGTGGGTAGGAGTGTCTATAATGGACTAGTAGAACCAAACTTAGGAGTAGGTGGGTCTTCATGCATTTCATAAATATTCTAAATTATATTAGATAATATTTCATCCTCTTTTATTTGCAAAAAAGTACTTTTTCCTATCATAATGATTTGTGCCATTGAATTGATCTCCTCAGCCTCTTCACCAACATGTGACCAAACAGGGTTATCCATATCATGGGATGGCTGAGCAAAAGAATAAAGAGCAAGATTTTTAGTACTTCTGCCATCAGAAATAGTCGTGTCCCCTTCCTAACATCCAATGTAGGCATATATTGTAGCCAACCATGGCCTTCCCAGAATAATGGGATACCCTCCTAATGTACTTTTAGGAGAAAGAATCATAAAATCTGTTGGATATTCCCAAGAGTCCAGAATAACAATGTCCTCTACTACACTATATGGTTTGATAGTAGAACTATCAACAAGCTGTAGGATAGTAGGAGTAAGTCTCAGATTTGTAACATTCAGTTGTTGCAAGATCCGTAGTCATCACATTAATAGCTGCTCCCAAGTCTATTAGAGCATTCTTTACTAGAATCTCATTTATGATGACTTCAACTATAGGACTACCTGGTTCAGTGTATTTAGGAACAGTGACTTTCCCAAGCAAGATATTTTCCAATTTCCCTACTACATGGATAGTGGTGGAGTCTTTCTTTTTCCTCCCAGGCTTATTGAGGCATGCTTCCTTGATTTCCTTGTTGTATATAGGAACATATTCTATGGCCTAGAACAAAGATATCTTGACACAGGTGTTTCAACTGATCCAAAATATCAAAGGTTGTTTCTTCATTTTTGTTAGCAACTTCTAACCTTTGAGGAAATGATAGTTTTGGATCAGACTATTGAATTGGTTCAAGATTGGTAGGAACACTTGATTGAGCAGGTGCATCAAGTAAATTTTGAGGCTGCTCATCTTCCATAGGAAGATCTGTTATGATAGGAGTGGAAGGAGATTCCAAAGTGGTCTCTGAACGCAGATGGATATCACTCACACTCACAACATATGCAAGAAATTGATTAGGATCTATAGAATAGAATGGATGTTGTTGTGGTTTGTTATTTGGGTTAGGTGTGGGTTGAGTTGGTAACTAAGTAGGTCTAGGTGTGATAGTGTTTGGGTTAGGAGGAGGCATTAGGGTAGGTTATTGAGGTTGTAGAAGTGGTTTCATGTAACCAGTTGCCTGGTTTGGCCATTGTTGTCCTCCCCTCCATTGGGATGTCTGCTAGCAGTTTCCTTGAGGTTGCTGCCAAGTATTTTGAGGTTTATTCCAAGGCTAAGGTGGATAGCCTCCAAAGTTTGATGGATATGGGGGCTACCATTGATTACCAGAAGCATATGAATTCATATAAGGATTCATATAAGGTCCACTAAAAGATAATGGGTATGGTGGCATACCTTGTCTTGGAGCCCATGGCCTTCTTTATGCAACATAGAAAACTTGCTCATCATCACCCTCAATCGGCTTGAACTCAGGTGGAATTTGTTTGTTGTCAATGTTGGCTACTATTTTACATCTGTAGTCCTTTTTCCTACAATGAGGATAATATTCTGCCAACATTTCCTCCGCCTCCTAATGTTTCTTCTTTGCTTGAAGAGTATCAAGCTAAGTGGCCATATTGTTGATGATATCCTACTTGAAATCAAACAACAAATGAGTAATCTCCATCCTTGAGACTCCATTAGTGAAAGATCTACCCAAAGAATATTGGTATCCTCTTCCCTTCTTGATAGCTTCCCTAGAGTAGTTTTGACATGTTTTCTTAATATCATCCCAAGGAACTTGGGTGATATCTCCTCCTCCTATCAGATTAAGAGCATCAGTGCAATTTTCATTGATCCCTCTGAGGAAGAGAAAATTTTGAGACTCTTCATTGAGTGCATGATGTGGGGACTTGACACATAGTCCTCCAAACTCTCATCCTCCTATTTCATCTTGAAGATATCATCTCCTCTCATATCATTGCCTCTATGGTACTCATACTTCTCAAAAAAAAATTCTTTCACATCAACCCAAGTATCTATAGTATTCCTACCCAAGCTCATGAACCATCTTAATGCAACATCATTCAAGGTAGTAGGAAACAACTTAAGCCTATGAGCATCAGTAGTGTAGTCATAGCTTTTGTAGAGGATATCAAATTCAAACAAGGTGTTTGGGTCCTTTGTTACTAGCCCATAGAATTAGGGAGAACTGAAACATGAATGTTCTTGAGGTTATCAACTTCATTTTGGTCAGTGATAGGGAATGGAAAAGTTGGACAGTTAGCTCTAGTCACCCATTTGTGTTTGAGGGATTATCAAAATAAAAAGATTATCAATTTGGTGAGCTTGCTCTTCAGAGGAAGTTTCATAACTAATCAAATTAGCATATGCATCAGCAAAAGGGTTTGCTTCTTTCTCTTCCTCATCTCTTGGAAAATTTTGAAACTCAACTAGCTGGTTATTAGGGTTAGGGTCATTAGAAATGAATCTCCCTAAAGCATCTCTTCTCCTACCCCTATGCATGCAGTATTACTCAGTACTAGCCAACTCACATAAAGAATTTGGTGAAAGAATGGTGGGTCATTACTTATTCTAATGAAGGATATGATAGAAACAAACTTCAGAGATACCAAAAATAGGAAAGAAGGGTATGTGTAGGATCGTGATGGGCCAAAAAGTGGCGATATGATGGGTATGTGGCTGATGACTTTTTCTTACCCAAAATTGATGAAATGAAAAAGATTTTTAAAAGATATTCTCAATTTTCTACCAATATAAATAATGTTTTACTTTGAATTTAATAAATTATTATTATTCGTTTTCTATTTGAATTACTTACATTGATTGAAAAAACATCTATAACTTTCAAATGGTATCACATTTTTTGAATCAAACATGCATCACATTCTATTTTCATACTATAGGATTTAAAAAAAAAAAGAAATTTAAATTCATGAAATTTTGAAAAATTCAAGGTGGTTAGACATACGATTTTTTATATTTTTAGAAGGTGTAATAAAAAATTCTTAATTAATTATTTACTTGAAAAAAATTACAAAAAAATATGCATCACATTGGGATATGAGTCCTCTACTTATATATAAAATGTTATAAAAAATAATTATCATTTTATTATGGTTAGGGTGGTTAGACAGACACCAAATTCTTATTTTTTTCCTAAAATTTAAATACTACTGCATTGAAATTTGAAATTTTCACCAAATAAATTTTAAAAACAAAATAAACCTAGTAGTTTAGAAACTACATTCAATTTTTTATAGATTTTATTCTTACATATTTTTGAAATAATATAGATAAGTTATTCAAATTTTTACATCAAGTTGCCTAACTCTGATTTTTCTGAATTTTTCACCACTTAAGGGCCTATTTTTTCCATTATGATCTTACACATACCCAAAAACTGAAAATGACTCCAAAGAACTTCCTAGTTTGACACCATCCCCAACAATGGTTCAAAAAATGTTTGCCTCCTCTAATGGTTCAACAAATAATCCCTTAAAGTTGTAACTTAGAGATTGGATATATGTATTGAGTAGTTATCTTGCTCATTATGAAGGTTCATTTAATTATCAATCTAGTGATGTGAAACTAAAATGAGTCAGCACTATATGTGCACTAGGACTCTATAGTGGCCATATTCATTCTACAAC
The DNA here is from genome assembly GCA_007258455.2 of Sequoia sempervirens. Taxonomy (NCBI): domain Eukaryota; kingdom Viridiplantae; phylum Streptophyta; class Pinopsida; order Cupressales; family Cupressaceae; genus Sequoia; species Sequoia sempervirens. The sequence continues at coordinate 355,172,045 of VDFB02000003.1, read as the reverse complement.
TAGAAAAAAAACAATGTTGAAAGTAAATTGCTTGAAAGGTTCAAGTAAAGTAAGCACTAAACATAAACCAATGACTATACTAAACTGAAATACATGAAAAAAATAGAAATCTTAGCAAACAGACAAGGAACTACTCTGTCTACTTTGGTTGCAGGAACAGTCACAGAATGAAATTCTAGTGGCTGTAGGAATAAACAGATGCTAAAACTGTAACTATTTGCTAAACAAAAAAGTAATGACTGAGCTGAGAGGATGGAATTCTCACCAAGTGGGCCCCCTTGGGTGAGTATCCCTTAAAACTAACTCAGATGCATCAAACTTATAATATCATTTTATTCATTGAAAACATGATTACAACATAACAGCGACATAACTGTATTTCTTGAAAACTAGGAATGAAAATACATCAAAACATTCAACATTTTGAGGAGCATCTAAGTATTATTTATAGAAAGAAAACTCCTAACTAACTAAATAACAAGGTAGTAAACTCCAACAAATTAGGAGGACGCCACTTATTGAAAGCATGAAATGAGGAAAGGAGGTTATGCATGCAGAGGATTTGGTCAAACCAATCTTGCCTCAACACAAATTTAGCATAACACCACCTATATTCACTCTTGCTAAAAAATATGACCATTTAAAAGGTAGTTACAATCTTCTATTCAAATTAGGAATTTCCCTCCATTGACCTCTTAATGATCATCTTTTTGACTTAGCAATTGACCAAGTGGGAGGAACTTCTTCTACTTTATAGGCTCTATTTATATCATCTTTAATGTGAACCTGCATAATAACATTAGCACTCAAAAACAATTGCATATCCATAATTATCTTACAATAACATCCATTCAACCACATGTAAAATCAACATTGATAATGCACATAGCACGTTAATAATATCAAAAGTCACAAGAATAAGTTTATGCCCAAGGTTCACAAATCTAGGGAAATAACATAGAGAATATCAATAACCAGGTGCCAAAGTCTATGATATCAATAGTAAATATATGATAAACCCTATCAAAATTCAACCATTAGTTGGACTCATCAATCATCAATAACTTTTTTTATTAATATGTAATATTTAATAATTTTAGTTACAATAGTTATTTAAAATTGATTTTAATTAATAATCTTAGGAATCACAAGTAAATGGTGGATCATTGGGAATCCATAGTAAATTAATTCTCAACGAATATAATTTTTTAATAAATTTATTCTAAAAAAATTACAATTGAAAACTTAAATAAAATTTAAATTTTTAAATAATTATTATTTTTAATAATAATGTCTCTCCAAAATTTAATGTATGATATATTTATCTCTATTTTAGTTTTATATTTATTAGACTTAGATGCACATCTATAGTTGACATTTTTTGGCACTAAGAAATTCTATTCATGGATGGACTAACGAATTCACAACTGGGCTGACAAAAATCCTAATTGAAATTTAAAACAAATAGCTTATAAACTAAAAATAAATAAATAAAAGGGTGTGTAGGATCATAATGGGCCAAAAAGTGACAATATGATGGGTATTTATAGGGTATATGGCTAACGACTTTTTTTTTACCTAAATTTAATGAAACGAAAAGGGGTTTTAAAGGAGATTCTCAAATTTCCATCAATATAAATTATGTTTTACTTTGAAGTTAATAAATAATTATTATTGATTTTCTATTTGAATTACGACTAAAGTCCTGATTGATAGGTTGATTGAAAAATATCATAAACTTTCAAATAGTCTCACATTTTTGAATCAAACATGTGTCACATTTTATGCTTTGTATACTAGAGGATTTTTAAAAAAAAATTGAATTTCACAAGTTTTGACCAAGTTAAGGTGGTTAGATATCTGAGTTTTTATATTTTTAAAAGTTGTAATAAAAATCATAATTAATTATTTCTTTAAAAAAATTACAAAAAATATACATCACATCAACATGAGTCATCTACTTATATCTAAAATCTTATAAAAAAAATTAACATTTTATTGTGGTTAGGGTGGTCAGACAGACACCTACTTCTTATTTTTTCCCTAAAATTTAAGTACTACTGTATTGAAATTTTAAATTTTCACCAAATAGAATTTGTTTAAATAAAAATAAACCTAGTATTTTAAAAACTATATTCAATTTGCTACAAATTCTATTCATACATTATTTTGAAATAATATAAATAAATTATTCAAATTTTTACGTCAAGTTTCCTAACTCTAATTTTTCTGAATTTTTTGCTACTTAAGGGTCTATTTTTTCCATAATGATCCTGCACATACCCAAAAATGAACCAATACAAAATGCATACCCTTCTCAACTACATATATTTTAAGCATATTCCTCTTGATAAGTACTTCACCTCCCCCTTAGTTTGACCTATTGGCTATCTTCAATTTAATTAGAAGGTTTGTTTTCAAGTTGAGAATGTCCTCCCCCTTTATTTCATATTTAATGGACTATGATTGGATTCCTATTTCTCATAATACTCTCACCATTTTTCCCATCCCTTAACCACTTGTATCCCTTTATCTCTTCCAAATCCATGAATCTTTGTTGCCTAGTTCCTTGAATTCTTTTTGACAAGGTTTGCATTAGACTCATAGCATCCCACACTCCTTATGATATATTGTTTATCCATCTTCCAGCTTCTATTTAGCACACTATTTGTGTGATGAATTGAGTAGAACATCATGAATTCATCTATGTTACTTAAGAGGGATATATATATATATATATATATATATATATATATATATATATATATATATATATATATATATAAATTTTAGGTTCTTATGATAAATCTAGACCCAATCAAAACATTCATATAGGTTGATTGTAGGAGGAAGGATGCACATATCTAGGCCGATGTTTGATAAATACTATCTTTAAAAAAAAGTTACACATTGAATCCATCACAAAGTAAATCTTATTAAGGACCATAAAAGAACTAATTATCTAAGTCGCCTTGTTCTTGGTCATGCCAAGCATTTCCTTATAATAGACCTACCAAATGTCTAACATGTTGAAATAATTTTAGTACAAAATTATGCATTACCCAAATTTTGTCAATATCCTCAAATATGAGTCTATCAAACATTAGTTATCATAAAGCAACTGTTGTAAACAATTAAAATGATGAACAAGTGTACCTTAATTATGTGAAATATCATGAGGTTATATCTAACGCATGAAGACAAGGATGACTTTTAAAGACATTCTAAAGGAAAAATGAATAAATAAGAGGCGGCTCTAGATTTAAGCTTTTGTTACAAAATCTGTAATCATAAAAAATAAACTATATGTTTCATAAAAAATTATCATTTGCATACCCTCTAGATACCTCATTTATTTGATTACAATGAATCTCAAAATATTATCAGAGTGAGCATCTCAAGCCTTGTTTATTTATAAGCCGTGGAGAATTGAGGCCTGAAGCTAAATGATGATTGCTTTGTTCCACACTTCTACTAGTGGAAATAGGTTTTCAGCTCTTTTTCAAGCTTGCTCCTCTAGAATTTTCTAGTATTTGGCATATGTGCCCTCGGCATCAACATTTTCCATACCCAACACATGTAAAATAGATTTACAAATGTCTAATTGTAATAACTTGATCCTTGTCTCTTCCTCTAGTTGTAAAAATCATCTTTCAAAATTCATAAATTGAAAATTGGGCATTAAAATAATCTTGACATAATATCAAAAAGTATGAAGTCTTCCAAAAAGAGCATTTTTAACTAAGTTTCAAGAATATAACAATCACCAATATTTGCTAAATTTTAACATCAGCCATTTCATAGAAGCAATAACAATTGTTTCTGGTTAAGGTAGATCTTTGTCAAATTTGGAGGCAGTCCAGTCAATGCTTTATACTAAAATAGCCACTCTAATGATAAACCTAAAAATAATATGTTCCATACTAAAATAAAATTTAACAAGACTAATGAAGGGATACCTTCCATTCTGATAGATATCAATGCTTCCTCAAGAACATTTGCTAAACAAAAATGTGTACTACCTCACATCTAAATAATTCAAGACCATTAGTATATAAAAATTTGAAGGCTAGTTACAAATGTGTGTTCTCTTACAGTCTTCATTGTGATTGAGGATGGTTATCAAAAGGTAGTTAGGCTAATCCTAAGTAAACATGGAACTATCACATCTATTTGTAATAATCACAAGCATCTGTGGTACAAAGTGACATCAATTTAAATTGTGTGTTTCTACAATCCATACAAGGAATCTCTCTCCAAATTAGAATTGTAATGACTAATTTATCACAAAGAATTCTATCTTGATAATAAAATTTACTGCTTCCAATTTTCGAAGTCCTATTCTTCACTTTCATAAACCCTACGCCACACCCATCTTCAGATAGATTACTAACTCTGTCCCTTGGAAAGTTCAGTCATTACAAAAGTAAATCTCATAGACAAAAAGCAATTCAAACCAATAGATATTTTAGAGAAACCCAAAAATATCCTACGTATAATAAACTAGAGCAATAACCCCTAGAAATGAACAAAAATACCAAAAATGGCAACTTCCCCACCCCCCACCATTTGTCTTGCTTAGTATTCTCAATGAAAGGATTGGACCATCTCTGACAAAAGCTTGATTCCAACTGATCTTCAATAATAACAACACCCTCTATGATGTTTGCATTGCTTCTGCATGATAGGTTTTGAGATCTTTATCAAGCTCCTCCACAAACTTCTCTGGTACTTGGCTTCTGTAGCCTTGACCTTGACCTCTTCCATGCCCATGTCCACACCCATTCCCAAGCCCAAATCAAAGGCCATGGCCACAGTTGCAACTGTTTGACAGAAAACTTTATATTACTTTTTTTAACCTTTACATGCCTTTCATAGGCCACAATACTTGGTTATGCATTTAAAAAAACAAAACCAATAGAAGCTGGCTATTGTTACTTACCCACCATCTCCTCTTCATCTCATAAATCCCCTTTTGCATCACAGACAAGAAATAAACTTTTTAAAAAAAAATCCATAGAATTTGTGAAATAGTTCAAATGACTTCTAGAAATTATACAATTAAAGGATATTTTTATGAAATAACTTGCACAATAGAAGAATATGATATGAAATATGCTACAAAGAATTAATAATAACTGAGAATAACAAGCCACTTCGAGGGGGAAAACCTCCAAATATCTATAATGAGAACACACTTCACAACTTCATGATGAAATAAGACTCACAACCTCCTATATATATATATATATATATGCTTAAGATATCACCCAGGCCAACTTAGACACACATATATGTCTTAGGCCGACCTAAACAACTAAATAACAATATACTAATGATAATATGACTTAATAAAGAGTTAAGATAGCCACAATCCAACTATTCATAACCCAATGTACACTAACATTAAGGGCATAGCATTCCCCCCCTTCTTCAAAAAACCATTGTCCTCAATGCTAATCAAGTTTGGATTCTTTTGAATGAACTCCTCATCCTCCCATGTGGCATCTTCAACTAGTAAATTATTCCATTGGATGAGATACTTAGTGAGAGTTCTATTCCTCAGCTTCTTTGTGCATGTTTGATGAATGCACTCTAGTTCCAAAATGATTCTTCCTTCTTCATCAAGCTCTGGTAGTGTTTTTTGAGTGGGAATATTATGCCCAATTACCTTCTTCAAACAGGAAACATGAAAAACTGGATGTATCTTTGTTGTTGGTGGCAAATCTAGCTTGTAAGCAACACTACCAATATTTTGCATAATTTGGTATGTACCATAATACCTTGGAGACAACTTATTATTCTTTTTTTGTTGCATTAGTGAGATTTGCTTATAAGGCTACAATCTCAAGAAGACCCAATCCCCAACTTCAAAACTTCTTTCACTATGATGTTGGTCTACCTATTGTTTCATTTGATTTTGTGCCATGGCTAAATTATCCTTGAGTCCTGAAAGTACTTGTTGTTGATGAAGCAAGTGGTCTTCTACTTCCTGAACTCTTGGTGACACCTTTATTAATGATGTTATGGAAGGATGATGATATCCATAAAGTTCCAAAAATGGAGACATTTTTCATGAGCTATGAAAAGAAGTGTTATACCACAATTTTGCAAGTGGTAGCCAATCTACCCATTGAGACTATTTCTCTGAAGTGAAACAACGTAGATATCCTTCCAAACACTTATTAACAACCTTAGTTTTCCCATCTGATTGAGGGTGGTATGACGAGATATGAGCAAATTGAGTACCCAAACATGAGAATAAATCTTTTCAAAAGTGACTAGTGAAGATAGGATCACGGTCACTAACAATAACCTTAGGTGTACCATGTAGCTTTTGGATATTCTCCAAAAAAGATTTTTCCACTGCACTTGTTGTAAAAGGATGTGATAATGCAATGGAATGTGCATATTTAGTGAGGCGATCAACTACTACCATGATGAAATTATGACCTTTAGATTTGGGAAGCCCTATGATGAAGTCCATGGATACCTCTTCCCAACGTTGGCTAGGAATAGATAAGGGTTGCAAGAGACCTAGTGTCTTAATTATCTCCCCTTTATTCCTTTGACAAACCAGACATTCAACCACGAATTTTTGATCTTAATTGTGTCCTAGATAAGGGTTGCAAGAGACCTAGTGTCTTAATTGTGTCCTTCCAGAAAAACATCTTACTTGATTTGATGATGTCTTCAAAAATCCTGAACGACCACCCACTGGAGACTCATGCAACTTTGTGAGAATCTTGTGTTTAAGAGTGGAATTCTTGCAGAGATACAAATGCTCTTTATACTAAAGAGTATCTTCCTTCCAACAAAACTTATCTGAACTACTACGATCACTTTTTAATTGTTCGATGAGATTACTTGTCTCAACATCATTTTGCCACTCTACTTTGGCTTCCTCCACCCAATTTGCTTGTAATATTGAAAGGGCACACAATAAGGGTTCATCTTTCTCATCCTTCCTTGAAAGTGCATTTGCTACAACATTTTTTTTCCCTTTCTTATATACAATCTCAAAGTCATATCCTAACATCTTAGTGACCCATTTTTGTTGCTCTTCAGAAGATAGTCTTTGTTCCCAAAAATATTTTAGGCTATCATAATCTGTCTTAACCTTGAAGTGTCTACCCAATAGATAAAGCCTCCATTGTTTAACTACATGGAGGATTGCTAGCATTTCCTTCTCATAAATAGGTTTTAGTTGATTCTTACCTTTTAATTGACAACTCTCAAAAGAAATTGGTCGACCTTCTTACATGAGCACTGCTCCTCTCCCATTTCCAAAAGCATTACATTCCACAATGAATTCCTTGGTGAAGTCGGTAGTGGCAAGCACTAGAGTTGTACACATAGCCTCCTTCAATCTCTCAAATCTTGTATTGGCAGACTTGTTCCAATGAAAATAATCCTTCTTCAATAGAGTGGTGAGAGGTGTTGCTATATGACCATAATTCTTCACAAATCTTCTATAGTACCCTATCAATCCCAAGAAACCCCTCAGTTTCTTAATGGCTTTTGGAATAGGCCATTCCATGATAGCCTTAATTTTGTTAGGGTCCACCTTTAATCCTTCATGTGAAACTATGTGTCCCAAATAATCCACCTCCTTAAGACCAAACGCACATTTGGATGGCTTACCATAGAGTTTATGATATTCAAGTATTTGTAATGCTTGATCCGCATGTTGCAAATGTTCTTCCAAAGTCTTGCTATAAATCAATATATCATCAAAAAATACTAACACAAACTTTCTCAAGAACTTCTCAAAAATGGAATTCATCAAACTTTGGAATGTAGATGGTGCATTGGTAAGACCAAATGGGATCAACAAAAATTCATAATGACCCTCATGAGTCTGAAATGTTGTCTTACAAATATCTTCCTCCTTAATCTGAATTTGGTGATAACCAAATCTAAGATCTAACGGTAAAATACATAGCTCCATTCAATTCATCTAGCAAATCATTAATGACTGGAATAGAAAACTTATCTTTAATGGTGTACATGTTGAGCATTCTATAATCTGTACACATGCACCAAGTATCATCCTTCTTACGTACCATCACCACAGGCGAGGAGTAAGCACTTTGGCTATGCCTGATAATTCCTACCTCTAGCATCTCCTCAACATTTTTTTCTCTCTTTTGTATGTGTGGATACCTGTAAGGCTGATGTTCGGTGGTTGGCTACTTGGAACTAACTGAATGGTATGATCATGATCCCTCTTAAGAGGAAGTCCTTTAGGCATATCTCCAAGAACAAATGAGTGACGATCAATTATAACTTGCAAATATGGATGAGTTGGAGCATTAGATTGAGAGACTTCTAATGAACATAGTTGGGCCACAAATCCATCCACTCCTTTCTTAAGCAACTTTTGCATTTGATGAGAGCTTACCATTTGTGGGGATTTTTCCTTCAACCCCCTTAGCTCTACTACCCTTCCTTCTAATTGAAATCTCATGAATAGTTCTTGGAAGTTCATCTCAATCGTTCCCAATGTAGTAAGCCATTGTACTCCCAAAACAATATTTGTTGCACCCATGGATATCGAATACATTGGGGTATCAAGTTGATAATCTCCCATGGATAATTTAATGCTATGGCACTTCCCTGGACAACTAACTGTACCACCATCTGCAATCAAAACCTAAAACTCTGGAGCTGGATATATAAAAAAAATTAGATGAGTAGCTAACTTTTTGTTGATGAAATTATGAGTACTACTAGAGTCGATCAACATTGTTACCTTTTGTTGCTTTAAGAACCCCGCCACCTTGAGAGTTTGTGGAGCACTGAAACCTGAGAGTGCATGACAAGAAATGATTGGTTGATAATCATGTGATTCCCCATTTGACTCCCTTTCATCCTCTAGTATGGGTTCCTCCTCTTCTTCCTCACTTGGACCTTCAATATATAACAATTTTTTTTCACTGCATTTATGTCCTCGACTGTATTTTCTATCACAATTGAAACACAACCCTTTTTCTCTTTTCTCATCAATTTACTATGGAGTGAACCTAATAAGTTGTATTGAATATCATTTCTCTTTTGTCACATTAGCCTCTTGCTTCTTATGAATCAAATACTTCTCCTCTACCCTGCGTGCTAGGATAAAAGACTCCTTTATAGAGCTAGGGCTAAACATGCGTACCTCATGTTGAATGTGATCCTTGAACCGCCCAATAATAAATCATTCAAGTTTTCCTCCATAATTGTATCCACTCTTAAGGATAGATTTTTGAATTGTTGAATATAATCTTTAACTGACCCTGCTTGTTGAAGTTTAACTAGTTAGCTGAAGAAGTTATCTATCACACTATTGCTATATTGTGCTTGGAGTTCCTCCGTAAAAATTAACCATGACACAGTAAGCCAATTTTTCCTTCGATGAGTGCAAATCCAATGATACAAAATGAATTGATCTAGTTCTAGATATAGAGAATCCATTGTGACCTTTTGTCCATTTGGGATATGGTGTACTTCAAAAAAATTCTCCATTTGATTTATCCATGTTAGAGGATCATTTCCATCGAACTTGCGCATATCCACCTTTAGAAATAAATTCCTAGATCCCATAGGAGTACTAAAGCTTTTTTCAATGTTAGCTGACCTAGAATTTTCACCTTTGTCGCTTGAGAACTCCTTTCTTGGTTCATCCATGTAGGTGTGTAACATGTTTCGTATGTCCGCTATATCTCCTCTTAGGTCACACATATCCATCTTCATTGAGAAAATTTCTTCCTTGACCTTACTGATTTCCTCATTAGGAGTAATATCCTCTATTGTTACCCCATCCTTATCAGGAGTCTTTCCTAGAGTGACAACATTCTTTTTACCCCTTGTTACAAGCCCCATCATGATGGAAACCACTTATTTTGAAATAAATCACACAAATTAAAATTGAATTCTCTAACAATTTTACTGTAATCTCCTTTAGTATGTCTTCAGAAACCCATGAAAAATTAGACTCCAATTCGATAAGATGTACGAGATGTGCAGATTCCAAAAAAAATGTTTAGAAACCCTAATTCTGCAATAATTCACTTAATTCAGTTCCAATTCTTCTAAAATATGGACTATAGCTTCTTTAATGTGTTCTTCAAAAACCCTTTAAAAATTAGGTTTTTTTTTTCCAAAATCTGAAAGATATGGTCTTCCCAAAATCGCCTCCAAATTTGAGAAAAACCTTGCCTATACTATGCCAAGGTCATGCTCTGATACCACTTTTTATGAAATAACTTGCACAATAGAATAATGTGATAAAATATGCTGCAAATAATTGATAATAACTAAGAATAACAAGCCACTTCGAGGGAGAAAACCTCCAAATATCTCTAATGAGAACACACTTCACAACTTCATGATGAAACAAGACTCACAACCTCCTATATGTATTTATTTATGCCTAGGATATCACCTAGGCCAACTTAGAAACACCTATATAAGTCTTAGGCCGACCTAAACAACTAAATAACAATATATTAATGATAATATGACTTAATAGAGAGTTAAGATAGCCACAAGCCAACTATTCATAACCTGATGTACACTAATATTAAGGGTGTAGCAGATGTAATACTTTATCAATTGATTGTGTGCCCATAGCCATGATTCAACATCAATAAATAGATAAAATTGAAGATCACTTATTGTTGTAGATTATAAGAAAATTATAGGGAGGTAATAGTAGACACACAATGCCAATATAGGTAAATGTATTGACATAATAGAAATCTAGAGATTGACCAACTATCCAAGGAAACATGAATGCTAAAGTTTGAAGATGGCATACATCATAATAGCTCCACGTCCTCTTACAACAACTATTTCAATCATGATAGGAAAGCTCAAATTTGTACCTACAAGCTTTATCTTCATGGGTTTACCATCAAGTTGGACTCCATATCTCTGCATTGCTGCAAAAGCATCACCCTTCCTTGCAAAAACAACCTCTATTTTACCCTATCACAATATGACAATAGCTTTAGCTCATCCTTCCCAAATGTCAAATTCACTACCAAACAAAGGTATGTTCTCACATAACAATATTGAATCCTCGTAACTAGTATGATACAAATATGGTCCTAACTCCTAAGGACACTCTAGTTCCAATGATATAAAAACCATGGTTTCATAACACACTTAAGCAAACTGTTGAGGCTTAAGCTCATTCTAGTTTTACTATTTTTAAATTTTATTTAAAATGACATAACAAACATAGTTTCAATGTAAACTAAAGCTCACTCTCACTAAGATTTTTCCCATTTAGTTACAAGCCCCTTTTAGAAGAACATGAACAAGAAAGAACCAGAATTCTCAAAACACTTGAATTGATTTACAACATGCAAATCAAGATATCAAAATATAGATCATGAAAAATGCATATAAGACTTTAATTACAACTATTCACCTATTAAAATATAAGGCCCAAGGCTTGACTCTCAATTTGCATCCTAGGCATTATAAACATGTTATATTGAATATCTGGATTGAAACTGTGTATGAATTTTTCACATCATACACATTTTCAATCTATAAATTCAATACACTATTACTATGGACTATGGAAACTTCATGATACTAATTATAAACATGATTAAAAACTTAAATGTGACACTTCGACAACTTTTTCATTTCAATGTGCTCCTCAACTTTCTACGTTATTAGCTAGAAATTTTTTCATGATCTATAACCCATCATTATTTCTATTTAGAACAAGGCGCAGCATAACAAGTTGGACTCCATCATATCTCTGCATTGCTAAAAGAGCACCACCCTTGCAAAAACAACCTTTGTTCTACCCTATGAAAAATATGACAATAGCTTTAGCTCATCTTCCCCAAATGTCAAATTTCACTACGAAACAAAGCTATGTTCTCGCATAACAACATTGAACCCTCTTAGAATAACTATTATGATAAAAATATGGTCCTATATCCTAAGGACTCTCTAGTTCCAATGATATAAAAACCATGGTTTCATAGCACACTTAAGCACAATGTTGAGGCTTAAACTCATTCTAGTTTTACTATTTTTAAATTTGATTGAAAATGACAAAACAAACATAGTTTCAATGTAAACTTAAGCTCACTATGATTTTTCCCATTTAGTTATAAGCCCCTTTTAGAAGAACATGAACAAAAAAGAGCCAGAATTCTCAAAACACTTGAATTGATTTCCAACATGCAAATCAAGATATCAAAATACAGGACATCATGACAAAGGCATATAAGACTTTAATTACAACTATTCACATATTAAAATGTAAGGCCCAAGGCCTAACCAGACCAAATGAGATTTCAATTTACATCCAAGACATCATAAACATGGTATATTGAATTTCTGGATTGAAATTATGTATTATTTTTTCACATCATACATAGTTTCAATCCAGAAATTCAATACACTATTACTATGGACTATGGAAACTTCAAGATACTAATTATAAATGTGATTAAAAACTTAAATGCGACACTTCCACAACTTTTTCTTTTCAGTGTGTTCCTCAATTTTTTGTGTTATCAGCTAGAAATTTTTTCATGATCTATATCCCGTTATTGTTTCTATCCAGAACAAGGTGCAACATAACATTTTTTGCACCTATTCACAAAGTGTCAAATGAATAGTAACATAGATAATATGAAACAGTTATTGTTAAATGGAAAGCATTAATTAGATATGCAAATTTACATAAGAGCTTCATTGTCCAACTCCTAGTTATAAAATGTATTATGTAGATAGTGGCAATGCCTTCGCAATATATCAAAGAAAAGGTCCACAATCTGAGCAATAGCAAGACAACTATTTTTTGTTGAACTGAAAGAAAACTTCTAATGAATTTGAACAATTTGGGTCTTGTGGCATCCCACAATATTCCCATTATATAAGAATATAAACACTTTCTTGAATAAGGTGGTTAAAGTTTTAAATCCCTAAATTTACCGTGTTTACTGTTGCATAGTTACTCCCAGGAAGGAACACCCTCAAATTCATTTAGATTAGATATATTTGTGTTAATAGCCTTAAACCCCTCCAAAAGATCTCCCAATCAGGAAAATAAGTTTTGTTACTGAATTAGAATACATTAAATGCATCAAATAGTTCTTATCATGTATTAAAAGTTTAAAACAACATTTGAAGTTTTCTATAAAGAGCTTTTGGAGAGAACTAGGATTCGTTATTTGCCAAAGTTAATACAAAACATCTCCAAGAAAATAAGGGCATTGATTGCATGGTGCAAGTGGAAGGCTAGGAATAGCCTCCCCTCACCATTGGACCATAGAAAACATCAACATGTTTGAATGCATTAGAGATCCAACAACAAGATTAAAGTAGTGAAAAAATTGCAAACCTATAGCTACTTATTTTGGTAGCTCTTACAAAGACGCAAAGTAGGGAAAACTCACTTCAATATTACAACTAATGTCATCTACTAAAATTATACCGTCCACAAAATGAGATTAATTAAAGACACAAAGCTCCAACTAGCATTATTGATTACATTTTACAAATAAAGTGACATTGAATAAAACTATAAGCAATTTTGTTACCAAGGTATAGAAAAAACTCAAAAAGACTTGGACTTCAAAAAAGACAAAGCTATTTGAATGAGCCTAAATAAATAAGTAAACTATCATGTACAAAAATGTTTCTTGCAAAGAGGAAAGCAACAAACCTTTGAGCAACCACTTCTGTCATAGTGAATTGAACACCTTTTCAATTCATCAACCTCTAAGAAAAGTTGATTCAATAACATCATTTGTTAAGAGAAAGAAAGACTTTTCATAAAGTCCACAAATCATTCATCTATCTCATTCTCCAGGGATTGGATAGACAAGAGCACATACTTTAAGAGTTTAATTGGCTCTTATTCATAGAACTAATGAATAGATGGTAATTAAAAAAAAAAAAAACTAAACTAGAACAAAAGTAGAAAAGCCCGCAAGAGAGAATAGAAACAACTCTTTGGCATTAGGTCACAACAAAAGCCCATGCCAACTAAACTTTGGTAGAAGCATTGAGCAAAACCAACTACGGTATAGAACCAGACCCAAAAAAGCTATATACGATAAGAAAACAACAAATAATTGTTTCCAGATAAATGAACTAAATACAAACCTTCATATCATCATTTGAAACTCCATTTAATCCAAATTAAAGACATACGATTTAGTTCCAGTCTCAATTCCATACGGCATACCCAAGGAGTCCATGCTATCCTCAAACAAGTCAGTTTGCCAAATATCACCATTGGCTCTACTAAAAGACTGATTTAAACAACATGATTTAGCAGCATACACATCTTATTAGCCCATGTTATACTCGCATGATTCCCTTGAAAAAGCACATATAAAATTATAATAAAAATGACATCAATGCAGCAATTATAACATAGAAGATAATGATAACCACACATCCATCTACAGATACCTCCTCACAGGAGATTCTAAAGGAAAATGCCAACCACATGAGCTGTTCAGATCAAGCACTTATGATTAATGGTTATTCGATGGTCAGTTGGAAATCTATCCTCTCTTTGAGTGTTGATGATGAAGGGTAATCATTTCTGCGGCAGCATTCCTTCAGAAATTGTCCAGCTGAAGGAACTCGAGATCTTAGACCTTTCGTCCAAAAAATTCTCAGGCTTTATTCCAAATAACATTGCATCTCTGCATGCAATGAGTGTAGCAAGAGAATATGGCCATATGCTATCTTCTCTGTTCAAGCCTTCTCATGTATTTGAAAGAGACAACGACCTTAAGTCATATTCTGCAATTACCCTTTCGATACATGTATAAATGAAATACTGTCTCATGACAACTTGGTCATGACTATGAAAGGCTTAGAGATGCACTACTCGTATATTCCTTCCACACTCACAGGCATAGATCTCTCCAACAATCAATTGAATGGGCGTGTTTTACTGTATTTTCCATATCTTCGACAAATTTCAACGCCTGAACTATTTGCATCCGAACAAAACCAATTTCACCAACGAAACAAAAGCAAGATGAAAAAACTAGCCAAAGATCTTCCTACTGTCTGGTTCAAAACCCTAAACCCCGGATTCGAAGCCCTAAACCCTGGAATTGAAACCCTAAACCCTGTTATTTTATAATTATGTTCTGTTTGCTTGAGGGATTTTGAGATTTGTTGCTTAGAGCCGAATGGAAAAGAAAAAGAAGTGAAGCCTTAGCGAGGAGAGAACGAAAAAATTATGAATCTGAGCTTTACCTTGCAAAATACTTGTCGCTTTGCGTATTCAAATACATTTATTGTTTTCGTTAATTTATACTAAAACCCTAAGTCCTACTCCTACCGAACTTGATGAAAATCCCTTAATTCTTGGAAACACGAGTTCATAAATGATCCCAATCAAACGATTTCAATGACAAAATCTCTAAAAAGGAAAACAAGAGAAAAATCCGGAACAATATAGATAAATCTGCATACAAATGCAATTAATAACTGAGAACACTTACCTGGCAATGAAATTATTCCTCTCCCTGTGATTGCCCAAGAACTCTGAAATAATCAAAAGTGGAAACAGCGGCGGAAGTGAAACGGGCTCGCTGCGTTTGATTTAGAGGAGCTCTGATTTGCTTGCGAACTGAGAATGTGCTTCCTTTTCTACAGCCAAGAATAAAAAAAAGATGCAATGAAAGGAGGATAGGTCGGTGAATATAAAACCTAACACGGGGAGTTAAACCTTAACCCTGGGTTTGACCTAATTGAAGACTCTGGTGCAAATAAAATCGTAATACATTAAAGTTAAAAAGAGTAACCTTTTCTGGCGCTGAGAAATGTTATTCACGGCTGGCTGACGAAAATCTCAGTGAAAACTTCACACAAATAGCCTATCGGCTAAAAATAGATTAAAAAAAATCTAAAACAAAAGTCTCCAAACATGCTTCTATCATACATTAATCTAAAAAACATGGAAATTATAGCCTCTAAATATAAACTAATTTATGATATGTGTCTAGAAAACTCCAATTGCATGTTTGGTATCACTTATCCAACATACTCTCCCTTGATGTTGAGCAAACTCACAATATGATCTCAGTGTCAAAAATTTAACCTTCACAACTATCTTCATAGAGATGTCTGCAAACTGTTATTGATTCTTTACATACCTCAATTCTATTTCTTTCTTTTGAACCAAATCTTGAATGAAATGATATTTTAAATTGAAATGATTTTTCCTACGTAGGATTATTGGCCAACTTTAATTATACTCATGTTATCACAAAAAATACTGTAGGATGAATTTATTTCTCCCCAATTTATTCTAGTTTTTTCTAAGCCATAATGCTTGTGTACTCATAGAAGTGATAGCTATGAGCCTATCAAATTACTAAAATTGAAAATGAGAATTTAAATAAAACCCAAATCAATAATATAATAACTACTTCAATGAGAAGGTGCACAAATAATAAAGTAAGTCAAATTGAACTAATATTACCTCCACCAACATGCCTATACCTTACTCCATTACACGTGATTGTTGCAAATTGGGCAATATGTGATTTCTCTTGACTTTCACATAACCTTGATTCACAAAGTGATAGTAAAGTTGTATGATGATAACAAAAATTCTTAGATAAATTATGGATGCTTTAATGGACAAATGATGGTGTACTTATAGCTTTTACCTAATACTTGATCAATGGTTTAGGATTATTTGAAAGATCAATGAATGAGATTAACTGGGAGATCATGATGAATGTGCAAGTTACATGTGTTGATATAAAAGTCTAGGCTGATGAGTTAACTGGTTGCATGGATCAAATGACTAGTTGCACAAATGGGTGTAGTGAGAATGAGTGAGAGTGATTTGATGTTGCTTTTTCAGTCGATTCACTAAATTTATAAGAAAAGATTATAAATAAAATTAATTAAATAAATGTATTTAATTCCAAATGTATGAGGTGAAGATATATTTAGGACAAAATAAAATATTAATTACGCTAAAGGTGTGTCCTATTTGAGAATGCCAAGCTAACTATTGAAATCAATGGTCAAGAGATGATTAGAAGCAATGCAATATAGTTAAATCAATCTCGGATGTTCAATGTTTGTCGGTGTAATTAATAAATACATTGTGTTTTTGTGGATGTATCGCTTTTGTATCATAAGAGTACTACTTATACGAAGGATTTGGTAGATCTTCTCGTGGGAATTGGAAAACAGTATATCACATTTATGGTATTGTAAAATCAATCTACGTTCTCAAAGGAAATACTTTAACTATCATTCTTTATTTCTGATGAAATACTTCTGTTTGGAATGGCAATTTTAGGGACTTTGGGAAAGCTTGCGAGTAGAGTATGCACTTGGGTTATGCGATATCTCTAGAGAAAGATAGTTGATGGTTTTTTAGGGTAGAAATGGCTTCCTTTTTCAGGTTCTAGAAAAATCTCATTGCACACCAATCAAGCCATACAATTTTTTTTATCAACCATCATGGACCTAACACCACAAATATCCTCTCGAGCTTCATCTATCATACTATCTCTGAGAGAGGAGTGAATGTGTTAATCAATAGAGAGAAATTTGTTCCTAGAAAGGAGCTACCCTCTACAATACCCGAAGCAATCTCCACTTCTCCAGTTCAGATAGTCATTTTATCCTCCAATGGTAGGAAATGAATGCTAGATAGAGGAATGCATAGAAAATCCTCCCTACATGTGCCAAAATGGGAGCTTTGGAATAGGGTATGGACATCGATCAAAGAATCATGGAATGGGGAATTTTTCAAATTCTCTCTGCCTATGCAAAAATGGGGGCTTTGGAACAGGGTATGGACATCCATCAAAGCACAGAGGAATTTTATCAGATGTAGTTGCAACTACCCCGGTGTTTGACAAGATGCCTTAAAGAGATGTGGTCTCATGGACTACAATGATAATGATTGTAGAATATGCACAAAATGGATTTGCTAAAAAGGCTTTAGAAATTTCCAAGCAAATGCAATTCCCAGGTTTAAAGCCAAATTCCACAACCTTTATTAGCATCCTCCCTACCCATGCCAAAATGGGAGTTTTAGAATAGTATGAACATCCATCAAAGCATAAAGGATAAAGGAACTTAGATATTATAGTCACAACTATCCTAGTAGACATGCATGATTACTTACATCCTTCTTAATAGTAAAATTTGGTAAAATCGGCAATAATGTATTACAATCAAACACAAAAATTAGGTTTTTTTGTTTTCTCACTTGAAAATGCTTGAGTTGTTTTTTTCAGCATAGTTGGAAATGATTTGGTAGACATGTATGCAAAATGTGGAAGTATAGAAAAGGCACGTGAACTGTTTGAAAGAGCTTTAGAAACTTTCAAGCAAATGCAACTAGTAGGTGTAAAGCTAGACTCCACAACTTTTGTCAACATTATCCATGCCTATGCTAAAATAGGAGCATTGCAATAGGATATGGACATCCATCAAACCATAAAGAATAGAGGAATTTTATCAGATGTTATAGTTGCAACTACCCTAGTGGACATGTATGCATAATGTGTTATCATAGAAAAGGCACATGGACTGTTTAAAAAAATTCCCAAAGAGATGTCATCTCATGGAATGAAATGATTGCAAGATATGCACAACATGGATTTTGTAAGGATGATCTCAAAATATTTGAATTAATACACTTTGGAACATGTCCTGACATTTCCCTTGTCATTACAAATATCTCTAATCTAAATTCTCTGGACTTGGATACAAATTCTCTATCTTGTCCCTTCAGTAATAATCTCATAGGAAGCATTCCTTCAGCTTGGGGAAATTATTTGGTCTGAAGTATTTGGACTTGGGCAATAATATATAGTGTCTCCTTTTTTATTATTTTACAGGGCATAATATCCAATACAATCATGCCAAACCTATGCTCCCAATTTCTATTAACAAATCGCAAAAGTCACACAGATTATACAAGTCATCACATGCAACTAGATGTCTTTGTTTTCACGGAACGTGATGGAAAAGTATTAAAACTCACTAGAAATAAATAGGCAATCAAACAAAATAATAGGTAGAATCAACTTTGTTTGAACCATTGTTCTCACAAAATGCCTCACTAGTAAGCAGGACCACAAAATGGAATTTAAAAAAAAAGGTATTTAAAATGTTTAACAGAATGCCTCAAACAAATGTTTCCTCATGACCTATCATAATTGTTAAAAAAATTCTAAAAACTTCCAAGAAAATGAAATTCACAGGTCTAAAGCCAAATCTCATAATTTTTCTCAGCATTCTACTTGCATGCAAAAAATGGGAGCTTTGGAATAGGGTATGGACATTTATGGAAGAATAAAGTACATTTTTTTACAACTAGACATTATGTTGTCCCCATTTCTTACTTTTGTTCAGGGTATGTGTAAGCTCAAATAGTCTGGTTTTAGCAAGTCGTTGCATGAGACATTTGTGTTGTATGTTGGTGTGTTGTGTGGTTTGAATAGATTTTTCCTCTTTATTTGAACTCCTGTTGGCTGGTGTTGTTGACGCCATAACATTTAATAGTTAAATTAATCAAAGTTTCCAAATACTTAGACTACAAACCCATAATGACAAACTTAACAAGGGAATGTTATAATGACAAAATAGCAATTCCAAACAAAATGAACCTATACATGTAGATATTAATGGTAAAGGAGCTTGATTATTTTCCTTATTCAAAGGTCTAGTTTCAATCTTGTAAATGGATGCATATTAAATTTTTCACTGAGACCTTCATTACACAAACACACACACACACACTCTCCATGTTTCTCCCTCCTCATCTCTCTCTTTATCTCTATCTCATCATACGCATACACACTCCCTATTTCTCCCTCCATATCTCGATCTCTCTATCACCCCCTCTCTCTCTCTCTTATTCACTCCCTCTCGCTCCATCTATCCTACTCAATATATCCCTTTCTACCTCTACATATCACTTGGACTCTCTCTCTCTCTCTCTATATATATATATATATTTATATATATCTATATATCTATCTATCTCCATCCTCTCTCTCTCTTTCTTATTCACTCCATCTCCCCCTTCATCTCTCCTACTCAATATCTCTATCTCTATCTCTCTCTATCTCCCTCTCATTCCTCTTTATCTCTTTCTATCCATATCTTTCTCTATCTGTATCTCCTTATCTCCATATATATATATATATATATATATATATATATATATATATATATATATATATATATATATATATATATATATATATATATATATATATATATATATATATATATCTTTCCCTATCCCTCTCTATCTATTTATATCACCCTCTATCTATATCTCTCCCTCTCTTCCTCATACTCTCCTTCTTGTCTCTATCCCTCTCTATACATTGAGATATCTCTCTCTCTCTCTCTTCCCCCCATCCACCTATCTCACTCCCTCTCTCCCCTCTTGTCTCTCTCCCTCCCCTACCTTGTTGGCCCCAGTTTATCGTTGCGGACCAAAAGATCGATCTATCAACACCCCATACAAATAGTAGAGACATACCCCTCTCTCCTCTATCTCTTTATATCTCCTTCTTATCTCCATACCCATCATCTTCTCTGTCTCCATCACCATCTCTATCACTATCTTTCTCTCTATCTCTATCCCCTAGCTCTATCTCCTTATCCCTCTCTCTATCTCTCTCTTCCCCCTTATCTCTCCCTCTTTTGATGCATATCCCTCCCTCTTTCTATCCCTATCCATCTCTCTCCCTCCCTCTCTCCATATTGCAAACATAACGTGAGCCTATTGGTAATGGAGATTGGCTATATTCTCGGTTTAAACATTTTATTTCACTCATGTTTAGATCCATATAAGTGGATGCATACTTGATTTGAAGCTATCACTTCTCCGTTGAGACCTTTTTTGTACAAACATCATTTGATAAATTTTCTACCAATTGACCTCATATACTACACAAATATATGCAAAAAAAAATGACTTTTTTTCTAAATGACCTTCTACACCTCTTCGGCATACCCATTGCACACCAAGGTGCCATTGCTAGTTTTATTTATTTTTAAAGGAACTAAAGATAGAAAAAGAAATCAATTAAATTAATTGTTTAATTTTAGAGGAAATATTCATATTTAATAATCGTGGATGACAAGAATGGATGAATTAATTAAATAATTTAAAATTATTTAATTAATATGGATAGAGTAAATTAAGATTTTTAATAATTTAAGAAGAAATTAAGAAATTAATTAAATAATTTTAAAAGAAATATTAGCTAATTTAATAATTAAAATTATTAAACTATGGTGGCTGACAAAAATGCATGAATTTTTTAAGTAATTTGAAATTATTTAGTTAAGATGGATGAAAGAAATTGTGATTTTATTTAAATAATTAAAAAATATTTAATTTGTGTGGATAAAGAAAATTGAAGAAATAATTAAATAATTAAAAAATATTTAATTACTGTTGATGATGGAAAATGATCAAATAATTAAATAATTAAAAAATAATTTAATTAAAAAGATGGCTCGACATGTGTGGCTAGTGCAGGGCAAGTCTGTGTAGGCTGGCAGCTTGTGAATGGCTGCAGCTTGCATGCATTTATCCTCCTTTGCATGTGGTTTTCCTAGGCAAATCTACATTTGGATGTTTGAGGGTATCATGGGGTGGGGTATTTTGTTTTTCGGGGGAGTGATTTTTAGCTATGACCATGTGTTTGGTGCTAGTTGACGGGGGTGTTGTTTGGTGTGGGGGTGAGTTTTTTCAGGGGGAAGCATTTCTTTATCTGGTTCGTTGTTGGTGTGTTGTACTCATCATTTTAGATGTTTTCTAGTGCTTGGTTTGGGAAGAAATTCATTTCTTTCCTTCTTTGCTATGGCTCTAGGAGAGGCTTTGGGGGTTAAATCCCCTTTTGATTTTCATGTTGCAATTGGGGCGACATCTCCAAATCATTCAACGAGGGATTTTGATAACAATTGTTTTGCAAATGATTCTAGGAATGGAGGATTTGTTTCGTATGGGGGTCTATGTATTCCGAGAATCAATGGTTGTCTAGAATGATTGAAGGATAGACCAATGCTGGTAAGTCAAATAGAATCGATTATGGAGGATATTGAGTATTTTTCAAAGCATGTGTTGCTTTGAAAATTCTTGGGAATGAGGGTTTCAATCCAATTTTTGGATTCATGGGCTCACCAGACCTAGTCTTCGAAGGGTGAGATGGAAATTATGTTGTTAGTGAACAATTACTTCATGGTGATGTTTAATTGCATGGCGGATTGCAATAGATTTTTTGAAAGTGGGCCTTATTTTGATAATCAAATTGGTTTATTTATTAAAATTTTGTATGCAGGTTTTGATCCTTCAGAGGAGCTCCCAAATCGGCTTTCAGTGTGGGTGTGTCTCCCTAGATTTTCAGTTGAATGTTGGTGCAATGACATATTGCATAGGGTTGCATTTCTACTAGGGAAACCAGTGGGTTCTTCTCAGTAGACACATGATAGAAAGGTAATGATATTTTCTCACATTTGTGTTGAGATGGATTTAAATAACCCTCTTCCAAATTCTTTGAAAATTTGTGCGGGTTCATATTCTTGGGTGCAGTAGCTAGATTATGAGACATTTCCTTTTTAATGCCATCTATGTCATGAGTATCGCCATCTATAGAGAAGATGCCTGAAGTCTAAATAATTTGAGTCTTAGACTACTTAGCCTCCCTACAACCCTCCTAAGGTCAACAAAGGAAATGACTTCATTCTAGGTGTGGTTACTAGTGTAGAGGGTTTTATTCTTGTTAAGGCCATAATAGGAACATGGGTAAAACGAGGACTCTAAAGGAGTGTTTGGAAGGTGATACCTTTAATAGGTTTGAGGTTCTTAATGATCTTAGTCAACAAGAGGTGAATCTGGGTATGATGAATTTGGATCATGGTGATTTGGAAGTGTTTCAGCAAGGAATTATTCCATAGTACAACGAGACTTCTCAAGAGGATGGTGCTGTGCAAATGGAATCAGATCTTAGTTTTGTGCTTCGTGGGAGGTCCAAGACTATTGTGGATGCAAAAATGAGGGAGGGAGAGATCTCTACTCCATTGGTGAAAGTGGGGCTTGACTCAGTTAAAGGTAGCAAGGCCTCTCCTTTAATGGGACTTCTTCAAAAAGACCAAAAGAAAGGTGTTCCTAAGAAGTTTTCCAAAGTTGGGTGAAAGAAGGATTTAGAAAAGATATAGATGATGGGGGAGACTTTGGTGGAGTCTGAATCTATTAAGACCCTAGATTCCCATTTTCTAACCCTCCAAAATGATCATCCTCTCTTGGAATTTAAGGGGCTTGAACATTGGCCCTCGAAAAAAAGTTGTTTGTGAATTGGTGATGTAGGAGCATCCTTGGTTCTTGGAAATCTTGCATCAACAAAAAAATATTTTCTTTCAGTTTTGTTCTTGTTTTGTTCTTGCTTAGTTCATCTTGGTGGATTTGTCATATTTTCTCACCAGATCCTATGGATCTTAGTATACATCATGGACATGTTCATATTCCTTATTCCAAGATTTGAGCATGATTGGATCTTTTCCAGCAAGTTATCACTTTCAAAATGAGTGATAGTTTCTTGAACCAGCTCCATAATAGTTTTCAAGCCTAATGACTAGTTGATTGTTTGTGGATCATCCCCATGACTTGTAGATCTCGATGGTGTGATTTTAATTATTTTTTGAAGTGTTCCCGAGCTTCAGTATAGGTCCAAACTTCATCCTATGCAACTGTTAATGGAGTAATTCAAATTTTGGCCGACCTATTCATGTGGACGTTACCTTTTCCTTCCTTAGAGATTGTAATTATTTTGGCCGACACAAATGTTTCTTGACCCACGGATGTGATATAAAGCTTGTAATGGATTATTAAAAGGAGTAGCGAATCATTGCAAATAGTAGAAAATGTTAGATAGAAGAATATCAGGTTGATTTTTCTCACAAGTTAAAGCATATTAGAATGTTGTACTTTTGAACTTGTTGTATCAGGCCTGTGGGCCGAATCTATAAGATTGGATGTTGTCAGTCGAATGTAACTAAGATTTTCATGAATAGGAATATTTGCACCTATATTTTCCTCCATGTTCTGTGTTGCTTTTGTTGTGTTACCCTTACTACACGGTTTGGATTGTTCTTGTTGAGGACCCTCCCTATCATGGCTATGCCAGATTGGTATTAGAGCAAGATTCGATCTGTGAGAGATTGTCAGAATTTGCAGTCCTATTGAAGATTTTTTGTGGGGTGGAAAATTAAGGATCAGACCTGCAACTACAGAGGACTTGTGTAAAGATGGTAGGAAGAAGAAATGGTAGAGGAAATGAAGCACGTGGAAATGCAAAGCAAGCAATAATGGAGATGTTGCAAGAAATTACTGCCAGATTAGATGCAATTGAAATGGCTTAGAGAAGAGGTTGACTAGTTGATGATGTGAGTGATGAAGAAGTAGAAGAACATGAAGAAAGGGAAAGAGGAAATCAGCTTGACCTTGATCAGGAAAAGGAGAGGTTCATAAGAGCCATAACTAGGGTTAATACCAGACCACATTTCAATCCATCAAATTATAATGGTAAGTTGGATTCAGAAGAATTTCTTGATTGGATTATAGAGATGGAAAAGTATTTTGAATTTGAAGGTACCACTGAAGATAAGAAGGTGGATTTTTCTTGTACAAAGTTGAAAGGACATGCATTCCTTTAGTGGGAAAATTTGCAGACAGGTAGGTAGAGAAAAGGAAAATAAAAGATAAAGTCATGGGATTGAATGGTGAATAAGTTGAAGACAAATTTTATGCCTATAGATTATTAGATCAGTTTGTTCCAAAAGTTGCAGAATTTGAAACAGAAGGAGTCAAGTGTGAAAGAATATACTAAAGAATTCTATAAGTTGAATATCAGATCCAAACATTTGGAGGAGGAGATTGAGCAAGTAGCCAGATATGTGAATGGCTTGACGTCATCTATACAAGATGATATTAGTTTGATAAAGTTACAGAGTGTGGAAGAGGCATATCAGTGTTCCCTAAAAGCAAAGGAGAAGCTAAATAAAAGACATGAGTAGAGAAAGAGAGGAAGAGGTGGAAGATTTCAAAGAGGAAGAAATTTTACTAGAGGAAGAGGATCTTTTCCAGATCAGAATAAGGATAAGGAAGTTAGTAAAAATTTGATAATTCGTACCTTAAAGGTGATGGAAAATCTTATAGAAGAGGAGGATATAGTAGTTACTGAAATGAAGGTTATAGGAGAGATGATAGAGGACAAGAGAAAAGGACATTCAAAGGAACTTGTTATAAGTGTGGTGGTGAAGGACATAGAGCATTTGAATGTAATCAAGGTGAGACTAGCAGGAAGACAGATAGCAATAGAAAAAAAACCTTTGTTGAGGAGGATCATTTTGAGTTATCTAACAAACTGGAAGATGGAGAAGTATTGGTGAAAAAAAGAGTATTATGTCAAAGTGAATTGGAGATGGAGCCATTACAGAGAAATAATTAGTTCTGAAATAGATGCAAGGTAGTTGGTAAATGTTGCAAAGTGATTGTTGATAGTGGAAGTTATGAGAACCTAGGTTTTGAAGATATGGTGACTAAATTGAAGCTAGAGATATTGAAACACCTGAAGCTCTATCAGATAGCTTGGATTCAAGATGAGCATAAGATTTTGGTAAGTGAACAATGTTTGGTGAAATTAAAGATAAGAAACTACCATGAAGTTTTGTGTGATATTATACCTATGGATGTATGCCATGTTTTGTTGGGAAGACCTTGGCAGTATGATAGATAGGCTATTCATGATGGAAGGAAGAACGTGTATACCATTGTTGCTAATGGAATGAAGTATATTTTATTTCCCTTGGAAGATATTCCTAAAGTTTAAATTTGTACGAATGCTAGAATTTTTCTGGTTGATGGGAGGAGATTCCTTGATGGATTGAGACATTAGAATGTGTGTTATGCCTTAGTTCCTAAGAAGGTTGAAGATCTAAAGAATGTAGAAGAATACCCAGAAGAGATAAAGGAGTTGCTGACATAGTATGTGGAGATCATTTTAGATAATGTACATGATGGATTTCCACCTATAAGGAGTATTAGTTATTGTATGGATCTGATTCCTGGAACTAGTTTTCCTAATAAAGGAACACACCAGATGACACCTATAGAGAATGAAGATTTGAATAGACAAGTGCAAGAATTGTTGAGGAAAGGTTTTGATCAGAGAAATCTTAAGTCCTTGTGTAGTACTTTCTTTGTTAGCACCTAATAAGGATGGAGAATGAAGGATGTGTATAGACTCAATAGCTATAAACAAGATCATGGTGAAGTATAGATTCCCTTTGCCCCAAATGGATGACATCATGGATTGTTTGAGTGGAGCCAAATATTTTACAAAGATAGATTTGAAGAGTGGACATCATCAAATTAGAATCAGAGAGGGAGATGAGTGAAAGACAACATTCAAGACAAATGAAAGATTGTATGAGTGGTTGGTGATGCCCTTTGGACTGACAAATGCAATGATTACTTTCATGAGGCTAATGAATTAGGTATTGAAGAAGTTCTTGGGTAAGTTTGTGATTGTTTATTTGGATGAAATCTTGATTTTCAATAAGAGTAGAGAAGAACATTTGTTGTGCATATTAGACAAGTTTTACAGAGGTTAAGAAAGGAGCAATTGTAGATAAACATTAAGAAGTGTAGTTTCATGAAAACAGAATTGGTATATCTAGGATTTGTGATATCTGTGAACGGATTGAAGATGGATCATGAGAAGGTAAAAGAATTTATTGAGTGGCCTACACATGATAGCATTGGAGAGGTAAGATCATTTCATGGATTGGCTAGTTTCAACCAAAAGTTCATTAGGAATTTTAGTTCTATTTGTAGCCCTGTGATAGAGACGATGAGAGGAGATAAGAAGGATTTTAGGTGGACATCTAGAGAAAACAAAAATTTTGAGTTGTTGAAGCATAAAGTGACAAAGCAACCAGTATTGGCATTACTATATTTTAATAAGGTATTTCAAGTACACTGTGATGCGAGTAGAAGTGCAATTGGAGTAGTATTGAGTCAAGAAGGGAGACTTGTAGCTTATTTCAGTGAGAAGTTGAATGATGCTAGGAGGAGATATTTAGTGTATGATCATTATTTTTATGCCATAGTTCAATCCTTGAAGAAGTGGAGACATTACTTGTTGCCTAAGGAGTTTTTTGTTTTATACGGATCACCAAGCTTTGCAGTATATAAACAGTCAGGGTAAGTTGAATTAGAGACACATGAGATGGGTACAATTCTTGTAGAGCTATACTTTTTTTCTAAAGCATAGGAGTTGGAAGTCAAATAGATTTGTTGATGCACTAAGTAGGAGAAAGAATTTGCTAATAGAGATGAGAGTGGAGGTATTAGGTTTTGATGAATTGAAGAACTTGTATAAGGAAGACCCAGATTTTGTAGAACCTTGGAGAGCTTGTAAAGAACCAATTTTGGAGGATAAGAGTCAGTGGTTGGATTATTTCATACAAGAAGATATGTTGTTCAGAGGAAGTCAGTTGTGTATACCTCATATTTCAATGAGAGAAAATATGATAAAAGAGAAACATAGTGGAGGATTGTCAGGACACTTTGGAGTTGATAAGACAATAGCACTAGTAAGTGAACTATTTTTGGCCA
Organism: Sequoia sempervirens; assembly: GCA_007258455.2. NCBI lineage: Eukaryota > Viridiplantae > Streptophyta > Pinopsida > Cupressales > Cupressaceae > Sequoia > Sequoia sempervirens. Next base: position 355,144,375 of record VDFB02000003.1, on the reverse strand, counting down.
CAAATTCATAAGGATGTTAGGAAATTTGTTCAAAGTTGTAGATTTTGTCAAGTCATGAAAGGAAGTAGTCAGAATGTTGGACTGTATAAACATTTGACAGTTCCAGAGAGACCTTCGGAAGACATAAACATGGATTTCATACTTGGATTTCCAAAGACACAGAAGTAATGATTATCTATTTGTGGTGGTAAATAGATTTTCTAAGATGGAACATTTCATACCTTGTAAGAAGACAATAGATGGAGTACATGTAGCAAAAAAAAATTTCAAGGAAGTAGTCAGATTGCATGGGTTACCTAAAAGTATTGTTTCAAACAGGGATGTAAATTTTGTTGGTTACTTTTGGAGGATACTTTGGAAGAAGTTGAAGATAGATTTGAAGTTCAGTTCTACTTTTCACCCATGGACTAATGGATAGAAAGAGGTAGTAAACAGAAGTTTGGGAATTTGCTGAGATGTTTAGTTGGAGAGAAGACTATAAGTTAGGATTTGGTACTTGCACAAGCAAATTTTTCCTACAATAATTCAGTGAATAGGAGTACTGGAAGGAAACCTTTTTAGATTGTTACTGGAGCTCATCCTAGAGGTATAACAGAGTTGAGAGATATCAACATGGAAGATAAGAGAAGTACAAAAGCAAAAGAATTTGCAGAACATATGAAGAAAGTGCATACTTAAGTGAAAAATCAATTGAAAGACATGAACCAAAAAAATAAGGAGAAAGTTGATGAAAAGAGGAGACATAAGGATTTCAAAGTTGGAGATGAAGTGATGGTGTATTTAAGGAAGGAAAGATTCCCAATTGGTACATACAACAAGCTAAAGATGAGAAATTTTGGACCTTGCAAGATCTTGAAGAAATTTGATTCAGGAAATTCATATGAAGTAGAGTTACCAGATGGCATGGGTATATCACCTATATTCAACATTGTAGATCTACATTAGTGTCATGAAGCACAATTTAGTGAAGACAATAAAGTAAACTTGGAGAGTCAGTTTCTTAAACAACATTTAGATGAGATTGAAGAGATTTCAAATATCAGTGATGGAAGGAAAACTCGTGGAAGGTAGTACAAAGAATATCTTGTAAAGTGGAAGGGTAGACGAGTGGAAGATTCTCCTTGGATTTCTCAAGTTGAAGTAGACCGTTTTAGTTTTCCTTTAGCCCCTACAAAGTGAGGGACTCCCTTTTTCTTTAACGTCACATGTCTGATGTAGGAGCATCCTTGGTTCCTGGCAATCTTGCATCAACCAAAAACTATTTTCTTTCAGTTTTGTTCTTGTTTTTTCTTTCCTAGTTCATGGAAGTGGATTCATCATATTTTCTCACCAGACCTTGCAAATCTTATTATACATCATGTACATGTTCATATTCCTTATTCCAATATTTGAGTGTGATTGGATCTTTTTTTGGAAGGTTATCGCTTCCAGAATGAGTGATAGTTTCTTGAACCAACACCATAATAGTTTTCAAGTGTAACGGCTAGTTGATCCATTTTGAATCATCCCCATGACTTGCGGATCTTGATGGTGTGATTTTAATTGTTTCATGGACTGCTCCCAACCTTTAGTATAGGTACACACTTCATCCTATGCACCTGTTGATGGAGTAATTCAAATTTGAGGCTGATTTATTCATGTGCACATTACCTTTTCCTTCATTGGAGATTGTAATTATTTTGGCTGACGCGGATGTTTCTTGACCTCAAGATGTGATGTAAAGCTTGTAATAGATCATTAGAAGGAGTAGCGAATCATAGTGAATAGTAGTGAATATTAGATAGAAGAATATCAGGTTGAATTTTCTTGCAAGTTAAAGCATATTAGAATGTTGTATTTTTGAACATGTTGTATCAGGCTTGTGAGCCGAATCTATAAGCCCGAATGATGCCAGCCAAATGTAATTGAGATTTCTATTAATAAGAATATTTGCATTTGCATTTTCCTCCATGTTATGTGTTTCTTTCATTGTCTTACTCTTGCTGCATGCTTCAGATTGTTCTTGTTGACGACCCTCCCTACTGTGGTTGTGCCAATTGGTGATAATTCATTCTCATGATGTTCTTTTTTTATAGGAGACTAAGTTATCTATTGAAAGTATGGTTGGGTTGTTGCCTAAACTATGGGGATGGGCTGAATACTAGTGTATTGGGGCTCAGGGTTATGCAGGGGGTGTGGATTTTTGGTGGAACCCATTGAAGTTTGGTCCTCTTTTGTGGGTTTCCTTCAAGTCTTCTATCTTTATGGCTGCTTCAAGTTTGGAGTCAAGGGAAACTATTGTTCTTTCAAACATTTATGCACTTACTTATTTTCTTGGTAAGAACTTATTATGGTCTCATATTAATTTTATTCAGTTCCTTGCTTCTTTTTTCCCTTGGATTATTGCGGGTGATTTCAATGCAATTATTGAGTTGGATGAGAAGAAGAGTGGTACTATGAGGTTGGAACCTTCTGCCTTCCTTCTTCATGATAACATATCTTCCTTGAATATGGTTTATGTTAAGCCTTGTAATGGTCAATTTACTTGGAACAATAAGAGAATGGGAGAGAATTGTATATCAAAGAAACTTGACCATTTTCTGGTTTCTTGTTCCTGGATTGGTGGATTGTGGTCTACTTTCTCTAAGATTTTGGATTGGTGGGGCTCTAATCACTGGTCTATTAAGTTACATGCTACTTTGTCTTGTGTTTCTCGGTCCCCGTATTTTAAGTTCCAACTTATGTGGTTAAGAGATTCTTCTTTGCAAGAGCATATGGCTGAATGGTAGAGGATTGGAAGACCTACTCATGGAACTTCTAAATATTCCTTTTCCAAATTTCTGCAATTTGTGAAATTTCAGCTCAAACAGTGGAACAAGAAGTGCTTTGGAAATATTTTTCATGCTAAGGTTGCTACCCAATCTAACTTAGATGTCATCACTTGGGAGATAAGGGAGTTTGGTCTTTCAAATGATTTACTCAGGGAGGAGGAAAAGGATTTGAAAGCTTTGGAAGAGTGCAATCTACATGAGGAAATTTCTAGAAACAAAAGGCTAGAGTAGAGTGGTTACAGGAGGGGAACAAAAACACTGCTTTCTTCTACAATTCGATGAAAGCCAAGAGACATGGTAATTCTATGCCTTTTCTTGTGAATGGTAGGGGTGAGCATTTATCTTCTTGGCAAGACATGTCTAAGGAAGCTTCACATTTATTTAGATAGAATTCTCACGATGGTTTGGCGAAAGAAAACTAGGTTTTGTTTTGCATCCCCTCCTTGGTCACTAGGGAGATGAATGAGCATATTTTGGGTGATATCTCACTGGAGGAATTGGAGGCTATTGTTTTCCAATTTAAGAAAGGGAAAGCCATGGGTCCTGATGGCTTCTCAATTGAGTTTTATTAGGACTTTTGGGATATCATTAAGCTAGACCTTTTGGAAGTGGTTCGTGAGTCTCAAAGGAATAAACAAATGTTATAGGATTTGAACTATACCTTCCTGACTCTCATTCTCAAATGTGAGGGTGTGGATCAGCTGAGTCAATTTTGACCTATATCCCTTTGCAATGTAGTTTATAGAATCATCTCCAAGTTGATTGCTAAAGGGACGAAGTGATGGCTTAGATGGCTTATCTCTAAGGAACAGAGTGGTTTCGTGGAAGGTAGACAAATTATGGACAATGTGGTCATTGCTACTAAAACCATCCATTATATGGTTGCCTCAAAAGAAAAGGCTATGTTCATCAAGTTAGATATGGAAAAGGCCTATGATAGAACTTTAAGTGGTCCTTCTTGCAAAAAACTCTTATTACTTTTGGTTTTGCTGAAGGGTGGATCCAATACTAGGTTATGTCCTATGCTACTTCCACTTCTTTCTCGGTGTTGATAAATGGTGATCCTTCTCTTTTTTGTACTTTTAGAGGCCTTCATCAAGGAGACCCTCTCTATCCTTATTTATTTATTCTTCTTGATAAAGGTTTGGTGAGATTGGTGAAACATAATGTTGAGTTGGGTTTTATTCAAGGTTGGGTGTGAGGAAATGGTTTTCCTCCTTAGTCTCACTTACAATTTGTAGATGATACTTCTTTGTTGGGTATGGCTAAGATCAAAGAAGTCACGGATTTTCCTAAGACTTTGTATATTTATCTAACTACTTATGGTGAAATGATTAATGAATATAAATCTTCAATCTTTTTCTTCAATACTTTGTGGCTTATTCAGCAAAGGATTTCTCATATCTTAAGGTTTCAAATTGGGTCACTCCCTTTAATTTATCTTGGCATTCCTATCTCTCCTAGTAGCCTCCCTAGGGAGTTATGGAAAAATATTCTAGACAAGTTTTGTATGAAGGTTAATCATTGGACACATAGATGGTTGTCCTTTGTTGGGAATGTTTAGCTGCTTAAATTGGTGGTGCAGGATCTCCCTATTTCTAGGTGTATGCTCCAAGTGGCTCAAGATAGGTTTGTGAAGGATTTAAATTCTTTGGTAAGACAATTCTTATGGGCAGGCAACTTGTCCACTGCCAAGTGGAGCCTGGTGAAGTTGGATAGAGTGTGTATCCCGAAGTAATTTTTAAGACAATTCTTATGGGCAGGCAACTTGTCCACTGCCAAGTGGAGCCTGGTGAAGTTGGATAGAGTGTGTAGCCCGAAGTAATTTGTGGGTCTTGGATTGTGGAGGTTGACTTGTTCTAGGTTGGTGTTCACTACAAAGCTTCATTGGAGGTGGTGTGTGAAGTAGGACCATATCTAGGCCAAGATTTTATCTCACAAGTACCTTCCTAAGGTTCTACAAGAGGAGATTCCTAGGTATCCTCTGGTGGGGAAAGGCTCTATGATTTGGGGAACGATTAAGAAAGGGGATGTTCTAATCAAGGAAGGATTGTTTTGGATATTTAATAGGGGGATGAGGCCCTCTTTTGGTCAAATTCTTGGGATGGTTTTCCCTCCATTTTGCACTAGTATCCCAATTTGCTAACTCTTTTCAAGTGCTTTTAGGAGGTTGGTTGGTCAAGGGTGATTTATTTTAATCCATTTTTTCCTTGTGGACAAATGGAGCTGGCTAGGTGGAAGGATCCTTGTGATTGGCCTATGGTTGGGTTAGAGGAAGATTGCACAAAGCATCAAAATATCTTGGATAGTGGACATTGCTTCTCCCTTAGGGATAAGGATTTACTTGGTTAGAGCCTGAATCCTAAGGGTGTTTTCACAGTGATGAGAGGATATTAGGAGTTTTTGGCTCATAAGTTTGGTGGGGTGGAGGTCCCTTGGTGGAAATATGTTTGGAAAAAAAATTCATGGCCAAAGTGTAATTGTTTTGTGTGGACTCTTGCATGGAATAGATGTTTGACTTGGGGTAATCTTTGGAAGCAAGGATTCCAAGGTCCCTCTATGTGTGTTATGTGTGGCTGTAGTGAGGAGGATTCTTCCCACCTATTTTTTTGATGTTCTTATTCTATGTTGCATTGACATTTATGGTGGGATGTATGGAAACATTCATGTGTTCATGCTTCTTCCCTTGTTGAGTTTTGGAATAGTTTAGGAAGATCTCCTTCCCAAGCCTCTTTCCTCTAGATTGTGTGGTGCATCGGTCCTACTTTCATCCTTTGGAAAATTTGGTTGGAAAGGAAATGTAGGATCTTTCATGGGGATAGGTTGATAGTTCAATAGGTTTGGCACAAGATTATTGGTATGATCCAAGAGATGGTGGAAGCCAAATGTGAGGTGACTTTTCCTTTGGAAAGGAGTGATGATGAGATTGTGAATAGTCTGGGCTTACAAGGATTTAACCCTATCTCTGCTTGTGTCAAAAGAGGTTGGTAGGATAAAAAGAAGGTTTAAAGGGTTGGCAGATGGTTTCCTCCTTTGGTGGATGTTCTGAAGATCAATATAGATGGTTCCTCTAGGGGTTATCCTGGGCCTGTTAGGATTGGTGAAGTTGGAAGAGATGAATTTGGCTTGGTTATTTTCTTCTTCTCCATTCACAAAGGGCAACATTCTAACAACCTTATGGAGGGGTTGGCAATTCTCAGGGCTATTGAGCATATTTTTACTTTGGGTTGGTGTAGAATTATCTATGAATCAGACTCACAAGTTATTGTTAATACGTTGCATGAGAAAAAGGTGGCTAAGGTTAATTCTTAGTTGTCCTTAGTGGCTCTTCAAATTTTATAGATATTCTCTATGTTGGAGGTGGTTTATTTTTCCCACATTCCACGTGAGTGGAATAGGGTTGTTGACTGTTTGGCTAAGTGGGATTCAAAGCATGCCGAGGATTGGAAGATTGAGGGGTGGGGACAATTATCCCCTGATTATTATGATGAAATGGAGAGGGTCATTGCTGATGATATGGATGGATAAGATGTTTTTGCTTTGTGGTTGGTGGTTGTTGTCTTTGTTTAGGGTTTTTATTCTTTCTTTATTGGGAGCTAATGAGTACAAAAATGGATACCTTGAAAGATATCACACTTTTCTATCCAACCATTCACTATTTTCCTAAAGGTCCCAATTGGATTGAATAACAACCTCACAAGGTGAGTTAATTCACAATTAGGAATGTCCTCTAGACATGAAAAAAGTAACCCTTAGAACTAATTTTTCCTATTTTGTCCCTCCTTATGCTTAATTGGCCTAATTTTTCCTTGATTTAATGTAGAAATGTGGCCCACACATTCACATTAGGTCTTGAATCTTTGAATTATTAGACCTTTATGATGTCTTATAAAAGTGTTGTGAAATGTTGTAATGCATTTACACACTTTTCTAGACTCTTGTTATTATAATTCATCTAAATATCTCCTTTTTATCACTTACCAAGTCTTATTTTAAAGTGTTGTAAAGTCTTGTAACAAAATTTCATGCTTTTCTAGGCTTTTCTTCAATAATTACACCTTTCTTATGCTTTATTTGTCCCCTTTATGCACTTACATGACTTAATTAAGTGTATTTTTGAATGTAAACCCAATAAATATCATTTAAGAAAATTTAATTCCTAACAAACATTCACTTGTTTTAAGTGGATCCATTCACCATTAGGGGCGAATGAGTCCCTCTTGGCACAAAAATTAAAATAAATTCAAATTACTAGCGGGTTTTAATTGATTAAGACCTAAGGTCAGCCTGTGATGTATTTTCAGGAAATTAGGGAATAATTATGTATAAATAAGTGCTTTTCTATTCATTTTAACCCCCATTCATTCAAGTACTCATCAAAGCATTCTAGTGTCATAGAAATCAAGAATTCAAGCATCTTAGGAAATTATCAAGCATCTTGGAGTAGCCATTGACATATCTTCAAATTTCAACATCAAGGGTTTGGTGAGTTCATGAAATTTGCATGTTATTTATTCATCATTCTCTCTTTCTTTCATTTCATTATCTAGGGTTTGATTACCAAACTAGGGTTCAACCAAGGAAAACCCCTATACTTTAACCCTTAACCCTTTTTTCCCTCTTTGTATGTGTTTTTACATGTATTGTATGCATATTTGTTAAGGAGATAGGTGTTAAAAAGGTGGTCAAAAACTCATCAAATTCATTCAAGTCAACAAAGACCTAATTGAAGCCTTAAGACCTCTTTTAGCCCATTTTCTATAGATTTAGATTCGTCAACTTGACAAGTAGAAAAGTGCAGACTAGGACCCATAGAGTTGACCCTTGAGTTTGTAGATTTCTGTAGGTGGACTAATTCACTATTTGTGGCAAATGAGTCCTAGTGGGCTTCAACATTGATTTTTGTTGCATTCCAAAACCTCTCTAGATCAGCCCTTAGTTTCCAAGTGCAACCCTTTCATTCTCATTAAGTTTTGTTATAGTTTGTTCATGTTTTTAGTTCATTTTTGCATATCACAATGTGTTTTCAAACACTTTGCATTTCTTAGTTTTGCATTCATAATCAATTGTTTTTGTCCATTTTATGCATTTAGTTCATCTCATCTAGGTATAGTACATTCATTGTACCTCAATCTTGAGTGTGGGCATAGCAGTTTTTATCCTATTCCTTTCCTTTTAGGTGAAAACCCTAGAAGTGAAAGTGAACATTAGGGTACCAACACCCATATTTACATTTTGGTGAACCTAAATTTTGAGTATTTTTCCTTCTGATTTCAATTGAATTTGCATCCTAGGGCTAGATTACATCAACATTTTATTAGGTTTTGCATTGTTTTGCATCCTAGGGTTTTCAAAATTGCGTTAGTGAAAAGACCATATAGATTTCATTATTGCACTACAAATCATTCAAATACTAAAATTTTGCATCTACATCCTATTCTTGCATCTGTAAAGCATATAATTCATCTTAGATTTTATGAAAAATCTCAAAAAAGATCATCCCTAGACTCATTCACCACCCTAGGCGAATTAGTCCAATTACACATTTTCCATAGTATTTTGTCATTTTCAGAGCATTTTCTGCATTTCTTTTTTCTATTACTACATTTCTATTACAATTTCTAGAATTTTTGTTATTAGCTCTTTTTTGCTCCTAGTTTACATTGCATTTGAATTCACCCCACCTTTAGTAGCATTTGTATGAGTGTTTGGTGCCCTATTGACAATACTTTAGTGAGAAGAAGTTAAAGACTCATGGCATCCCACACTAGAACATTCTAGAGCTACTACTCTTGGTATTGATAATAGTTCATTAGGCATGGACAATACCTTTAGTAACCCCTTGCATTCAGGAAGCATGCATGTTGACACAAAATGATTCCATTTGAATGAAAAACTAGTTAACATTCATGAGGACTTAACACATCTCCAACATCAAGTAAGTCTTGAAAAAATTTCAACCACTACCATTCCCATTGTAGAAAAAATCTATCACATGCTTGAAAATGATGAAGACCTAGATGTTGTGAAATAAATTGTTGAGATGTATCAAAAACATGTTCCTTCCACCTCTAATACATCTCACCCACAAACACAATGGTTAGCCAAGGAGGACCTCACATTCCCCCCCTTCAACCCTAGTATCCTTACTTACCTACACTACTCCCAAAGTTTCAATTGTCATGCAATCCATTAGTAACATGACTCCTTCCCTTGGTATTCCTACTAGTACTCCTAGTTCCTTTGTGGCATTGAATGTTCTATCCTCCTCCACCTTCCCACCTATTAGTGTTCCCTTCACTGTTCCTACCTCTACGTACACTCCATCACCACTCTCTCTTCCACCTCCTACCACCTATACTGACCCTCTCATAACATAACTCTTCCATACTATTTCCTCCATGCAACAAAAAATATCCACCATAAACTAAAGTCAAAATGCACAACCCACCTATTATGTCTACAAAAGTCCATTATCTTTGGAAATATTAAGAACATTGATTCCACAAGAAATTGAGATACTTATATTTGATAAGTATGGTGGGAAAGGAGATACTACTAATCATGTCAATGTCTATACTGCATTATGGAGTGATTTTTCCTTGGACGATAAATTGTTAGCTAAGTTGTTTCCTAGGACTTTAAAGGACAATTCCTTGGAATGGTTTTCCTCTTTACCAAACAATTCAATTTGTTCATTTAATAAAATTTTTGATGCATTTATAAGTCATTTCCAAGTGTACATGACTCCTAAAAAGACAATGGCTAATTTGATGAGATGTAAACAAAATGTGGATGAAAAGGTAACCGATTTTATCTCATGCTATAAGTCACTTTATGCTCAAATTGATGTCAAGGCTCCCGATTCACATCTCCAAAAGATGTTCATTGAAAACTTACAAAGTCACATTCAGGATAAATTGACCATGATGAAATTTCCATCTTTCATGCATTTATGCACAACCCTTTGTGACTATCACAATTCGATTAGTAATTGCGATGCAAAATTCACTTCTAGCTAAGCTGAGAAATCAAAACATGTCAACCAAAAATACTCACAAACCTTTAGAAAACAAAATAAAGGATTCTTACAGTTCAACAACCCTCCTTCACAACCAACTCCACTTGTTAATAATCAAGTGGCAGATACTAAAATAACAGTGCATTTTAGTTATGGGAATCTAAAGAGACGATTTACACCTTTGCCTAATACCCTATATAACACCATGACTCAATTATTACAAAAATAGATACTCACCTTGCCTACTATTAAAAAACTTGATCCTACTAAACCTTTACCCTCGACCTTTAAACCTAATGCTTATTGTTATTTTCATCACCAAAATGGACATGACACAAAACAATGTAAGCATCTTAAACACCTAGTGTAAGACCTCATTGATTCTGGTCATCTATGCATTGTAGGTGTCAATGATCAAAGAAATAAGTATGTCACCCCCCATAATCAGAATTTGCAAATTTTTACCAACCTAATTCCTAAACACAACATTTCATTTGTCAAAGCTAGCAAACCTTTAAACAATGATGTGATGAATGTTGATACATATGATGAGCATCATGATCTTATTACACATGTTACCCATTTTAATCCTATGGATGAAATGGTGGGAATGATAGATGTTATCCCTCGTAAGTGCCAAACTAGGAAATCTCTTATTTTTTCTTCTCATGACATACTCCAAAATCTTCCCGATGGTCCTCATTACATAGTCGGTTGCATCTATCATAAGCCCACTAATGGGATATTAATAGATCTCACTTGTGGCGAGAATGTGATCACAATTTTTTTTTAAGTGTTACATGATCTTTATCAAGATGATTATGAAAAACCAAAAACATGGTTCAAAAAACATAATGGTTTTGCATGTTGTACAATAGGATCAATCGTCCTTCCATTACAAATAGGACCTAAAATAGTACATGTAACGTTCTCTATCATTCCACAATCGTATTAGTTTCGTCTACAACTAGGCCATCCTTTGCTTCGATCGATGAAACTTTTCCCTTTAGTCATCCACAAATGTTTGAAGTTTCCACTTGATAATGAGATATTTATTGTCCACCATAGCAGCTTTAATCCATTATCTTCTAAAGGAAACTTTTTCTTGGAAGTATTTTTTCCGGAGCCCATGGAACCCATAACACCTTGCAAAGACTTCTTCATTGCCTATCAAAAATTCAAAGCCAAATGAATAGCTGAATTGTCTCTTCACAACATGTCCTCATCCATGTCTAATACTCCCATCCTAGATGAGACAATGCTTCAACCTAAAATGTAAAATCACAATCAAGTAACCATAAACACTTCACCTTCGTCATCTAAATGACCTTGAGATAATGAAACCAATTTTGTCATGCCTCCACGTATCAAACAAGTCTATAAAGCCAAAGAGAAATTAATTGACCCACCTCCTTTGGTTATTTTTTCTCCTCCCCTTATGGAAGAAAAGAATCCTATGGTGGACCAAACTACTCTTAAACCCACAAAACTTCAAAATAGAATAAAAATAAATAGAGGCACTAGGGAGCGTAGGCATTGACGTCATCTCCTTGTTCATTAGTTACATGACAAAGAAAACAAAGAAAATCATAACCCACACTTGAAAAAAGAAATGAATGACCACTATTTTTCTCTTGATCCACCACAAAGTAATCTAGTACAACCGTCACAACAATAGATGCAAACTCTTTTAGGTATTGTCCTCCACCCTCATGTTGTGATCAACCTAGATGATGATGAGGAGACTAGAAAAAATGACGAAGAAATACATAATGAACTTAATACATTGTTCTCCTCATCTATGAGCTTAATAGAAATATCTTTTACACAAAGTGATGAGCCTAGAACTTCACCTAGTTTGATCCTTTCTCTTTTCACTCTTGCTAGTTGTTCGCCTTCCGAACATGATTAGGAGGCGGATGGTACAGGGGCACCATGTTAAGTCTTGAAAATATGGTCAATTTTGGTCAAGTGATAGGTTGTAGGGGTTTGGAGTCATTTTTTATTCAATAAGGTCATAATAGACCATTTACAATGTAATTGGAGTCATTTGAGTTCATTTTGTCACATTTTTTGTATTATTGTTAAATGTTGTCATGTAAAGGTTGCAAAAATACACAAAGTTGGAATACCAACAATCATTTGGAGTTCAAAAGGTTGTTGGGTTAGTTGGAAATTTATATTTTGGTGTTTTGATTTTTAAAAAGGCTAGTAACCTTGAGGCAAGAGGTTGGAGATTTGTATGTGAAGTGAAAAAAGTAAAAGTTCCCTATTTTGCATTGAAATTTCTATGTTTTTCATTGAATAGTGCTACTCTAGGGTTTTGTATGGACCCATACTGAAAGAGATAAATAAAATATGTTTTAAATTGGATAGATATATGTGTTAAGATAATTTTGGCCTTTGAGTGATCTGTTTTCATAAAGAAATAAAGTTTTTATCACTATTTTTCTTTAGGTAGTATGTAATTCAGAATTTGTGGTTTGAGAGTGTAAAAATGGGGACCTAGGCCATTCCACATGATGAAATTGATTCTAAATTTTTGGAATGGCTCCCCTAGATGTAGTATTTGTGTTTTCATAGGTTTTGTGAGTAGGGAAGGTGGATTGAAGATATTATAGTGCTGTCCTAATTGAAATTCTCTAAAATTTTGGTGAAAGATGATGCTTTGGATGTAGGGTTTGTATAAAAAATTGTAGAATAGGTCATGTAATGGATTAAATAGCATAGGAATACTCTAAATTATGTGTTTCAAGAGTTGTTAGGGTGAAGAAAGGTGTGGAGGCTCTAGTTTCAATAAACCCTCTCTTTGATCAAGCCTAAAGTGGCTTAGACAAGGGTTTTGTCATCTAGTGAATTTGTGATTGTTCTCCCTAATAAAGATTGTTGTTTTAGAGGTTTTTTCACCTCATTAAATTTCTTCAATATATTTTGGAGGTTGGAAGAAGGTATGGGTTGCTGATGCTTTGGAAAATAAGGCTAATTATAACCACTTTCAGCATAGCAGTCCTTTTCAAGATGTGATGGTCTGAAAAAAGAATATGCACAAAGGAGATATGTTGAATAATTCCATAATGGGTGTCTGAAATGCTAATCCTCACACAAGTTTGAGTTTTTTTAAAAACATATGCACATTTTCCATCATTTGGAATGCTAGTAGAGAATCTTGAAGGAATTGTCAAAGAGGGTCAAGATAGGGTTTTGAAGATTGGAAAGTTAAGTGAGTTTTCTTGAATTGTGATTGTTGGTTGTTTTCCTTCCTACTCTGCATCAAGTGGTATTAGAGCATAGGTAGTAGATCTTTTGAAGGAGAAAGATGCAGTTTCAAGTAGTGAAAAGTGGTAAGTTGAAAGTTGGCATAAGCAAGATTCCACCAAAAAGCAGTCCAATGGCCAAAGAGGTTAAAGATATGAAAGAAAATATGTCTATAAGGAGAGGCTCTATAAGGAGTCTCGAGAACCAAACCTAGCCAGAATAGTAGCCGTAGAGAAGAATTAGAGAAGAGGAATGGTCAGTGGTGACCAAAGTGGTATGGAGGATGAGGGTGAGAGTGAGAAACCTCTAGTAGGAGTCTATAATGAGGATGAGGACTTGGAACCTGAAGAGAAGAGAATCATTAGGATGCTAAAGGTTGTTAAGGTTGAAAATACCCCAAAGGTGAAAGTTGAAGTGCCTATGTATGGTGGAAAGATGGACAGTTAGGAAGTGTTGGCTTGGATTGATGCTATGGATAATTTATTTGAATTTAAAGAAATAGAAGACAATAAGAAACTGAAGTTTTCAAAAAGAAAATTGAAGGGCCCTGCCCTAACATGGTGGAACTATGTCGAAGAAGAAAGAGTCAAGAAGTTAAGAAAAATATAAGTTCATGGGACCAAATGGTAGCCAAAGTGAAGACACAATTTTTGCCTGCAGATTATGCAATTTAGACCTTTAGGAAGCTACAAAATTTAGGAAAAAGGAGTTAGATGTGATAGCATACACTGAAGAGCTCCATAGGTTGAGTATTAGAGTAGGACATACTGAAGATGAGGTAGAAAAGGTTGAAAGGTATCTCAATGGGCTTAGATTCAATATTCAAGATGAAATTGGTCTTACAACACCTAGGTTAGTTGAGGAATGTTTTTAGTTGGCTATCAAGGAAGAGGAAAGGATAAAAAGAAGCCAAGAAAGACAAGGAAGAGGTAGAGGCAATGCGAATAGAGGAAGAGGTACAAGGCAGATCTACAAAGAGAGGGAAGATGAAAAAAAAGAAAGGCCAAGTTGCTTGTTGATCATCAAAGCTTGTGCCTCTCTAATATTCTTATGGGAAATTCAACAAGTGGGGGATAAATTGTGTCTCACTGAATACCTTTGGGGTTTTTATAGAAGGCCAACTCTTCATTGGGGTTTGAAGATAAGGGGAAAAGGAAATGTAAACATAAAACATAAAAGGTGATGCACCAAAGCTTTTACAACATTTCAAACCCAAATTATTCCTATGAGTGATATAAATAGACATAGAATGCCACAACCTTTCATTTTTGGAAAGAGAACAAACATCAAAGGATAACTTCAAGCGCAATGTACACTTTCAAATCTTTTCGTAGGAAGTGTTCATTAGGGTTCGATCAAACATAAAGAATTTTTATGGGGAATAGAACAATATTTCTAAAATCACATGAACTCTTCCTCCTAATACAACATAGCACAACAAAATAACAGCTTTTAGAAAAATAGAGAAGTCTAATGACATAGTCCAGTTTCCTTAAGTGACTACTTTACCATACAAGCATAAAACATAGAAATCTACTACTTAAACTACCCAGATTTAGCTTGCAAGACACACTGTTTCATTGAAAACGATAATATAAAGAAAGAAAACTTGAAAAAGGCCATACATGCATATTCTCAACAATTTCTCCTCAATAGTACAAGCTTTTAAATATCAAATGAACTTTAAAATAGAGGTAAGATTCCAATCTGACAATAGTTTAAACCTTAATAGATATAACATGCCAAAGTAAAGTATTTTTGTAACTTGCTTCTAAAAATAATTCTAAGAACCCTACGAAAACTAAAGAAACTTTTTCTTCAACAAAGAAACTATAACATAGAATCTCTAGTCCCCCCATTGTGTCATCACCCTCTTTATATAGCTGCAACAAAAGAAACACACTGCCTCAACTTAGAAGTAATTGTCGCCAAGTGTTGATAGTTAATAACACATGATTTGATCATAGATCTTTGGTTAGGTTGCAACGATCTTTGGTTATGTTGCACCAATCTTTACTCATCAATTCTCAGTTGCTGCATGAATTCCTTTTAGATATTTTAGCAAATATAGAGGCTCATAAACAATCAAATCACTAAAACAACTTGACAAAAGGCCTAGTTGACCGATCACATCACTCCTAGGCACCATCTCAAAACTTCCATACTAAAAATTGAGAAAAAGGAAAAGGCCAACTAGCTCTGAAAAAATCCTCAGTCATATTACTTTGTAGGAGGTGCAAATAGCCTGTGATGAAGAGATGATGTGTCAACAAAGTGGAAACTCCTAAGATTATGAATATAGCTCCCAAGAAAATTTCTAACGAGTTAACACATGTCCCAAAGTTTTTCTCAAAAAGAAGATGAAAGATGAAAGTTGTGTAGCCACCACATAGTGCATTACACATCTTTCTGATGATTCTATTTGAGCGTGGGCACACCCAAAGTTGAAGACATTTATGCAAGCCAAAAATTGAAAATGACTAAGGCAAAAAATCACTTCATAGTTCTGGTGACTCATAGGGGTTTTCACTCTATAGAGATACTAACCTAGGCCTCTGATTATTCTTGGAGTTTAACGAAACTGAAATGCTGAGCATCCCAATCTGCATCAGTTGGTAGAACAAAGGTCTGAATCTTCTTGTATGCTTGCTCAAGATCAAAAACTTCCTTAAAAGAAATGACCCCCCATCTAGAAGAAATCACACCCAAGTGATCATAGATCCAAGAAAGAGGATAGATCTCTCGCTCAACATCATCCACCATGGGTGTGACACTTGAGCTTGAAAGTTCTATGGAGGTCTACATCTTTCGTCGGACCGCATCATTGATTTTATCCATTGTCGGCACATCTTCATTTAGTGAAAGAAGAGGAGGAAATCCGAAACCAACCAAGATGATGAAGTCTTTCTTGATCTCAATGACCCGCTTATTCAACACCATATGATAATCCTTACATTTTTCTACAACCCTGTGACAATTGATGATCTCATTGGATTTGATAGAAGCGACCCGCTGATTGGGAATTCTAGCTCTCTCAAGAACTTGATTAGTAGCAATGCATAATTTAGAGATGAAATTTTGGGAATCTGCCACTCGGGGTGAACATTTTTGCATGAAGTGATCGACCATCAGACCAACCTTGGAATTTAGTTCCTGAACATTCCTCAAAAATTGTAAGGTGGGTCCCAAAACACACACAAGTTGTTATCCACTCCCAATGCATATCTATTAGCCTTCTCATTATAGGGAGGGGTCTAGATCCTCTTCCAATAGTCAACTCTTGGTTAAATCAGGTCTCTATTGCCCTAGTGTTTTCTTCTATTTGACCCTTTTCTCGAAGAGAATTTTCAAACTCATAGCTTAGTCTTCCAACTTCTTGTCTTGACTCTTCTACCTCTATCTCGATCCTCCAAAGATAATCAAAATTTTGGGATTGGGCATCACTTAACTCTTTCTTTAAGTTCTCAATTTCAGCACGAAGCTGAACTTGTTCATTCTGAGCATCTGCAAGCAACCTGGATGCTTCTCCTTACTGGCCTTGAGTTTGCCTCACATGGGTTACTTCAGCTTCTTTGGTTCAAATTTAACTTTGCAGTCTACTTACTGTTCCTTTTACATTTTCCAACTCCACCTTGTGCTTCCTCAATTTTTTGTCCATCCTTTCATAGTCAGCATGTACTACTTTCTTTGTTTCTTTAGCTAGGACCATTTTATCGCGTGGGCGAGTTTCACTCAAGTCTAGGCCCATGGCATAAATATCATAATATTCCATCTACATTTTTCATTCAGGCTTTGAAATGAGCAGCTTCATGGTGGAAATAAGTAGAGAGTTTTTCTCCTCATGAAAATAGGCTTCAATCCTCTTGGAAGCAGGATTCTCAGCACTTTCTAACAACATTTTTTGCTTCTTGGATTTTCAGGCCAGTTTTCTAGCGTTGAAATAACCCTAAAGTGTTTGAGGGACATTGACTCTCTGAGCTGCAATGGGAGCACCATGGGGTAACTTGAAAAAGGTGATGGTAGGAGAAACCTAAGATGTGTGAGCATGTGGGGATGCAAAAGAAAATGTAATCATGGAAAAAGGCAGGATGCCAAATGGAGTAGGGGCAGAAACAATAGGGGTAAATAAAAAAATAGGTTGATGAAGAGGTTCCTTCCTAGAAGTAGATGGACCAGGAGTAATGGGAAAGGTGATGGTTTCAGCCATACCAATAAGGGCCTTTGATAAGGTGACAAATGACATAATAGTAGCCATGGAGGATGATGCTCCTTCAGCAAGCAGGATGGTTTCAACAGGTTCATTGACAATGGAAGGGGATGCATTCAAGATTAACAGTTCAAGAACCAAAGATGGAGGATTCCCTTTGATGGGAGGATGAAGGGGATTTACCAAAGATGTAGAAATAGGAAGAAGAGGGGGAATGAAACTTATCTAAGCTGCAGTGGATGAAACATTTTGCAAGGAAGACTCCACCTCTTCCAATCAGATCAGTATGTTAGGGGTACCCAGATCTTGGATCCTCCTTCACTTCACATGACTAGGACCAACATGTTCTAATTTTTTGGTTGCAGATTCCTCTGACATTTGACCTTCAACGGTCACCGAGGATCCCCTTGGGGACCATTGAGCCCCTTTTCCTTTACTTCGAGTGCAGGAGGTAGACGAAACTTGTGGACCCCCTTGGATTGAGTCTCTTCAAACATCAGATTCCCAAAGTCTAGGAACCAGGAGTGGAACTTGCTCCTCATCAATTTCATGGCTCATCTTAGGATTGTTGTTGTTGGAATCAACCTCCTTGTCATATAGGTCCTCAAATTTCTCATCAAGTTGAAAGCTACCAAACAAGGCACCTAGATTTCTCATCTCTTGTTGGAACCTCTAGAAGTCTGCCTTCTTTCTTTCTGACCATCCCTTATGCCTTAGCTACATATTGAGAAATTTTCCCATTGGGAGATTCCTCTAATACTATGCCTGGGGCTCATAAAAACTTAGCCATTTTGGCCACTCTTCTGGAATGTGGGCCAGGTCAATGTATATTTACGTAGTCTCTTGACCTGGATTTCTCCTTCTTTGGAAATATTCCCTAACCTCTTGCCTTAAACTAAAATGCTCATTTAGGTTATAATTCCACTTGTCACAAATGAGGACCAAACCTAGAGCTGTCAATAAATTTGTGATCTCATCCTTAGCCTTTCGCTTAGCCAATATCACCTGACTCTTAGTGATCACAAGGGAAAGATAAAAAATGTTTACTTTATTCCTCTCAGCACGATAAATCTTGTCCACGACGGATACTTTCTAGCGTGCTTCTAATGCAAAGGTTTAGTCTATTATAAATCTTGGGAGCTAGAAAACCTCCCTAGGAAATCCATGAAACTTGAAAAATGTGAAATCCTCACACAGGGAATAATCTAATGGGATAGGTGGATGCTCCATCCATTCTATCACCTCTTGAGAGAAACAACCAATGGGGTGAGGCAATAAATCTTGAAGCAGTGGCCTCAGAAAATAATTTGCAAACTGATAATAATCTCCTATTCTTGAAAGTATAGGGATCCATTTGGAAAGGGTTAACCTCTACATCATCATCGAAGCCAAAAACCTAGACCAACATTAAGAATACAAACTATGTATCCTTCTTAAATTTTGTACATGAAAGAGGCCAGTGAATCTATCCTCTTTGTGTCCTTTCTTTTGTCTCATACTCATAGAAACTTGTTTGCCTCAACATATCTTCTCCTAGGGCATCCATTTTCTCTTCATTGAAAAGCTCGAAACCCCAGTTGGTAGGGATACACAAAATATCATGTATAGATTTAGAAGAAATGTTAATCTTGACTCCATGACCCTCAATAACCTCTGTATTCTTGTTAAAACTCTTTGCACATGTACCAACCAACTTCGGGCACAGATGCAAAGTTGGCAACACAAATTGTTGTAGATCATTGTTCCAGAGCTGAAACACAAAACCCTCTAACAACTTATGCTCCAACATTATTTGAAACAAACCTTCGCTAATATTTTTAGGGTTGGTGGATAATTGAGGGTCAAAAAACATTGTCAGTGATGTCTTGCATCACCTCTCTTTGGATGCATTTATCAGGTTGAACTTCCCTACAACGTTCAAATGGCTGCTCTTCTGGTGTTGGGGCATTGGAAAATGAGTAGTTCCCAATAACGTTGGCATAGCCAAGTCTTCTGTTTGGAACTTCAACTTTTCTTCTAGAAGTAGATGCTTCTACCATGATTGTACGAGAAAGTTGCAGAGGGCTTCCCTAGTGATAATAACCACTTTCCTTTTGCTTTTTTAGAAAAAATACTTTTGAGTAGAATTAATTCTCTAACTCATGCATCTAGTTAAGTCTATGCCACTATCGCTAGTCCATTATATGTTACAATCGGGGTGATACGTGTGGATATGAAATCCATATCCCTTGGGAATGCTGAGAAATCTGTGAGAATGGAATTAGTACATTCTCCCCACTGCCTCTTTTATAACTAAATTTATTGCATTGAAAAACATGTTTTTTGTCATATGGAACATGCTAAGGTGACACAAGGTACTTTTGAAAAGATGTTCCTATTAATTTTTTAGAGTTTTAGCATGTTAATCCATGTTTCTTCCTATTAATAAACTAGTTGGCACTGATGATGGTGAAGGACACATGTCAACCATCGGTGTATGAGAGAATTTACTCCCAATTCCCAAATTTATTTCTCAGGGAATTCCATCAGATCCTCTGTATGATTTATCCACCTTGCCTTGCTTTGTGTTAAAACTTCTCTTTACTGTCCAGCCAAAAATAGGAGTCTCATTGGTTGAGTTTGTTGGTTGGCCTTTTCTATATATAGCTATGCCACCTTTTACAACATTCATTCGAACATATAGTCCCCTGAGTAAGTTGGCTTTCCACTTAGTCTCTTTCTGCCATAATTCACTGCTTTATCATAATGTATGCTAGCCTAGGCACTCCTATTCAACTCCTTCCATGAAGATAACAAAAATGCTTCATAGTAGAGGTCACTACTGACCGAATTAGGCACCTGGTGAATAATTGTGATCCCATTGTCATGGTAGCATTTAAGTGGGTAGTCGGTGTAGACTACATCACCAATGAGAACTAGCTTCAGAGAAACTACAATGAACTTTCCCGCTTTTTGGCCTCATTGCTTGACCTAAACATGTCAAAACCTATGATAATTGAGTTGTGCCAGAAGATGTTTGACACTTCACTAATGGAAGGGCTTCGTGAGATAGTGCAAGTGGCCATCCTTGGCATTGGAATTCTGAGTGCTATGGACCTCCATAGGCACATGGACTTTGGAGTAGATGTACCTTGGCTTCCCTTCCTCACTGATTTTTGCACCATAGATGTTGAGATGCACCACTATTCCTCTCAGCCAATGACCACTTTTCTTCTACAAGATTATGGCATGGAGCAAGTTTCGAGGATCTGTTGGGGAAAGAATTTTGAATTCCTGGTGCAAATTCGTAGTGACTAGACCCTATGTCTGCACTGCACAACCCACATGTGTTGTGTGTTTTGTCCCTGCTTACAACTCATCAGATGGAAAGAAGAGGAAGAAAAAGGAGAAGAAGAAGAACCTAAAAACAAGCCCTTTTTGCTTTGTTGTCAATGGATGGAGGCTAAACCTTACTATTTTTTCTCATTGCCTCCCTTTTTCTTCTTTTCTCTCACTACTTCTTTTGGTTTTTTTCGAGAGAGAGCCTCATGTTCAATTCTAAGCCTCAGGTCATACATTATATTGTAAATTTTGTCGATAAACATAATATAATATATCCCTTATCTCTTCTATGTTATTCTTGGGTTGTTATACTCAAAATCTCAAAATAATTACAAAATTTTTACATATGGCACATAATTGCTATTTTTATTAAAAGAACAGTGCACTTTAATAGAAAATATTTAGATAAATATCATTCACTGATATCTCTAAAGCATTTCCATTAATTTATTCTTCTTCATACACATTCATTTCTTTTCACGGGTTGTGTTGGAAAGGTCCTCTCCATAACACTTTAAATTTTGTATGTTTCCCTAGCTTTGTAGCATGTTTGATGTACTTTAGCACTAAGCTCCCTTCTTTGAATTCTGGGTTAGGAGTCTTTTCACCAAAACACCACTTGACTGTCTACTACTAATTTATCATGGATCCATGAGCCTATTTTCTATTTTTCTCTAGTCTTGGGGTTTCTTCCATTTTACCGTACACTAACTCATAAGGAGAAGCCCTTGGAACCTGCTTGGGGGTAATTCGGTCCGGCCACAGAGTAGCCCATAAATGATTATGCCAATCTCTTTATCATTTTGACCCAATAAATTTTATCAACCCAATTAAGTTTTTGTTGGTTTATTTTGTTAACCTGGTCCCTTGTGAGTTGTAATTTGATGAAGCTTTCAAAAAAATAATGTATCTGGTAGCAAAATCTGACCTTCATGATTTCTCGAATCCACGGGCATTATCGGGTATAATGATCTCGAGCAAGCCAAGCCTAGCTACTAGATCCTCAAGAAAACTGACAATTTTCCCTCTTGTGATGTATTCCCGCACACTGGCTCCCTTTTGTTTCATGGCCCTTGAATGGAATGTAACAGGATGCTCTTCATTATCTTCCTCATACTTCTGAGTGAGCATGGAAACTATATCGTGTTGGTCATCATGCACACAAAGTAGATTTTTTTTTGAAAAATCTGGGCTAATCAATGTTGGGGCTTCGGAGGGGGCCACCTTTAGTTGCTTGAAAAATGTTGTGCCCCTAGAAGTCTGCTTGAAAGGTAGGTTCTCCTTAAACATTAGGGTGATTGATCACACAATGCTCACAAAATCTAATATGAATCTATAGAAAAAAAAAATTCCTAGAAAAGATCACGACTACTTTGTCATTCAAAACTTTTTGAGATCTATTGCTACTCCCTCCCTTGGTATTGTAAAGCCGATAAGATTTCTTTGAGGCACTCCAAGGAAATACCTTTCTAGATTAAGAAGAATCCCAAATCATTGGTGTTTCTGAAAAACCCTTTTTAGATGATCAAAATGATCATCTTTAACTATTAGGTCACCCAGATGTATGGAAATAATCTAGTTGACCCATCTTTCTAAAATAATTCCCATTTCCCATTAAAGAGTTGCACCATCATTGGGGAATCTGAACAATGTCTTTGAATATGCAAACGTTTCCCACTTAGTGGTAAACATCATCTCATGTTGGTCAGATTCCTTTATGTAGACTTGATTGCATTTTGAGGATCCATCTGACAAGGAGAATATCCTTGGTTTAGCTAGAGTCTATAAAATCTACTCCATTAGTGGTGAGAGGTAGTGGTCTTTTAGTGAAATCCTTCTTAAGTCCTGAATATTGGCACAAAGTTGAATATTACCATTCCTTTTCTATAATGAGACCAGATTTAACACCCAGGTGGAAAATTTGATAGGACATGTGACCTTTGATTTGTCCCAATTCATGAGCTCTCACACCATCAAAGTTTGAACCTTTAGGTTGACTAACCTTTTTTTTTTTGGAAAGACTTAGGTCTTTCAGCCAAGTCAATAGTACGCTAAACTATATCGGGGTCGTATCCTTTGAGATCATACCTGAAGCATAGATCCTTCAACTTTCTTTTTTCCTTGTGAGAGACTTCCCTTTTGACTCTCATTTTTTTGTTGCTTCCAACGTCAAGTTCTTCATAACCCTTTGAATCTACAAAAAAATTGTGCTTACCATTCTTTGCATCTTCAAGAAGACCCATCCTTGGTGGTGGATAGTTGGTAGTTGTCCCTAACTTTTGTATGAAGGAAACGATTTGAATGTTTTCGACCAAAACTTTCCAATTCTAATTATTGTCGGGGATTGAGGTTCGAACAATGATTTTCATTGCACTCTTCCTTGTCAAGTTGGAGACTGATTCCAATTGTGGTTCGACAGGAAACATCTAATCAATAGTACTATTTTGTGGTTAGGGAGTCACTTGTAAATTGAAAGAATCAAAACTTTTGATGAGATCCCATACCCTATGTCTGTAAGATCTTAGCCTTGTATTTATTGTAGTCATTCACCAATGGATCTATCTTACCACTAATTTTGAATTTCCAAAATATTGTATCTTACTTGCGCCTATCTGCTCTACTAGAATTAACCCATGAACCAAAGCTTCATATTTGACATCATCATTGGAGCATGAAAACTGAAAATGGTAGGATCTGGGGGTTTTTGATCTTGTTGGAGACACTAATTGGACACCCACTCTAGAATTAACCTTGCATTTGGCACCATCAAAATATAAGGTCCATAAATAATTATCAGACAGGTCATCGAATTTTTCCTTATCCTTCATTAATTTCGAAAAGACTTGATCCCCATCAAAAATTGCATAGGTGCTTAGCCCTATAGCATGGAAGTTTCCAAATGGATCAGAATTAATGAACTGGTTGAGAAACACTTCTTCTTCAGGAGTCTACTTGCTTGTATGTTCCTCTTCTCTAGGAATTTATACATAATATTTCTCTTGCTAAGAGATAGAGGTATGGGTAGCCCCAAAGCATATATTTGTGTCATCTACAATGTGTTTGGGATGTAAAGATTTAGGCAGGATCTTCATCTTCACCTCGTGTTTGGTTCTCAATATCAGGTGGGACCAATCAAGTGCCAGGTATCCACCAAGCTTGGTGGTGAAACCTCTTGATAGACACATTTTGAAGACCGGTGAAATTTCTATCACTACCACTTCCTCTGTGACTATTTGGCTTGGGAAGGAGAAAAGGGTTAGGGATAGATCTTTTATCTGACCAACAGTCAAGGCCTTCTTCCTATCCAGTTACATGATTCTCTTTTCAAGGGGCTCATACTTAAGCTTCAAATAATTTGCCACTTGTTTTTGCATAATGGTTGTGCTAGCCCCTGAATCAATCATATTATTATGCAACAATTTATCTCATACTATAAGTGTCAAAAAGAAAGGCATGGGATTTTTTCTGCTTACCTCTCTCTCTTTTGTGTTGCCTACACCATTTGCATAATTTGTTGCTTTTGGAGCCTAAGGGGGAAGCATAGATCTATTGTTTCCACCTTGATTGCATAGATGATTTTCCTTCGTCTATGGACCTTGTTATTCCACCTTTAATGCTTCTTGAAGCAACATTTTTTGTTTAGGAATTGATATGACATCCCAAAATGATACATTGGTAGGAACCTTCTTTGTATCTTTCTCTCATTTGGGCCTTGGGTTTAAATAGTGGTATTTCTCTCATTTTCAAAAGACATTCTAACATGACTGGGCTTGGTGTTTTTTTTGTATCTTTCTCCACCAATGGCATGTTATGTGGCTGTGGAAAAGGTTGGATGGTGGGTGATGAAACCTACTTCTCCTACGAGGCCAGTTGACACAGCTATGAAAGTGGAAAATCTTGTTGTACGTACTCTCCCATAAGCCTTCTCTTTGATCTTGTGTTGTAATTTGACTGCACTTGTGAAACACTAGTCATTGGAGTTTCATTTGTGAACACAGCCTCTTCCTCTTCTAACCATGAGAAAAGAGTTTGGTCAGGCACAATGTCTAACTCCTGCTCTTGGGACATCCCTTGCATTTATGCTCTAAAATGAGCATTCTCCATTTTGGATGATCCATACTCATCTGTATTTAGGAGCATGCCCTTGTTTCTTTGTTCAACCACCTTCTGCTACATATTTTGACTTCAACAATTTTGAGGCATATGGCTATGCATGGGAAGCACCAAACATTTTTTTCTTCTACCAAATTGTTCTAGCCTAGGACTAGCTCTTTACTTGGGCTATCCTTGACTATCTGCAATGGCATGGTGGTTAAAACTATTTGATTTGTTGATGACTTTTGTTGACCTCCTCATTTATAGGATCGTTGATATGAATTTTTTTGATAAGATTTCTTCCCTCAACCATAGGATTCAGTGGTCTATTTCAGAGGCATCACTTGTTGTTTGATAATGACCAACTTGTTAGTAAAAGTCCGCATGAGATCCTTCATAGTGATGATATCTGTGACCATTGAGGGAAAACCTGATGTGCTTGTTTGAGCAGTAGGATGCACATTTGTAGATTGCAAGGTGGTCATCGTTAATTGTGCCACAAGAGTGCTTGGAGTGGTTTCTTCTCAATGTCCATCGAATATTTCTGCAAACACTAGCATCGACGTTGAGGTGGAAGCTTTCTGGAATCGATTAGATTGTTCTCTACGCATACCTCCACCTCATATGCATTAGGAAGGATATCTCCTCCCATGGAGGTTATCATGACTACAATATCCAAGTTGAAGGCCTTCCGATAGAACATCAATGCCATGGCAGTCTGAGGTTGAGTAGTTTGAGGTCTTGTGGAACTTGGTGTTGAAGACACTCATGGCTTCATGCAGAGCCCTCTTGATGGTAATTAGTTGTTGTAGCAATGAAGAGCAGTCTCCTTTTTCTAAGAAGCATTCAAACAAATGCTCTCTTAGCTGGTCCCAGGAGATGATATAACCTGAGGCCAAAGATCGATACCAATCCTTAGCCTTTCCCTTAAAAGAGGTAGCTATTAGCCTTAAAGAGATGTTCTCCTCCAATATGTGATGTACCCTAAATACCTCTGCTATATCTTGAAGGTGTTCGGAAGGGGTTTTGAAATCTTCTTCAAAGAATCTTGGAATAGCCTTGAGGGCATTAGCGGGTATATAAGGCCATACATTCAGTTGTGTGGGTGGCTGTAGTGAACTACCACTATCCAATGTTATGAAATTTCTAGGATCAAGGGGAGGTATGTGAGCCATAAAGAGAATATTCCTATGAATCAGATATACAGGTAATCTTATTTGGAAGTTCAAGCCTTTAGGTGGAGTAGATAAAGCTCTAGATACTAGGCTCTAGCTTCTTACTCTATTGCTCCTTACAGGCGATATAGAACTTGTAAGTCTTCTCCTTCTAGGGATTGAGGTAGGTAACTGAGAGTACTAGAAGTTACCTCTCGAGGATGCTCCTGTTTGGACTTTGTGCATGAAACTTCCAGTTTGCTTCCTTACCCTAATTCAAGAAATATCTCCAACTTCTAATCAAGCATTTGGAAAACTTCTTTTCCCACCGAGCATGCCAGAAAAAGAACTGTTGATCATCAAAGCTTTCACCTCTCCGATATTCTTATGGGAAATTTAGTGAGTGGGGGACAAATTGCATCTCACTTTATACCTTTGGAGTTTGGAGATAAGGGAAAAAGGAAATGTAAACATACAACATAAAAGGTGATGCAGTAAAGCTTTTACAAAATTTCAAACCCAAATTATTCCTATGAGTGATATAAATAGACACAGAATGCCACAACCCTTAATTGCTGGAACAAACAACAAAGGCTAACTTCAAGCACGGTGCAAAATTTCAAATCTTTCTGCAAGCAATGTTCATTAAGGTCTGATCAAACACAAATACTTCTTATGGGTAACAAAACAATATTTTAGAAATCACATGAACTCTTCCACCTAATACAACATAGCACAAAAAAATAACAACTTTCAAAAAAATAGAGAAGTCCAATGACATAGTCCAGTTTCCTTAAGCCACTACTTTACCATACAAGTATAAAGCATACAAATATGCTACTTAAACTACCTAGATTTAACTTGCAAGACACGATGTTTCATTCAAAATGATAAAATAAAGAAAGAAAACTTGAAAAAGGTCATACATGCATAGTTTCAACAATTTCTCCTCAATATTAATTTTTTGTGGGTTAGCCATGCTTTAGTCAAGAACAACGTTGAGGCCCTTGAGGTCTTGTTTAGGAAGCTCAACCAGCTAAGGGAGGAGCAAGTATTCTTCTCTCAACTCATGGAAAAGGATTAGGTAGGCAAGGGCAAGGGTAAAAACTCCCTCAAGGATGATGATAAGGTGTTGGTTAGCAGAGGATCAGACGAGTGGAAAAAAATATTCAAGGTGGAAAAAAAGGAGTTGTTGTACATGGTTGAAAAATACAAGTCCCAACATATTGAATTGGCTAATACTTTGTGCAGCCTAAATTAGTCTCTTTGTTTTAATTTTTCTGTTGTTTTTTAGTTTGCTGGCTGTTTAGGTTGGGGTTGTTTTGCTATTGGGAGCCCCTGGTTGTTTTCTGTTTATCTTCTTTCTGGCTCCCAGGGTTTTTGGTTTTGTGTCAGTTGGGATGCTACTGGTGGTTGACTGGCTTTTTTTTTTGCAGCATCCGGTGATTTTTTGTATAGGGTTTTAGGTCCCTTCAAAACTTGCTTTTCCCTTTTAATAAAAAAAATCTCCTGAATAGTATATGCTTTTAAATATCAAATGAACTTCAAAATAGAGGTCAGATTCCAATCCAACAATAGTTTAAACCTTAATAGATATAACATGCCAAAATAAAGTAGTTTTATAAATTTCTTCCGAAAATAGTTCTAAAAACCCTAAGAAAACTAAAGAAAAATTTTCTTCAACAAAGAAACTGTAACTTGAAATCTCTAGCCCCCCATTCTGTCATTGCCCTCATTATATAGGTGCAACAAAAGAAACACACTGCCTTAGCTCAAAAGTAATTTCTCGCAGGTGTTGACAGTTAATAGCACATGATCCAATCATAGATCTTTGGTTAGGTTGCAACAATCTTTGCTCATCAATTCTCAACTACTACATTAGTTACTTTTAAATATTTTAGCAAAGATAGAGGCTCATAAATGATCAAATCCCTAAAACAATAGCCTAGCAAAAGGCCCTGTTGACCTATCACATCACTCCCAGGCACTGTCTCAAAACTTCCATCCAAAAAACTAAGAAAAATGAAAAAAGCCAGCTAGCTTTGACAAAATCCTCAATCATATTACTCTGTAGGAGGTGCAAATATCCCACGATGAAGAGATGGCATGTCAACAAGGCATAAAATCCTGAGCTTATAAATATATCTCCCAAGAAAATGTTTGACGAGTCAACACATGTCCCGAACTCTCTCCTGAAAAGAAGATGAAATATGAAAGTTGTGCAGCCACCATCTGGTGTGTTTCACATCTTTTCGATGATTCTATTTGAGCATGGGTGCACATGAAAGCTAAAGACATTTATGCAAGCCAAAAAATGAAAATGACTAAGGAAAAAAAAACCACTTGACTTTGCTAATCAAAGAGGTGGTTTTGGTGGTTTCAGAGGAAGATTTGGACAAGGTAGACGTTCAAGTACATTTTTAGGAATGTGTTACAATTGCAATCAATTTGGGCATCTAGCTTGGAAGTGTCCAAAAAAGAAAGTTTCTACTTCAAGTGGGGGTGTCAAAAGGGTTCAATTAGTGCAAGAGGGTGATTGTGAAGGTGAACTCTTCTAGTCAACTTTCTACTCCAGAAGTTGGAGAAATTTTGATGGTGAGAATAACACTACTTAAAGAATCCAAGGAGAAGGAGACAACTCAAATAAGGACACTATTTAGGACAACTTGCAAATGTAATGGAAAGGTATGCAAAGTAGTTGTAGATTCAGGTTCTACTGATAACATGGTGTCAAATGAAATGGTTGATAATCTGAAGTTAGAGAAAATTTCTCATGAAACACCTTATAAAGTATCTTGGGTGAATGATGATCAATCAATTTGGTGAATGAACAAGCTTTAGTTGAGTTTAACATTGGTGGATACAATGATAGGATACTTTGTGATGTTTTTCCCATGGATTGTTGTCATTTGTTGCTTGGAAGACCATGGTAGTTTGATAGACATGCCATATATGATGAAATAGATAATACTTACACTATTGAAAAGGATGGAAATACCTTCACACTAACACCATTGTAGGAAGAAGTTAAGGAGTGGACCAAGGCAGCAAAATTGATCATGATGGGAAAGAAGCAGTATATAAAGGTTAAGGAAAACAAAAACAAAGAGTTTTCAAACACTACAAAAGAGGAGGATGCTCAAATAGTGAGTTTAGGAAAAGATTCAATTTTGATGAGAAAATATGATGAGACGATGAAAAAATCTGATACAGAGAAGGGAAAGGGTGAATTGACCATGGGAATGTAAAATGGGTTAGGAAAGGATGTTAAGATCATGGTGGGATAGATACTTTGTCCATTAAGTGGAAAATATGTTGATGGATAGCTAATTTCTATCAAGACAAAGGTTTCTAAACCTAATAAGGAAAAGGTACTTGGGGCAGAAAATCTGATAGAGGAAATGAAGAGAAAAGGCGAGATGGTTCAAGGTGAAAGGCAAAGGCAAGTGAATGAATTCAAGTGGGAAACAAAAGTAAAGAAGAGAGTAGTACAAAAAAAATATGGTAAAGGCTTGTTTTCAGGTGTGAAGGAAAGTTCTACATCAATTTATGATGATGGAAAGATGAGTGAATAGTCCACAAGTCAATTAGTGAGGATGGAGTAGATTTTAAGTAGCAAGAAGTCTACAAATGCAAAGAACATTTCAAGTTTTCAGTTTTTGACTCAGTGGAAAGGCTTACTAGGTGGAAAAAAATTTGGAGACCAAAGAAATGGAGTGGTAAAGCATAATCTACTCTAACTTAGTCCTCAAAGGGGCTTGAGGTCATTTTTAGGCTGGGTGTATGGTGTAAGGAAACCATGTTAAGTCTTGAAAATATGGTCAATTTTGGTCAAGTGATAGGTTGTAGTGGTTTGGAGTCGTGTTTTATTCAATAAGGTCATAATATACCATTTACAATGTAATTAAAGTCATTTGAGTTCATTTTGTCACATTTTTGTAATATTGTCAAATGTTGTCATGTAAAAGTTACAAAAATGCACAAAGTTGGAATACTAATGGTCATTTGGAGTTCAAAAGGTTATTGGGTCAGTTGGAAAGTTATTTTTTTTTGTCTTGATGTTTAAAAAGTCTTGCAACCTTGAGGCAAGAGGTTGGAGATTTGTATGTGAAGTGAAAACAATAAAAGTTCCCTGTTTCACATTAAAATATTTGTGTTTTTCATTGAACAATGCTACTGCAAGGTTTTGTATGGACCCGTACTAAAGGAGATTAATAAAATATATTTTGAATTGGATAGCTATATGTGTTAAGATCATTTTTCATTTGAGTGATCTATTTCATGAAGAAATAAAGTTTTTATCACTATTTTTCTGTAGGCAATATGTAATTCAGAATTTGTGGTTTGATAGTGTAAAAGTGGGGACCTAGGCCATTCCGCCTAGTGAAATTGATTCTAACTTGGTGGAATGGCTCCCCTAGATGTATGATTTTTTTTTTTGTAGTTTTTTGAGTAGGGAAGGTGGATTGAAATAATTATAGTGCTACCCTAGTTAAAATTCTCCAAAATTTTGGTGAAAGATGATGCTTTGGATGTAGAGTTTGTATAAAAACCTATAGAATCAGTCATGTAATGGATGGAATAACATAGGAAGACTCTAAATGATGTGTTTCAAGAGTTGGTAGGGTGAGGAAAGGTGTGGAGGCTCTAGTTTCAATAAGCCCTCTCTTTGATCAAGCCTAAAGCCGCTTAGACAAGGGTTTTGTCATCTGGTGAATTTGTGATTGTTTTCCCTAATAAAGATTATTGTTGGAGAGGATTTTTCACCTGGTTAAAGTTCTTCAATAGAATTTGGAGGTTGGAAGAAGGTCTAGGTTGGTGATGCTTTGGAAAATAGGGCTAATTTTAGCCACTTTCAACATAGCAATCTTTTTTAAGAGGTGATGGTATGAAACAGGAACATGCACAAAGGAGATATATTGAAGAATGACATAATGGGTG
Source organism: Sequoia sempervirens (assembly GCA_007258455.2). NCBI lineage: Eukaryota > Viridiplantae > Streptophyta > Pinopsida > Cupressales > Cupressaceae > Sequoia > Sequoia sempervirens. The sequence continues at coordinate 355,113,571 of VDFB02000003.1, read as the reverse complement.
TCTGAAATGCCAATCCTTTCATGGGTTTGAGTTGTTTTTGAAAAGATAAGCACAATTTCCATCATTTGGAATGCTAGTAGAGAAACTTGAAGGAATTGTCAAAGAGGGTCAAGATAGGGTTTTGAAGATTGCAAAGTTGAGTGATTTTGCTTGAATTGTGATTGTTGGTTGTTTTCCTCCTTGCTCTGCATCAATATATGACTTGTTAGATGGTTGATTAACATTCACCTTACTAGCCTTTTACAATTATTTTTCTTTGATGTGATTGCGTGTGCGTTATGTGATCCCCTGTGATGTGTTGTTTGATGTCCTCCCTCTCTTTGTTGAATTCCTCTATTTGTACCTTCATTGTTCTATATGTCATACATTTCTTTTGATTTCATTCTTTTCTTTTCGCCTTTTTTTTTGTTTTCCTTTTGGGAATGATGCAAAGTGTTGAGATGTCCTATGTCTCTTCCATGTTGACCCAAAAGGTATTTCCTTTTTCATTTTTGATTTTGTTTGTTCTTTTCCCTTTTGGGGATGACATAAAGCATTGAGACACCCTTTGTCTCTTCCATCTTGACATAAAAGGTCCCTTTTCCTTTTTCACTTGTATTTTATTTTTCTTGTGTTTTCCTTTTGGGGATGATGCAAGGCATTGAGACCGAAATGTCTCCTTCATGTTGACCCAAAAGGATTTTCTTTTCCCTTTCACCTTTTTTTTTCACTTTTCACTTTCTTTTGTGTTTTCCTTTTGGGAATGATGCAAAGCATTGAGACCGAAATGTCTCCTTCATGTTGACCCAAAAGGATTTTCTTTTCCCTTTCACCTTTTTTTTTCACTTTTCACTTTTCTTTTGTGTTTTCCTTTTTGGGGATAATGCAAAGCATTGAGATGCCCTATGTCTCTTCCATGTTGACCCAAAAGGGTTCTTTTTCTTTTGTTTTCACTCTTATTGTGTCATTCTTCTAGTTCTATGTCTTCAGGGTTCAATGATGATAGTTTGGACCTCTTTCATAAAAACATTGCAGAAACAAACATACTGACCCAAAATCCATAGATCCCTTATGTGTTTGGTGTTATCATTTTTGGGGGAAACCCCTCTCTTTTCTTTTTCTCTTGCATGACACAACCTTACGTGAAAACATATGACTTGGCATAGGGCTTTCCAAGTTGGCTCTCATTTCTTATTTATTTTTGTATTTTTCATTTGCTTCTTCAAAGAAATTGCTCACAGAACAATGTGTAGCAATTCCTTTAAAGCGGGGGGCATACATTGGCATTATTCATTTTCATTTTTCCTTTTTCTTTGTTCTTAGTGCAACCTTTTTACTTCATATGATACATTTTTCACTTTGTGGATGACATTGGGTGTGCTGTCCTTAATAAGCATGATCTATCTTAGCATATTACATTCCTCTTAGTGGCTTGATGCAACGTACTGCATCCCCTAAGTTGCAAATTTTCTATTCTTTGATTGGGCCTCTCTTGGAGACATTAGACACAATGTTCCCCTAGTTGAAGACGTCACACGAACTAAGCAAGATTCCTTTGAACATTTCCTTTTGCTTGTTTCATTTTTGCATTTGTTACATGGCTACCTTGCATAACACAACTTGCATGCCTGTGGTGTCACTGTATTTGTTCATGAGTTCTAAGAATACAAATATTTTCTTCTCTCATGGAGCTTGAAATGATATTTTCCTTTGAGGTTCCTTATTAAAATTATCAGGATGTATAACTTTGGTATGGTTGAGTAGGAAGCCCATTCTGAGGCATGACTTTCCTCATGGCCACCTACATGTTTATGAGTGCATTCCAGCTGAGAGTGTATGTTTCTCACCTTTTGGGTTTTTTCACTCAGCGTATAGGCATGAGTTTCGTCACCCTAGAGTGAGTATGCATTTCCTTTTCTAGACAAATAGCCTAGATCAGATCCATAAGAGCTGGACAAATGATCGAAGCTTGATTTGACTCTTTCTTTCTTTTCTCTTTCCTTTTCTCTCTTTTCCTTTCATGTGCATTTTTTTTCTCATGTTTAGTTTTCCATGGGATCTTCATCCTGGGGGCTTGATCATCCCTCTTGATCATTGTTGTCTCATCTTTCTAAGCATTAGTTCATTAGAAGCCCTCTCGAGATGTATCTCTCTACTTTAGTGTGAGTTTGAAGCAAGTTCATCCTCTGACTAAAATGGGCGATAAATGTGGACATAGAAAACATAACCCTTCTAATTTTCTCTATTTTTTCCCTCCTTGTGCTTAATTGGCTTGATTTTTCCTTGATTTAATGTAGCCATGTGACCCACACATTCACATTAGGTCTTGAACCTTTGAACTATTAGGGCTTTATGATGTCTTGTAAAGGTGTTGTGAAGTGTTGTAATACATTTACACACTTTCTAGACTCTTCTTATTATAATTCATCTAAATATCTTCTTTTTATCACTTGCCAAGTCTTATTTCAAAGTGTTGAAAAGTCTTGTAACAAAATTTCACAATTTTCTAGGCTTTCCATTAATAATTACACCTTTGTTATGCTTTATTTGGACCCTTTATGCACTTACATGCCTTAATTAAGTGTATTTTTGAATGTAATCCTGATAAACATCATTTAAGAAAATTTAATTCTTGACACCCATTCGCCATTAGGGGTGAATGAGTCCCTCTTGGCACAAAAATCAAAATAAATTCAAATTATTGGTGTGTTTTTATTTATTAAGAACTAAGGTTAACCTGTAATGTATTTTCATAAAATTAGGGCATAATTGTGTATAAATAAGTGATTTTCTATTCATTTTAACCTCCATTCATTCAAGTACTTATCAAGCATTCTAGCATCATAACATTCAATCATTCAAGCATCTTAGGAAATTATCAAGCATCTTGGAGCAACCATTGACATATATTTAGACTTCAACATCAAGGGTTTGGTGAGTTCGTGACATTTACATGTTATTTATTCATCATTTTCTCTTTATTTCATTTCATTATCTAGGGTTTAATTACCAAAATGGGGTTTGACCAAGGAAAACCCCTAACTCTAACCCTTAACCCTTTTCCCCCTCTTTGCATGTGTGTTTACATATCTTGTATGTAGATTTTTCAAGGAGATAGGTGTTAAAAAGGTGGTTAACAACTCATCAAATTCATTCAAGTCAACAAAGACCTAATTGAAGCTTTAAGACCTATTTTAGCCCATTTTCTATAGATTCAAATCCATCAACATGACAAGTAGAAAAGTGCAGACCAGAACCCACATAATTGACCCTTGAATTTGCAGATTTATGTAGGTTGACTAATTCACCATCTATGGTGAATGAGTCCCACTACTAGGCTGGAAAAAGTGATTTTTGGAGTTTTCTGTTCCTAACATCCCGAAACCTATTTCAACAGTTTTTAATAGAAACATGACTAATTATCCATATATGGTGAATGAGTCCCTATGGGCTTCAACACTGATTTTTGCTACATTCCAGAACCTCTCTAGATCAGCCTTTAGTTTACAGGTGCACCCCTTCCAGTCTGATTAAGTTCTGTTATAGTTTGTTGATGTTTTTAGTTTATTTTTTCATATCACAACGTGTTTTCAAACAATTTTCATTTCTTAGTTTTGCATTCATAATCAATAGTTTTTTTCCATTTTCTACATTTAGTTCATCTCATCTAGGCATATTACATTCATTGGATCACAATATTGAGTGTGGACATAGCAATTTTTACCCTATTCTTTTCCTTTTAGGTGAAAACCCTAGAAGTGAAAGTGAACATTCGGGTACCAAAACCCATGTTTATAGGTTCTAGGAGGGGTTCTACGAGTTCTAGGGGGTTTACCACCAATAAAATGCTTGGAAAAGACATGTTTCAAAATACAGTGTGATATAAAAAATGACCTAAAATTATGAATGTAAGCTAAATGAGAGGTGCAAATATTGAAATTATGTAATAGGAAGATAGTATGTGTGTACTTAGGAAGCCTAGAGATGTGAGGATTCTAGAATTGCAAAGATTCTATTCAAAAATTCCATGGAGGACTAAGACTCTTAAAATGGCTTATTAGTCTCACTGTTGTTTTTCGAGGCCAATACAAATTCTTTAGATCTCAAAACTGAATCTTAGAAAATATTTGAAAAATAAGCTTGGGAGGACTGAGATGCCAAAGATGGCATATTAGTCCCATTCTGAATTTTTGCTAACTCCAAACATGATCCTGAGCTCCAAGGTCTGCACTTGCTTCTCTTTAGATCTCAGGTTTTGAATCTTCCAAATGTGACCTATATGTGAGTTTTTGTGAAGATGACAACTTTGAAATGAAACTTTTCACTCTGAGTGATCTTCAAGACTTCAATCTAGATCTACAATCACAAATATGTAAGATGGGGAAAACTTGTTTTTTTCTAGTGAATGGGGATTTTCCTTGGTCAAACCCATTGCTGGTAATTAAACCTTGAAATGAAATAGAAATAACGAATGAAATGGTGAATGAACAACATGCAATGCTACAACTCACTAGACCATTATAAAGTCTACCAACTTGTGTGAAATGGCTAAAATGGATATAGATCTTGAATGCTTGAAAGATAAAACTTAAATTACTTGCTTGGATCAAAACCCTACATCACAAATGTTAGCACAACAACACACATGATGAAATAAAACTCTTTGATACGATGCTTGAATCTAAAAATCGCTCCAAATGCTTGATAGATCTTCTCATAAATGCTCTTGTGAACTGAATTTGATATTATGAATGCTCTCACAAAAGATTTGGATTGAAATGAATGAATGAACCTTATATTTATACTTATCTTGGCTTAATATCCTGAAATTATAGTACACCAAGCTAATATATGAATGCATTAAATAAAGGAGGCTAAATCTCACCAGAATTTGAAATTAAATCCTAAAAAATGACTAAATGGGGACTAAGACTCCCTAGGTGGTGTCTTAGTTCCAAGTCCTAAAAACTTGGGGCATAGACACCAAGAAGGGGCCCAATCTAAATATCCAAAAATTAGGGTCCTGAGAGTCTTGGGGGACAAAGATACCCTAGGTGGTGTTTTAGTCCTGACCCAAAAATTAGGGACATGTCGATGGAGTTGTTAAAATATCATTTTTGCATTGGAGAATGTAGGGATTAGACAAAAAATATATTATTCATAGGGCTTGTGGACACAAAATATGACCAATTAAGCCAAAAATAAGCATAAATAAAGCAAGGCAGGTGCAAAAAAGTGTGAAAATGCAAGGGTATGCATTTTACTATACTATATTTATCCCCCACTTTAGTTACAGGATGAACTTGCTTCAAACTCACACTAAATTATCCAACCACACAATCAAGAGGGGTTCAAATGTACAAATTTTAGTAAGATAGGATGACAATAATCAAGAGGGCGACCAAGCCCCCAAGATCAAGATCCTATGGAAAACAAACATAGACACAAAATAACACACTTGTGGATGATATATAAATCCATGAACAGATCACAAACCTACACCATAAAAGACAAGAAAAAGGAAAAAGGAAAGAGGAAAAAGGAAAACTACAATAGATCAAGCTTCGACTAGCCATCTAATGTGGTGCATCGGGTCTAGATTGTTTTTACAAAAAGAAATTTTACAAGTGGAACACATTGTCCACTATGAAAACAAACTGCATGTTCACAAGGGCTAGTGGGAGCTAGGTGTCCACTAGGTGAGCCCGAGGAAGTCCATATCAATGTCATAACCCCATGACTATGATAAGGACAAAAGAAAATGCACACTCACAAGGGCTAGTGAAGCTAGGTGTTCACTAGGTGAGCCCTAGAGGATCATAGTAGAGCCATACCTCCATGAATTTAATAAGGTATAAAAATGCATGCTCATGAGGGCTATTGAGAGCTAGGTGTCCACTAGGTGAGCCCCAAGGTAGTCCATATCAAAGCCATACCTCCATACCTTTAATAAGGACAAAAAGGAAATGCAACAAGAAAGAGGAATGTTCAAAGGGATTTTGCTTAGTTCATGTGAGGTCTTACTCTTAGGGGACATTATGCTTAACATCTCCAAGAGAGGATAAATACAAGGTCTCATCCTGGGGAACATCATACCCAATGCTTCCAAGAGAGGACAAGTGCAAAAGGTCTCATCTTGTTTCCAAGAGAGGACATGTGGAAGATCTCATCATGGGGAACATTGTATCTAATGTTTCCATGTGAGGACAAGGAAATATCATGCTCTCAAAGCAAGTCAAACCCAATGACACCACCAAGAGGAAAAACACATCACATAAAGAAAGAAAATCACATTAAGGAATATGAAAAGGAAAAAAAATTGTAGTCATGCGAAAATAATGTCAATGTATGCCCCCACTTTAAAGGAATTGACACCATGCTATGAGAGATTATTTTAAAGTAGCAATAAATGAAAAATATAAAAGAAAAAGGAAGGGTTTCCTTCTAGAAACACATAAGGGATCTATGGATTTGAGGCTAGTAAGTTCTTTTCCACAATGTTTTTATAGATATTGGAACTGTCATCATCCCCCAAACACACAAAACTGGAATAATGACACAAAGAGAGTGCAAACAAAGAAAATCCTTTTAGATCAACATAGAAGAGACATAGGGTGTCTCAATTCCTTGTGTCATCCCAAAAAGGAAAAAACAAGACAAACGAAAGGGAAAATGAAATGCAAAGAAAAGATAATTAAAAGGCTTTTGGGTCAACATGAAGGAGACATGAACGTTTTGATGCCTTGTGTCATCCAAAAAAGGAAAAAAACAAGAAAAATAAAAAATAAAAAATGAAAGTAAAGATAAAGGTCAATCAGGGTGGGGGCCCTAGCTCGGTTGGCTAAGTAATTCCGTTGCGGCTCTATTGGTCACGAGTTCTAGTCTCCCCCTTCCCATGGTACTGGAGGGCATGTCGCGCCAGTGCCGCCGGTCACGTTAAAAATTTTACCAGCGCATTGCAGTTTATAGGGGGCCGTGCTACCCGATTCCTGCAGTCTAAAAAAAAAAAAAGATAAAGGTCAATCAAAAGGTAAATGTATACGACATATACAAGAATGAAGGTACAAATAGAGGAATGCACATAGAGAGAGAAACATCATGTTGCAAGTATGAGCAAGTTTGGTGGTGTTGTCATTAATGTTGTCAATGATGTAAACATAGGCCAGAATGTTGCAGATTGTGCATGTATAGTTGAGATGTTGTTGAGATGTTGTGAGTACATGAAGCTATCTTTATGATGTTGCAAATGTGCTAAAATGATGGGTTTCCAAGTGCTTTTGAGAAAATTAATAAAGAGAGAAGTTAGAGAACTATGTAAATGTTCAAAATGTGCTCTGGTATGTGCTCCACAGTTCTCCTATGTTGCTCCTATGCTTGTGTAGATCTGAAGATTTTTTGATGATCTGATTGTGATATCTATTGATTTCTAGTCTCTGGTTTGATAGAATGTGAAAGTTGTGTTCACTGGTGTGTGAACCGTTCTAGAAGAGTTAGTTTTATGTGGACTAGGATAAATGCTTTTGCTCCATAGTCCTCTACTATTCTATTTGAGATCTTATGGATCTTTAATGTGTCTAATAATGGTGTTCTCTAGAGTCTAGCAAATATTCTTATGGTTTGTTGATCCAAAAGTTGTGCTTAAGAGTTGTATGTGTTTGCACAGTCTAGATGGATTGATGGAAGGAATTTAGTGTTTGAAGTTTGTTACACTTGTTGCGGATGTATCTGAAGGAACCTAATATGTGTTCTCATGCATAATGAAGCATGTTACATCATCCATGTGTTATCTTCTTGTTGGAAAGCATGCACATCAATGTTCATTTGTGTTTTCATTTGGTTTGGCTGACTTGGTGTTTACACTTCATTTGAAAAATGAAATTTAATTAAGGAAGCATGTAGTTGATCTGAGACATTATTTTTGGTCTTGGTTAATGTGCCATAGAAAAAAGTACCCTTTGCTTGAAATGAGATTAATTGGACTTAATTAGGCCTTGATTCAGGTGTTGTGAGGCATTTTATGCATCCACACTAAATCTTGGACCTTTAGAAACTAAATAAAATGCTTTCAATGAAGTCTTGTGAAGGTGTTGTGAAGTGTTGTAAAACATTTCCACATTCTTCAAGACTATGTTTAATATAATTCACCTAAAAATCATCCTTTTACACATCATCAAGTCCTATCTTGGAGTGTTGTAAATTCTTGTAACAAAGATTCACACTTTTCTACGCATATTCCCCTTATTTATCTCTTTCTTATGACTTATTTGACCCCTTTATCCCCTCATATGCTTTATTTAAGTGTATTTTTTAATATAATCTTGACACACCACATTAAATGCAACTTAATTCTTGACACCTAGTTTCAAGCCCTAGGCAGGAACCATTCTCCATGGGTGGTGAATGAGTCCCGCTTGGCTCCAAAATCTAAAATATTTCAAAATTCTTTCAGGTTTTTATTCAAAAATCACTTGATGTTAGCCTATGATGAGGTATGAATGGTTAATAAGGCACAAGATTTGTATAAATAAGTGCTTTTCTCCTCATTTGAGGGGGGATATCTATTGTATCTCTCATCTCTTAATCATTCATTCATCCACCAATCTTACATCAAGCAAGTTAGGGCTTTCACATTGCATGTCATTGATTTAGCTTCCTAATACATCCAAGGGAAGATTTTACATGTTTTGTTACAAAATTTCAAGATCAATCATCATGGCAAGGTAATAAATTCCATTTTTGCATATTTCATTCGTTTCTTTCATCAATTTGGTTTAATTACCTAAATAGGGTTTGACCAAGGCAAACCCCCATGCCTTAACATTCAACATTTCTTCTTTTCTTCTTATGTGTTTGTAGATTTAGGTCCTTTGGAAGCTTGAAAATCATTGAAGATTAAGTTGAAATGTTTATGAAGTCCTCCCTTCATCATTCAAGTCAAAATATCAACAAAAAGTAAATTTCAAGCCCAAATCTGACAGTTTCTGAAGTGAATACCTCTAGGAAGCTGAAGTGTAGATTTGAAGCTCTAGAATTCATTCTTTAATATTATAAAATTCAAAAGTGGACTGATTCACCATGGGTGGTGAATGAGTCCCATCTTCCAGGTTAGTTTTGTGTTTTCTACATTTTCTGACACCCTTTTGATAGAAACAACTTTCAACATAGTTTATTAGAACTGGGACTGATTCTCCCTAGGTGGTGAATGAGTCCTTTCAGGATTGAAAATCAACATAATCAACATTCCAGAATTCATTTCTAGCCTTCATCCACACTCCAGGTGCACATCTTTAGTCTAATTCATTTCTGTAACAATTTGTTCAATGTTTCTAGGTCTTTTGTGTGAATACTCAATGTGTTTTCTAGCACTTTTGCATTAGACTAGTTTGCACACTTTAGTATACATTTTCATTAATTTTTCATCATTCAAACACATCCACACACACTTGACACCCATTTTTCCATTTCTTCTAATGTTAACATAAGTATTTTTGGCCCACCTTTCTCCTTCTAGGTGAAAAACCCTAGGAGTGATAGAAAGCAAGTAGGTGCCAAAAATCTATGTTCCATTTTGGTGAAATTTCCTTTTTAGAATACTTTATTTTCTAATTTTCAAATCCTTTATCATAGATCTATCCCTGCATTTACTTTGTATTAGGATTTGCATTAGTTTTCATTCTAGGTTTCAAAATTTTCATTCATAAAAGTGCATTTAGGTTGCATTTGTAGCATCTAAATTCATTTAGATTTGCTGAAATTTTGCATTTTTCACTTAGATCTGCATATTGGCACTTAGAATTCATAAAAATCAAGTACAAATTCTTGAAAATTTTGTAAAAGGTTGATACTAGGACTCATTTGCCACCTTGGGCGAATCAGTCCCTTTTGACCCTTGAAATAGCATTTTACAAAACTCATAAATTTGTTTTTAGGATTCTGTTTGGTGCCTTAACCTGTATATATTAGTCAGTTGCATTTCTATAGCATTTTTTTTTCTCAAATTAGCTCATTTCATGCATTGTTTAATTTCACTTTTTTTTTTTATCATTTTTAGATAGTTGCATTGTGTAGATTGCATTGTACTTTCTTTCATTTTAATATGTTTTATTTCAGAAGATATGTTCTTTCTTTAATTAAACATGGACTTTATAAGCATAATATTCCTTTTTGTGAGTTTACTTTTGACTACCATAATAGGGACTTTAAGAAACAATCCATTAATACAATCCTTAATCTTACATTACCCATTGGTGAGAATGGAAATGTAGACAATCATAACAGTCATACTTGTTCCTCTCCCGATACCTCTCCTATTAGTGACAAAGGTATCTTGGTGCAAGATGTCACAATTCTTGATGGTCTTGATTTTCCATCTCCTTATTCCCCTTTGGATGACCTTACACAACAAGAACATGAATTCCTAGACATATTCCTCAACATCACCTTACCAAGTCTCCATGGTCATGATAATTATTATTATTTATTTCCTAATACCCCTCCTCAATGTAAAGAGGATAGGTTGGTGTTAGAGGACATCCCTATCATGAAGCATGAAACCCTTGATCCTCCCCTCCCTAATGTCCCTATCGTATGGGAAGGTCTATTTTCAAACCATAGTGGTCCTTCTCTTGACTCCACTTGTGATGAAGCTACTTCCCACACCTCAAACTTGGATGAAAATATTACAAGCTCTCCTTGTAGGGTAGATAATATCGAACAAGAGAATGAGTCCCTTAATTCCAATAGACATTCCTCTTACATATTCTCATAATCACGATTCCTCTCCTCATACTTCCCTCATTGATTATTCCCCTATTGGTAATGAAGTTATTATGGGAGAACAAAGCCTTACTTGTCAAGCACATGTGGCTTGTTATTCTCCTAAAAACTCTCCTCCTAGGGAGAATATCATGGTATTAGATTGTGGCAAACAAGTGGTTCTAGCTTTCCCTCACTTAGAGATACATCACCATTTCCAAAACATTCAAATTGTCATCTTGCAGAATGCTCATGTTTTGACTTCGTTAGATTTTGTACCCTTCTACAATGAAGAGTACAAAATATCACAATTCACAAAGTCTTGCACAAGCATGGCATATATTACTAAACAAGATGTATCTTTCATCTCACTCACACAACCATATTTTCCTCTTGATCAAGAAGGTATCTTGTCAAGACTTCTTCATGATAACTTAATCACCCTCCCTCTTAGAACTTGTACGAAATGTTATGACAAGACTTCATACTACTCCTATCACAAAGTTCACAGTCACTCCACTAATTAATGTAATGCTTTAAGTCATCAAATCCAACATTTTAAGGATTTTGGTATGGTTCCCTATATGGGGGCACCTCATTCCTCTAATTAGTATTGATTTCACTATAGCATTCATTTCATCACTTGTTTCAGCTCACCTTTGTCCTACACTAAGTGGGGGAAAGGGGTTTGATAGCATTTTCCTCGTATGTCACTTGTTGTTTCCTCCTTTGGCTAGTAATTAACCTTTCATGAATACATAAGAGGAAACTTTGGATGTGGATGGCATGCCTTAAGTTGGCTCGCATATGACATACTTCCCTCTCTTCATGATGTAGCTTATCGAAAACATATGACTTGGCATAGGGCTTTCTGAGTAAGCTCTCATGTCTTCTTCTTCTTCTACTTTAAAGAAATTTCTCTCAATATGGGTGCCCACAACTGCTTTAAAGTGGGGGAATACATCACCACTCACATTTCATTGTGTGATTTTCTTTTTCTTGTGATTTCCTCTCTTGGAAGCATTAGGTACAATGTTGTTCAGGATGAGACCTTCCACTTGTCCTCTCTTGGAAACAAGATGAGATCATTTTCACTTATCCTCTCTTGGAGACATTGAGCATGATGTTCCCTAAGATAAGACATTGCATGATTTAAGTAAAATACCTTTGAACATTCCTTACATTATTTTGCATTAACAATGTTTATGAGTGTCAAGCATATGAAGTTTTTCCCACCTCATGGAGCTTGAAAATATTTATGGCACCTTATTAAATTTATTAGGAGGTATAAATTTGATATGGTTGAGCGGGAATCCCACCTAGGGGTATGAATTTTCCCCATATCCACCTTTTTGTTTGTGAGTGCATACCAACTAGCGTATGTATCTTACCTTTTTGGGATTTCTCACCCCATAGATAGTCAGAAGTTTTGTGGCCCCTGAGTGAGTATGTTGTGGCCTTCTCACTCTATAGAAAACCTAAATTTTGGTGGCCCTAGAGTGAGTACATTCTTTTCCACCTTGTTTTTATTTCCATCTTTCCTTTGCATGATTTTGTATCTTAGTGGCTTGACCTATATGTGGATCTCTCTTGAATGTTTACTTTAGCGTGAGTTTGAAGCCAGTTCATCCTCTCACTAAAGTGGGGAAGAAATGTGTTGTTGTAGAAAAAAGTACCCTTTTCTTGACATGAGATTAATTGGACTTAATGAGGCATTGATTCAAGTTTTGTGAGGCATTTTATGCATCTACACTAAATCTTAGACCTTTACAAACTAAATAAAATGCTTTCAATGAAGTCTTGTGAAGGCATTGTGCAGTGTTGTAAAACATTTCCACATTCTTCTAGACTTTATTTAATATAATTCACCTAAAAATCATCCTTTTACACATTAGCAAGTCCTATCTTGGAGTGTTGTAAAGTCTTGTAACAAAGATTCACACTTTTCTAGGAAAATTCCCCTTATTTATCATTCTTATGACTTATTTGACCCCTTTATGCCCTCATATGCTTTATTTAAGTGTATTTTTTAATATAGTCCTGACACCTAGTTTCAAGCCCTAGGTGGGACCCATTCACCATGGGTGGCGAATTAGTCCCCCTTGGCTCCAAAATCTAAAATATTTCCAATTTCGTTTGGGTTTTTATTCAAAAATCACTTGATGTCGGCCTATGATGAGGTATGAATGGTTAATAAAAAAACAAGATTTGTATAAATAAGTTTTTTTCTCCTCATTTGAGGGGGGATATCTCTCTTATCTCTCATCTCTTAATCATTCATTCATCCACCAATCTTCCATCAAGCAAGTTAGGGCTTTCACATTGCATGTCATTGATTTATCTTCCTAAGACTTCTGAGGGCAGATTCTACACATTTTTTTGTAGAATTTCAAGATCAATCATCATGGCAAGGTAATCAATTGATTTCATTTTTTCATATTTCATTCCTTTCTTTCATCAATTTGGTTTAATTACCTAAATAGGGTTTGACCAAGGAAAACCTCCATGCCTTAACATTCAACATTTCTTCTTCTCTTCTTGTGTTTTTGTAGATTTACGTCCTTTGGAAGATTGGAAATAATTGAAGATTAATTTTCAAAGTTGCTAAAGTCCTCTCTTCATCATTCAAGTCAAAATATCAACAAAAAGTCATTTTCAAGCCTGGATCTAAGAGTTTCTGAAGCGAATACCTGTAGCAAGCTGAAGTGTGGATTTGAAGCTCCATAATTCATTCTCAATATTCTCAAATTAAAAAGTGGACTGATTTACCATGGGTGGTGAGTGAGTCCCACCTTTGAGGTTAGTTTTGTATTTTTTTCATTTTCTGACACCCTTTTGATAGAAATAGGTTTCAACACAGTTTATCAAAACTAGGATTTATTCGCTCTAAGTGGTGAATGAGTCCTATCAAGCTTGAAAATCAGCATCATCAGCATTCTAGAATCCATTTCCAGCCTTCATCCACACTCTAGGTGCACATCTTTAGTCTGATTCATTTCTGTTATAGTTTGTTCAATATTTCTAGGTCTTTTGTTTGAATACTCAATGTGTTTTCTTGCACTTTTGTATTAGACTAGTTGCACTCTTTAATATACATTTTTATTAAGTTTTCATCATTCAAACACATCCATACACATTTCACACCCATTTTTCCATTTCTTCTACTATTAACATAAGTATTTTTGGCGCACCTTTCTCCTTCTAGGTGAAAAACCCTAAGAGTGATAGAAATCAAGTAGGTGCCAAAAATATATGTTCTAGTTAAATATTTTATTGGTTAACTCTCATTCCTTTCCACTACAGGAATTTTTAGTTTCTAACCTAATTTTAATTTATGAAATAAAGCGTATGTGGCCAACCTTGGAGAAAATTTCTAACATTGAAGATGGTATAAATGCAAGTCAAATTGTGAAGAATTGAGTGATGAAAAGTAATAAAGTAAGCCATAAAATAAAAGAGAAGAAGCATGTGAAAGTGAGTTGAGGCAACAGTACTTTATTGTGTTTGATTCCAAAAGGCAATGAGCTAAAGTTTTCTGCAATCTTTTGATCAAGGCTTTGAGTGTGTGTAAATTGTTGTGGTGGATCTTTTGTTTTCTTTTGTATTAGTAGGAAATGAGCCTCCCTATTGGATAGTGAGTCATTTCTATAGGTAGTGAGCCTTTGTATTTGAATAGTGAGTCCTCTTCTAGGTAGCAAGCCTTTGTATTTGATTTTTCTATCTCTTTATATTGTGAGTTAATCCTTACCATTTTTTTCCCCTCATTTCATTTTTCTATCTCTTTATATTGTGGTTGTGAAGTTAATAAGTTTTGAAGTTTTGAGTTTAAATTTGGTGACAACTGATTCAATCCCCCCTCTCAATTTTCCTAGGCCTTTAAAAAATTGGTATCAGAGCTTTGGTTCCTTGGTGTAGAGCTTAACCACTTAAGGAAGATCTGATGGAAAATAGGTTGGTGATCCTTATATTCGATGGATCTGATTACAATGATTGGAAAGTGCAGATGAGAGGATATATTATTTCTCTTGGTTACAAAACCTAGAAGGTTGTTGAGATGAAGTATGTATTCTCGAAAGGTGGTCTTACTATTGCAGATGAGGTTTCTACTTATGAGGAAAATATGAAGGCGAGGTATGCTTTTTTCAATGTGCTATCTAAAACTGAGCAAACTAAGGTTCTTTCTTTAGGAACTGAAGATGAAGTTTAGAAGAAGTTGGAAGAGTTGCATGAGGAAATGAAAGAGTAAAATTGACAAAGAAGCTGGTGGAAAAGCACAGATATGAGGATCTAGAAATGGAAGAAGGTGAAGATTTTACAAGCTATTTCTAGAGGGTTGAACTTGCAGCAAATGAAGTTAGGAATCAAGGAGGAAACCTGACTAATGAAGATATAGTTGAGAAGATTCTAATCACCCTACCAAAGTCCTACAGTGATAAGATGTCAGTTGTTGAAGAGATGTATGATCCTAATATTATACTAAAGAACAGTTATTCAACACCTTGACAACATTCAAGATGAGAAAGTTTAGAAAGAAAGGGGAAAAGACAAAGACAACATTTAAGGCAATGAAGATTGAAGACAATCCAAATAGTGATGGCTCTAATGA
Source organism: Sequoia sempervirens (assembly GCA_007258455.2). NCBI lineage: Eukaryota > Viridiplantae > Streptophyta > Pinopsida > Cupressales > Cupressaceae > Sequoia > Sequoia sempervirens. The sequence continues at coordinate 355,098,231 of VDFB02000003.1, read as the reverse complement.
GTTGCAAATAAATTTCACCATAAAGTTGAAGAAAGGTACCGGTAAGTATAAAGGTATGTTGCCCTTTAAATGTTTTAGTTGTACTAATATTGGTTATTATGCTTCAAGATGTCTGAATAGAGTTGTACATAAGAAGAACAAGGATCACAAAGACAAGGATAGGAAGGATAAGAAATATAAGAAGTTATATTATGTTAAATAAGAATTTAGAATATTTGATGATGAATTTGATGATGAGGGTGATGATAGTGAATGCTTATTTTTAGCTTTGGAGGATAAATCTATGTCATCTATCCCTGAAAAATGTGCAAGAAAGAATACTCTAGAGAAAAAAAGAATAAGTTGGAAGGTACTTTGGTCATACTTTTCATGCCAAACAGGATGAAGACTACTAGGTGATTGTTAGTGGATGTTCTAATCGCATCACGGAAGATAAAAGTAAGTTTACTAAACTCAAAAATTATGATGGTGGTTTGGTCATGTTTGGTGATGACTCTGGAGTGAAGATTATTGGGAAAGGTACAAATAGTTTTGATGGAATTCAAAACATTGATAATGTATATTATGTAAAGGGTTTGAGGCATAACCTTTTGAGTGTTGGAAAGATGTGTAGCAATGGTTCTAAACTTGTGTCTTATAATAATAACTATGAAATCAGAAAAGGATCTGGAGATATGATTGTTGTTGGAAGGAGAACTAATCAAAAAATCTATCAGCTTAAAGGTGTTGATGGTGAGTGCCTTGTATCTCAAGTCAATGAAAGTTGGTTATGGCACCGAAGAATGGGACACATAAATTTTGATAATTTGGTTAGGATCAACTCAAGAGATGTTGTCTATGGTCTACCTATAATATAAAGTCCTACTAATAATATTTGCAAAAGTTGTCAGTTGGGGAAATAGACAAGAATCAATTTTAAAGAAAAAGAGAAATCTACTACAGGAATGCTGGAGTTAATTCATACTGACCTTTGTGGTCTGAATAGAACAGGAAGCCTAAACGGTGACAAGTATTTCATGCTCCTTGTTGACAATTATTCTCAAATGACATGGGTTGTTTTTCTTAGAGAAAAGACTTAGGCTTTGGATAGGTTTAAAGTGTTCAAAGCAAGAGTGGAAAATGAAGTGAATCTGAAAATCAAATGTTTGAGATTTGATAGAGGTGGTGAATTCACTTCTAGTGAATTTAATACATTTTGTGAAGAGCATGGGATAAAAAGATAGTTTTCTGCTCCAAGAACACCTCAAATGAATGGAGTGGTTGAAAGGAAAAATCGGATGGTACAAGAAGCTGCAAGAACCATGATGAAAGAATAAAATTTACTAGATTTGTACTAGAGAGAGACAATACACATTATTGTTTATGTTCTTAACAAAGATTATATTAGAGGCAATATCACAAAGACTCCTTTTGAGTTATGGACTGGTAACACTCCTATTGTGAAGTAATATAAGGTATTTGGAAGAAAATGTTATATTAAAAGAGATGATGAAAATCTTGGAAAGTTTGATGCTAGATGTGATAAAGGGATTTTTCTTGGGTACTCTACTACTACCAAAGCATATAGATGCTTTAATAAAAGATTGAGGAAGATTGTTGAGAGTGCTAATGTGAAAGTTGATGAGGAAGCATGCATAGAGTTATTGAGATAAGTGAAGTAGAACCTGATGATCCTATCTGTGGACAAGTACTTGAAGAGAATAACCTAAGAAGGAAGAAGAAGAAGAATAAGAAGAAGAAAATGAACCAAAAGGTCTGTTTCTTTGACTCTAAAGTATGTGCAAAATAATCATCTAGAGGAACAAATAATTGGAGATAAGAGTGAATGTGTGAAGACAAGAAGTAAAGTAGCAGCTGAGGTAAACATGTGTTTACTTTCTAAAAGAGAACCTAAATTTTTGAGTGAAGCATGTGAAGATGAGAGTTGGGTTACAACTATGAAAGAATAATTGCAACAAATAGAAAAGAATCAAACATGGGAATTAGTTCCTAGACCTATGAATAAGAATGCAATTGGTTCAAAATGGGTGTTCTGGAATAATTTGAATGAAAATGGTGAAGTTATAAGAAATAAAGTAAGACTTGTATGCAAAGGATACTCACAAGTTGAAGGCATAGAATTTGAAGAACTATTTTCCCTTATGGATAGAATGGAAGCTATTAGGATTTTTCTAGAATTTTCTACCCACAAGGATTTGAAAGTATATCAAATGGATGTCAAGTTAGCATTTCTGAATGAAAAATTGGAGGAAGAAGTATTCATGGAACAACCTGGAGGATTTCAGTTATCTGACAAAATGAATATGGTTTGTAAGTTGAATAAGGCATTGTATGGACTAAAGGAAGCTCCCAGAGCTTGGTATGCAAGATTGGATAGATACCTAACAAAGCAAGGATTCAACAAAGGCTTTCCTGACAACAATCTTTACTTCAAAGTGCAAGGTAAGAAAATTTTGATAGTAGTAGTATATGTTGATGATATCATCTTTAGTGGAAATGAAGGAATGTGTAAAATATTTGCAGAAGAAATGCAAAAAGAATTTGAAATGTCCATGATTAGTGAGTTGAATTTCTTTCTTGGCCTTCAATTAAATCAAACCGATAAAGTGATATTCATTTCATAATCAAAATATGTGAAAGAGATGTTGAAGAAGTTTGGAATGGATGATTCCAAACTGGCCAGTACTCCTACGATAACCGGAGGCAAGTTGAGCAAAGATGATGAATCTACTAAAACTGATCAGAGCAAATATAGATCTAGGATTGGTAGGTTGTTGTCTCTTACTGCTACCAAAACATATATTATGCATGTAGTATTTTTAGTTGCCAAATTTCAAGAATATCCTAAAGAGGAACATGTTACAATAGTAAAGAGGATATTTAGATATCTTAAAGGTACACTAAATTATGGCTTATGGTATCCTAAGGGTGTTGATTTCACCTTGAGTGCTTATACCAATGCAGATTGGGCTAGTTGTGTGGATGATTGGAAGAGTACCAGTGGAGGTGCTTTATTTCTTGGTAGAATATTGGTTTCATGGTTGAGTAAGAAACAAGGCTCGGTTTGTTTATCCACTGCAAAGGTAGAACATATTGGTGCAACATCCTGCTATACACAAGTTTTGTGGATGAAGAAAAATATGAAAGATATTGGAGTGATATGTGATGAGCCCATTCCTAATTTCTATGGCAACACAAGTACTATAAACATTTTAAAGAACTCAATGATGCATTCAATAACAAAACACATATCTATCAGATATCATTTCCTGAGTGAAAAGGTGTTGGAGAATGAAGTCAGGTTGGAGTATGTCACAACAAAAGAATAAATTGCATATATATTTACTAAGGCTCTTCTGAAGGATACTTTTGAGTATCTTAGGGAGAGGTTGGGGTTTATTGGACCTCTATAATAGGTGCTCATAAGGTGAATTATTCCAGGGAATTCACATATTCTTCATTTATCTGGACTGATGAATGGGTCTACTCCATAGGGGGGGTAGAAAAGTTTTTCATTGTTGGAGTATGAGTTAATTGGGTGTACTCCTAAGGGGGAGTAATAAGAGTATTTGATATTTTCAATTGATGCCAAAGGGGGAGAGAAAGTCATGTGAAAAATAGTAAAGGAAGAAAAGGTGTTCTCCCAAAATATTGTGTATGTTGTCCTTGATAGTTTTTCACATCATGTGTTGCCATCAATGAAAAAGGGGGAGATTGTTGCAAGTATAAGCAAGTTTGGTGGTGTTGTCATTGATGCCAACATAGTTTATAATGTTGCATATTGTGCATGTCTAAATGAGATGTTTTTGATATGCTGTGAGTACATGGAGCTATCCTTAAGATGTTGTAGATGTGCTGAAATGATGGGTTTCCAAGTGATTTTGAGAAAATTAATAAAGAGAGAAGTTAGAGTTATGTAAATGTTTAGAATGTGCTCTAGTATGTAATTTTAAATTCTCCTGTGTTTCTCCTATGCTTGTGTGGATCTGAAGAGTTGTTTTTGATTATTTTATGGTGATATCTATAGATTTGTATTCTCTAGTTTGATGGAATGTGAATGTTGTGTTCACCGGTGTGTGAACTATTTTGGAAGAGTTGGTTTTTTTAGACTGGAAGAAATGCTTTTGCTCCACCATCCTCCACTATTCTATTTCAAATCTTGCAGATCTAGAATGTTTCTTATAATGGTGTTCTCTGGGTTATGGAAAATATGCTTGTGGTTTGGTGATCCAGGAATTGAGCTTCAGAGTTATTTTATGCGTTTACATAGTCTAGATAGACTAATGGAAGGAGTTTGGTGGTTGAAGGTTCTTACACTTGTTGTGGATGTATTTGAAGGAACTTGAGATGTGTTCTCATTCATAATGAAGCGTGTTGCACCATTCGTGTGTTATCTTCTTGTTGGAAAACATGTACATCAATGTTCATTTGTGTTTTCATTAGGTTTGGCCGACTTGGTGTTTACACTTCATTTAAAGAATGAAATTTAATTAAGAAAGTGTGTGATTGATCTGAGACATTATTTTTTGTCTTGGTTAAGTATTTTATTGGTTCACTCTCATTCCTTTCCATTGTGAGAAAGTTGAATTGCTGACCTAATTTGAATTTATGAAATAAAGCGTATGTGGTCGACCTTGGAGAAAGTTTCTAACATTGAAGATGGTATAAATGCAAGTTGAATTGTGAAGAATTGAGTGATGCAACATAATGAAGTAAGCCACAAATTAAAAGAGAAGTGTGTGAAAGTGAGTTGAGGTAGCAGTACCTCATTATGTTAGATTCCTGAAGGCAGGGAGCTGAAGGTTTTTGCAATCTTCTGATCAAGGCTATGAGTGTGTGTAAATTGTTGTGGTGGATCTTTTTTTTTCTTTTGTATCAGTAGGTAGTGAGCCTCCCTATTGGATAGTGAGCGTCCCTATTGGATAGTGAGTCCTTTCTATAGGTAGTGAGCCTTTGTATTTGGATAGTGAGTCCTCTTTTTGGTAGTGAGCCTTTATATTTAGTTTTTCTATCTCTTTATATTATGAGTTAATCCTCACCATGGTTTTTCCCTCATTGGGTTTTCCACATAAAATCTAGTGTTCATTGTGTTGGTTTTACTTTTTGTTATCTGCATTTCATGTTCATAATTAAAAGAAGACCAGTGTGGTTGTGAAGTTAATAAGTGTTGAAGTTTTGATTTTAAATTTGGTGACAACATATTCACCCCCCTCTCAGTTGTCTTGCGACTTTTAATACATCAAACATAACATCATGGGGGATCACATTACACACATGCAAGCAAAAAAAAGAAAAGTAAAGAAAAAGAAAAAGAAAAGAAATAATAGACTAGTATAATGCATGCGATCCAACCATCTAGTAGGTCATCCACATCCCAATCTTGTTCAGTATATGCAAAATGCCGATTACTAGTGAGAGGGACAACTGATAATATCCATCAAAGATTTTGGTCCTTGTTGTGTTGGAGACATAATTTTTGTTTGTTCTGGAAGAGAGGAGGGTCATCATTTATTGCTTCTATCAAGTTCAGACTTTGATTTTCAATGTTGTTATCATTATTCATCTTTCAAGCAATAGCACGATGTCTAGGCCTACACTCTATGGCATTGTTCTTTTTATTACAATTTTCGAGTTGCTTTTATGTAGGAGAGGGTTTTTCAACCATAGATTTATTTTCTTCTTGTGAGGGAAAAATGAAAGAAACCATGGAAGATTGTTTAACCACTTTCTCTTTGGATTTATAAATTTGTTTTGGTGTTGGACTAGGACTTGTCTGGTTTTCTCTAGTTCTGTTGTAGGGAATAGACAAGGGATTGTTTATGGGTGGTTCTTGGTTTGTTGGTAGGGTTTTAGACTTAGCATGTGTGGAGGTTCAAGTATGGGTTGAGGTAAATTCTCAAGGGATAATCTGGATATGGATTTGGCTTTGAGCTTTTAGTAGGATAGGAAAAGGAAGTTTTCACAAGGTCATATAGGTTGCATAGGTTCAGGCCAAAAATAATCTAAGGAAAAGTTTCCATGGGAAGACAAGGGTCTAAAGCCACTATGGTTCATAGTAAATATTTTATTTTCGAATAGAAACTTTAAGCACTTATGGACAACAGATGGGACCACATTCATGGAGCGAAGACATTTATAACCTAACTTCACTTGAAATTCGTCCAAATTGGATATGATAGAGAATGATACATTTGATTTCTTTAGTCCTACTTAAAATGGAAGTGTGATCAAGCCCATCATAGCATGAGCAAAACCATCATGTGTTTTGATCCATGATGTTGGTTTTTCATATCTGTCTTGAGTAAGTTCATGCACATATTGTATCGTGTATGTATTCTAAAGTGTGTGAGTGTAAAATAAGTAATACAATACAATCAATGGGACATTATATTAGAAAATTTAAACACAATAATCAAATCCAAACAAGAAATCTCTCAATGTCATCCCATTGTTCTCTATCATTGAGGATTCATTAAGTCATAATGGCTCTTAGATTGTGTATGCACTATGACTGTTAGAATGACAACTTGAAAAATGAGATGCTTGTAAATGAAAGAATCAAATCCTATATGATGATTTCTATATGATATGTTGTGATAATGATGCTATGATAATGATATGATGCTAGATGTTGTGATGCAAATGTTGTATGAAAACTGCTATGATAACTAAGATGCAGCTAATATTAAAGCCATGATTCTAAATGCTAATATGATTATATTTTCTAAATGCTCTAATGTAATTTCTATAGAGTAAGATTGCTCAAAGTTGGGATCCATTTATTGTAGAATTAGGCTACATTTATAGCTTTTCCAAGGCATATTCTAATGTGGTAGCAAGCAATGGTCTGGATATGATCTAGAGGAATCGACAGTGGAGGATGAAAAAGTTTGAGAGGATCAAGAAGAGTTTTCCCTTCATAAAACATTCTACCAAGTGTTTAGGAAGAATAAATGGAGGAAGAGAGCCAAGTCTCTCAAGTTTGTTGTAGAAATTGTTGGAGATAAAGCTTAATTAAATATATTGAAATATTCAATTTTGTTGAGACACATGATGAGTTGGAAGGTGGAAAAAGTTGTAGACATGTGACTAAATTTAAATTTGGAATTATTCAAATTTAGTAAGAAGTTATTAATTAAATAAAACAAACTATTTGAATTTGTTTATTTAATTAAGATTAGAGGAATATGATTTAAGCTAAGAAGAATTAGAAAAATGTGAACTATATAAATAAATTTAGAATGTATTTATAAGTAGAGGAATTAAAAGATTTATTAATTAAATAACTAGTATCTAATTAATTAGATTATCTAGACCATTTTTAGGTGTATACATTTTTCCCCTCTTTGAAGTGGTGTGTTTACACATTGCTTCAAAGAAAAAATTACTGATAGTGCTAACAAAAAATTTCTATATGCCCCAAATGTCGATTTTTGAGTGATGATGGATATATGACCCTAATGATGGATATATGCCCTCTTGGGAGATAAATCAATGTTTTTTTTTTGAATTTTAGTATTTTTTGAATTTTTTAGGAATTTTAAAAAATTTAATGATTTTCTGATGATTTTGAAATTTTATGATGATTTCAACTATTTATCTCCTAGAAAATAATACTTATCTTGCTAGGTGATTAGTTGATTAATTAAGGCCCTATTTTTCCTCATGTTTGGTGATTGATAATTGCTTCAGGTGATTGTTTAATTTGATGATGTTTGATGATGTTGAAAGATTGACCTCATGATAGGTGAGGATCCATGATAGGATGATGATGATTGACCTCATGATAGGTGGGGATCAATGATATGATGATGATGATTGACCTCATGATAGGTGAGGATCAATGATATGATGATGATGATTGACCTCATGATAGGTGAGGATCAATGATAGATGCTCAATGAGATTTGATCAAAATCTCATTGGAGTTGATTAGATTTGATTGATTGATTGATGTTGATTGATTGATTAGATTGCTGATTTGTGATATGTTATGACCATAGGAAGATTTTAGAATTCTTCAGTCTAGGGAACGCTTCCTAAAGATGTGGGACATGATTTCATATCTAGTGCAGGTTGATTTTGATATTATCAATCAATGTGGTTTATCATCTTTTATTGATATGCCCCAATATAGGATTGATTAATGTACTTGAGACTTGATGATGTACTGAGACATGATGTATACATTTATTTAGTTAGAGATTTGGCAAGCCTTGGAAAAGTCTATAAATGCAGATGCAAACTAATATGGATGCAATATACTTTAACAATGCAAATCTAAATATGCAATGGTGTCATCATAGCATCCAATTTTTCGTGCTTTCATCATCATTGAGCCTTTGAATTGTTGAAAGTGAGTACAAGCATCAATGGCATAATTAGACCATGATGACGTGAGTACTACTTCCATGATTTTTTGATAGTGCAAGTTAACACAAGCATCTAGGTATAATTGAACCAAGATGACCTAAGCATTTATTTTATAAAACAAATAAGAGTTAATCATTTTCCTATGCAAATATGGAATTCCATCAGTGATACTATGTAGATTGTCTTGTGATAATTCACATAGTAATAATGATCAACTCACAGACAACAAACAAAGAAAATATCATACTCCATCCTAGCTCCTCTAGTTCAAGACATCCTTGAGTTGCTTCAAAGAAAATGATAACAAAAATTAATGTACAACAGTTGAACATACATGCTAAAGCAATAAAACCATGATCTTCAAAAGAATATCATCCATTTAAATTTATTTTGATTAATTGATTTGTCTGTTTGATGCAGATGATTTGATTTTCTAATGATTGATTTATGTTCAATGTTGAGTTTCTTTATCATCATTATGTTTGTTGTTTTAAGCTCAAAGTTTATTGCCCCTAGTGAGTTCATGGATTTTCCCTGAAACCAGGGTGATACATGATCGTGATGCCAAGATATGTACGTGAGGTTTTGATTTTTCATTGATAGGAAGAATGATGGTGAAAGAGAAATGGCCAAGACATGCTCAAATATATGGAAAAGCTAATCTATCACAAATAGCACCTGTTGCCAGGTTTTCACTACTTGTTTTTATTGCATTTTTTCAGTTTTTACAATTTTTTTGACTTTTTTTTGACATTTTTTGCATTTTTCTCTTTTTTGATTTTTTTTGTATATTCTAAATTTTTTTATTTTTTGTTGTCACCAAAAATGCCTTTTTCAAGGTTTTCATCAAGGTGACCATTTTTTCAGGATATTTTCTCATTTAAAAAAAAATCAATACTTTAACTGTGCACTAGATGAATTAGGTGTAGAACTTGTTGAGATGAAGACTGTTGATAGGTTCATCAAACAAATCCCCTTCATGTGTAGAAAACTGATAGGCTCTAGATTTTTAGACTAATATGATGCCAAAAGAACCTAGCCAATTTGGTTCAAACTTCCCCTTATTTTCTCGATCCTGTTGATTTCGAGGGTTTTCCTTTAAGACCAAGTCACCAACTCAAAATGCTCTTGTTTTTACTCTGTGATTGTAACTCCTGGACATCCTTTGTTGATAGGCCTTCAAATGATCTATAGCTTGCTGATGACACTCATCTAATAGTTCCAGCTCCTGAAGTCTAGATGCTTAATAATCCTCATTTGAAATGATTCCCTTTAGTGATACACAGAGTGATGGTAGCTCAACCTCAATAGGTAGAATAAATTATGATCCATATACAAGAGCATATGGTGTAGCTCCTATAGGTGTGCGAATACTGGTTCAGTATGCCCACAAAGTAGGATTCAATTTAATGTTCCAATCACATCCAACATCATTAACATTTTTCTTTAAGATTTTCAAAATAGTTTTGTTTTTGGCCTCTGCCTGGCCATTTCCTTGAGGGTAGTATGGTGTAGAAAATAGATGCTAGAAATGAAACCTTTCACAAATTTCTTGGACGTCCTGATTCTTGAAAGGTCTACCATTGCCAGTGACATTGGACTGGGGAATGTCGTACTGATAGATGATGTAATTTAGGATGAAAAAAGAAATCTATTTTCCAGTGATTGTAGATAGAGGTACGACTTCAATCCACTTTGTAAAGTACTTTGTGGCTATGATGATAAAGTTGTGTCCATTGGAGGATGATAAATGAGTTCTACCTACTAGATCTAGTCACCACTGATAGAAAGGCCATGTTGATGTGAATGGTTGTAACTCCTATGCTGGTGCATGTATGAGGTTGCCATTGATTTGACACTTTTGGCATTTCTTGACAAACTGAAAATATTCCTTCTCCCTATTTGGCCATTAATACCTCAAACATAGGAGTTTCTTAGTGAGAGTTAGTCTACTTGAATTAGTTCCATAGATACCTTCATGAACCTCATGTAAGGCCATCTTAGATTTGTTACATTCTAGAGACCAAAGAAGAGTACTATCAAGACCTCAATGGTAAAGTGTGTCGGCAATTAGGGTATGTTGTGCAGCTTGGCAGATGAATTTTCTTTTTTGTTTTTGGGAAAGATCGGGAGGAAGAGCATTGTCTCTTAAGTAAGTATAGATCTTCCCATAAATTGAGGATTCAATGTCAACTAGGTGGCATATGACTTAGGATTTGGGATTATCGTAGGTAGGATTAAACACTTGTTCCACCATAAACTCATAATGGCTTCACTTTTTAGGTATCTATAGGAGAGAAGCCATTGTAGCCATTGCATCAGTAGCTTTGTTATTCACTCTTGGAATCTATTCAAATTTGATCATGACAAAATACTTTTTGAAATCATCAACCGTTCTCTTATACAACATCAACTTATTATCTTTCATCTGATAATCATCATTTACCTGATTAATGACTAGTTTGGAATCTCCATAGACCTGCAACTCTAGGATCTTCCATTCAACTGCTACTTTGATGCCGATGATTAATGCCTCGTACTTAGCTACATTATTGGTGTAAGGAAACATGAGTCTATAATATTTTGGGATGGTATGTCCTTGAGGTGTGATAAACAAGATTCCAACACCTGACCCATGTTGCTTTTAGGACCCATCAAAATATAGCATCTAGTGTTGTGGTGTGATGGTAAGTATGCCTACATCTAGAAACTCAATATGCATTGGATGATCATCTTGTAGTGGTGCTTTGGCTAACTGATCAACTTTCCCCTAACCCTTGATGGCTCTTCGATCTACATACTAGATATCAAATTTTCTCAAAATCATTACCCACTTGGCTATTCAACTTGTTAGGGTAGCTTTGCTTAGTAAATAATTTAGTGGATCAATATTTTCTATGAGTTTGATGGTGTAGGTTAACATGTAATGGAACAGTTGTTGAGTAGCAAATACTACCATCAAAAAATCCTTTTCAATGAAAGTGTAGTTGATCTCATAACCAATCAATGTTCTGTTGATATAATAGATAGCATGTTCTTTTCCTGCATGATCCTCATGTGCTAATAAGGGTCCCAAAGATATTTTAGTTGTTGGTTTGTAAAGTAATAGTGTTTTTCCTTTTGTAGGTGGCACCAATGTGGGTGGAGACATAAGATATTGTTTTAGTTGATTGGAAGAAGCCTCACATTATTCATCCCATCTGAAGGAAACATTCTTGTGCAATAAGTGATTAAATGGATGACTCTTGTTAGTGAATTGAGAGATGAATCTTTGGATAGACCAAAGCCTTCCTTGTAGAGACTATAGTTGACTGATATTCTTAGGTGGAAACATCTCCATGATGGCTTTGAATTTGGTGGGATCCACTTCAATGCCCTTTTCTAAGACTATGTACCCTAGGATTTTCACTGATGTCACACCAAACACACATTTGTTTGTGTTTAACCTTACATTGACCTTTTCTAGATGAGTGAAGATTTTATGTAGGATTTCTAGATGTCCCTCCCTAGTGAAATATTTTTCCAATAAGTCATCCACATAATCCTCCATAAAGGTGTGCATCATGTCATGGAAGATGGTGGTCATTACTCACTGATAAGTGGCTCCCATGTTCTTCAAACCAAAAGGCATGACATTCTAGCAAAATGTTCCCCATGGAAATGTGAACAATGTTATCTCTTGATCCTCTGGCATTATTTTTATTTGATTGTAACCTTAAAATCCATACATTAGTGATAACATGGCATATCATGTTGTCAAGTCTACAATGATGTCAATATTGGGCAAAGGAAAATCATCCTTTGGACATGCCTTATTGAGATCTCTAAAGTTAGTTCATATTCTGATGCTACCATCTAGTTTAGAGATAGGCACAATTTTAGAAATCCACTCATCATAATCAATAGATTGAATGAATCCTACATCTAATAGTATCTTCAGTTATGCTTTCACCAACAAGGTGATATGTGGATGCATTTTCCTTAGTTTTTCCTTCACAGGTTTCAGTCCAGGTGGTAGAGATAAGTGGTGCATTAGGAGATCCGCATCTAGGTCTGGCATATCAGAGTAAGGCCAAGAAAAGTTGATTTTTCTTTCCTCAAAGAACTTGGTGAACGTGGTCTTTTCCTGTCCAGTCATGGATGTTGTTAGATGTAGAGTCTCTACTTTTTCTATTGTTCCAATATTGATAGAGTACTGTGTAGGATCAACCAACACTAATGATCTTTCATGATAGTGTTTAGGAAGAGTGTCAAATCCCCCATCCTTCAGTGCCTCAGAGAGGTTTTCACTGTTGGATACACTCTTTATTTTTACTTTTCCTTGATCTAATACTACCATTAAATGGTTTTCACTATTAGATCCATTTTTCATATTTTCCATTTTATAGCTGGGCGATTTGACACCCTCTTGACTCAAATCTTTATTATGAGATTCATGTTTGGAATGTGTTTCATGGTTGTTGAAACAAATAAAGTTAATAATGGCATCATCATTTGGAAAGATAGGGACATTAGAAGGCTTAGTTTTCTCCCATTCAATAAGTTCAGGGTGTATTAAAGGTAAAGGATCATCAAATTGGTTAAGGTCAATAGCGGTGAGGCTCCGAATGGCAACATGGTCATGGTGTTCGATGGTGATGTCAAGGTCTATGATGTTACTCTCCTCCAAATCATCTATCTTGCTCGATGTTTTTTCATACTCACTTGATTCATCGATGTTCTGTGATCCAAATTCAAGAGGTATAGTCCCTGAGCTTTGTCCCTCTTTACATGTGGGTGCATACCTTTGTATCACATCAACTTGTTTTTCATGAAAATATTGTTTAGACAACAAATCCCATTCATACTCATTGGATTATGTCTCATAACTGGCTTGTAGCTATAGTATTCGTTCACAAATTTTCTCTTTTGTGTCTTCCTTAGTTTCATCTTTATATCCTAATCTTGTCTTGTCCTTTATGTTGAGTGTGATAGGTTGTATTAGTTCTACAATACCCTTTTTCCTTTTGCCAATAGGTCCTTGTCCTTCATACCCCATCCTTTCTAAGATTGTTTTCCCTTTACCATATTGATCTATTTGTATGCAAGTAGTCGCTAATGTAGATGCTTCCTCATCTTTGTAGAGCCAATTGAGGATGACCTTATCTTCAGATTTGTCAACTAAAGTGCCTACCTTTAAAATTCTTTTGTCAAAGAGTGTGGTAGGTTGTGAGGATTTTTGTATTGATTTCATTGGTTGTCTAAGTTTTGGGAGATGAGGGTAGCTATGAAAGACACAAAGATTGCTCAATTGAATACTCTAACTTTCCTTTTTCCTTTAACTAGATCTTCTTCTCAAATTGTTTTGATAGGGAGTTTAAAGTTGACTTTCATTATTTGATGGAGTAGAATCAACAACACCTTTATCTTTTGACTGGTCCTTTTTCTCAACCCATTTTGATACAAAATTTAGTTTCCTTTCATTGTTTGATGAACTAGGAGTGTTAGCTTCCTTCTTATGTGGTACAAAAGTTTCTTGAACTATTTTAAGTGTGTTGTAATATTGAGGATTATTGGAATAAGCTGAAATGGTGATTTCTTGTCCATTGACAAGAAACTTCAAGCATTGGTGATACGTTGATGACACTTCTTGCATCTCATGAATCCAAGGATGTCCCAAGAGTATATTGTATGTCAACTCTTTTTCTAACACTTGGAAAACTATATCTTTCACAATTGGTCATGTGCCATAGAAAAATGGCCCAGTGTAATTTTCATGGCATTTTAGGTCTTGTTTCATGGTGTTTGACATATTTTTCTCTGATTTTATGATGTAACATGGCTTGAACATGCTTATTTAGGTACTAAATTTCAAATAATGAATTCTTGTGAAGGTGTTGTGAAGTGTTGTAAGACATTTCCACATTATTCTATACTTTATTTAATATAATTCACATAAAAATCATTCCTTTACACATCAAAAAGTCCTATCATGAAGTGTTATAAAGTTTTCTAATAAAGATTCACACTTTTCTAGGCATATTCCCCTTATTTATCTCTTTCTTATGACTTATTTGACCCCTTTATGCCCTCATATTCTTTATTTAAGTGTATTCTTGAATATACTCTTAACAAATAACATTAAATGCTATTTATTTCCTAACACCTAGATTCATGTCCTAGGTGGGACCCATTTTCCATGGGTGGCGAATGAGTCCCCCTTGGCTCCAAAATTCAAAAAAAATCAATTTTCTTTTTGGATTTATTCAAAAATATACTTGATGTCAGCCTATGATGAGGTATGAACGGTTACTAAGGCATAAGATTTGTATAAATAAGTGATTTTCACCTCATTTTATAGATCCAACACATCTCCTACAATTGTTTCATTCACTCAAGCATTTTACAACATTTCATCAAGCAAAATTTATTAAAGCACTTTGGAGCAGCCATTGACATTAATTCATAATTGCATATTGAAGGATTTTGGTAAGTTCGTAACACTTACATGTTCATTTATCATTTTCCTTTACATTTCATTTATTTTTATTGGGTATGATTACCAAAGCAGGGTTTGACCAAGACAAACCACTATTTGCTAACTCTCAACCATTTTTCCCATTTACATGTGTATTTGTAGCTTTTTGTTTGCATATTTGACAAGTTTAAAGGTGTTGAAAAGTGGGAATCAAGTCAACTAGGTGCTTCAATTCAATTTATCATTATTTCAAGCTTGGTGAAGGTTTTATGTCCATTTCCTACATAACTGACTTTGACAACCCGACAAGCAGATTTTTCCAAATCTGGTGTTGCAGAGTTGTCTTCTGGTTTTCCAGAAATCTAGGTGAGGACTAATTCAGCATTAGTGGTGAATGAGTCCCATTTGAGGACTGAAAATCTAAGTTTTGTTAGATTCTAGATCTCGACTGTCAAAAACTTGCTCCCAATGCCTTTTCATCAGTAAGTGGACTAATTCACCACCTTAGGAAAATGAGTACCACTGTGAAAAATAATTGAATTCATCTAGCATTCCAAACATCCCAACATCATCAGACTTCATCTAGGTGCACTCAGATTCATCCTTATTATCTCTTTTCTGCATGTTTTCTCAATTTATTCATTGTTTGCATATCACATTGTGTTTTCAAACATAGTTTAAAACTTAGCTTTGCACTCATTTACATTACTTTAAATCATTCAATTGCACTTAATTTAGTTCATTTAGCATATATAACATCTCCCATTACATAAATTGAATGAATCCTTAGCATTTTTGGATCTAATCTCTCTCCTTTTAGGTGAAAAACCCTATAAGCATTAGAGAGCTTGTTGGGTCAAAAAATATATGGTTAAGGTCCCCCTTGAATAGGTAGCATGATCAATCCTTTGGAAGATCTCTGTTTATCATCATATGCTTTTATTTTGATCTTCCTTCTGGCATCAATAGCATTTTCAGAATATCCTAGTGCATGGATAAGTTTTAAAGTACAGATATTTAAACCAGCTCCACCATCTATTAGAGCATGTTTGACCCAGTGTTTGTGAATCAAAAAATCAATTTGGAGGGAAAAATTGTGTGGATGGTTAAGTGATACCTCATCATTTTCAAAAAATGATAGGCAGTGAGGTGCGGTCAAGTGTCCCACCATAGCCTACTTCTAGATTATTTGGCATTGTGGTGGCTACAAGAGCTTGTTCTAGAATCTCCTTATGTGTTGGTGAAATTTTCAATAATTCCAATATTGATATTTGAGCTGGGATTTTTTGCAATTGATCAACTATGTTCTACTAATTTGAAGGGGTAGCAAATTTTTTGAATGTAGAAGAGGTTGTAGGTATTTTGGATGCAACTCGTTTCAATATTACTTTGGCTTGTCCTTTTATGGTTGCATTGACTGGTTGATAGACTTGTTTCTCTCTAATTTTAATGACGTTAATTTGATTATCAGTTGTAACAATGTTTCTGATCAGATTTAGTGGTATGATGTCATTGATTTGATGTGATTTAATGTTGATTTTAGTGTCATTGAATTGATTTTCAGTTGGAACAATGTCTTTGTTTTGATTATCAGCTATAAAAATGTTATAAATTTGATTACTAGCAATAACAATGCCATGTTCATCATTGATTTCTACGTTATTATTTTTATTATCAGCTACACCATTATCCTCAACTATAGAAATATGAAGGATAGTGGTGTCATAAACATAGTTCACATTTTTACCTTTGCTATTTACAGAAGAAGATTCTCCCTTTTCATAATTTAGTAAAGGATTTTTGAATGCTCCATGATCATTTTTTGTTTGAGGTCCTTCAACAAATATTGTCTTGTTATCAATCAAATCTTGTACCAAATGCTTCAGTTGCCAGTAGTCCTTTGTTTTATGGCATTTGTTTTGATGATAGTCATAGTAATGTGCATCATTCCACCAAAATGGTTTAACTTGTGGGTCCCAATCACATGGCTCTTGTAATGTTATGCACTTCTATTCAAGAGTTTATTTCAATGTTAATTCAAGGGACTACCCCAAAAGTTTGAATTTTCTATGGTTTGATGGTCTTTGAAATGGTGGTGGTTTAGAATCAACATTGTTCTGATTACTATTTTGATTGGAATTTTGATCGGTGTTCTGCTTATTATTTTGATTGGTTTTTGGTGGTAGCTTCTATCAAGTTAAATACTATTTTGGTATTTTTTGTTTTAGTTGTAGCATCATTGTTACTAGCATTTCTATTCTTTTGCCAAAACTTTCATTTATCATTGTTGTTGTAGTGATTAGAGGAGCTTGCATTATTTGATCCTTCATTATAGATTTTTAATACCCCTATTTTGACCAAGGCTTCTTTGATTTTGAGTCCATTTTCAATCATTTTCTCAAAGGTGGGTGGGCATTGCAATTCAAGTCTATAGCTCATCTCATGATTTAGATTGTCAATGAATAGTTCCATATTTTATTTTTTCAGGTATGGGACTAGCATACATTGCAAAAAATATTCTCCATCTTTGTAAAAATATAAGGAATGATTCACCCATTTCTGTTTTGTATTGAAAAGGTCTTTCATTGTTATCTCATGTTGGATGTTATAGGAGTATTGAGTGATAAATTTGTTGACCAGCTCTTCAAAGGATCTTATACTCGGTGGAAGTTTAGAGAACCATTCCATACATTGTGCACCAAAACTTTGTGGAAACAATGTCATCAAATATGTCTCCTCATGTGCAAACTCTAAGCTCATGGTTTGAAATTCCCTTACATGATCAAGAGGGTAAGATTTCCCATTATATTTATCATACTTTGGGAATTCACAATGTTTAGGAAATGGAATCATGTTCACACTTGGATATAAAGGATATGGGAAAATATCTTGTAACAAGTATCTTTTTGTAGTTCCTCTTTGCATATCTTGGAGTTGTTGTTGCATTTTTTCATTTGATTATTTAATGTAGCCATTGGATCTGTGTTTAGTGGATTAGTTTTAGTTCTTTTGGGTGCTTATTTCAATTGATTAACATCAAAGTCCTTTGGAAGTTTCATACCTACATCAACTAGCATTAAAATGTATTTTTATCCATCTTTTTCTAGAATTTTCTCCATGAATTTATGGAACTTGGGATCTTCTTGAATATTTTTCATGTCTTCTTTAGTTATTTCATCACTTTCATGTTGGTTGAATCTATTGAATGGATTTTATTCACCCTCAGACATGGTGTTTTAGATTTTTTCTTCTTTTTCTTTGAGTTTTTGCTTTTGAGATCTTGTTAAAATGAGCATACAAGTGTTATAATTTTCACTAAACTTTGATCTTTGTTTGGAGTAGTGTCAAGGGTGTTAACTAAGTCAAATAGAATGACAAATTCTATTGATAAGATTAAGTTGATAAAGCTTATTATAAAGTGTTGTTTTGTGACGAAGGATGACAAATCTTGATAATGAAACTTAGCTTAACAATTAGAGATATGTTTGATGATTTAAGCACTTTAAGGTGTTAGAACTTAGTTTGGTTTGAATAATTTCACTTGTAAAGTCCAATTTATGCAAGTTTAAAACATTTTTGTGATTGAGGAATGATTTTTTTTTACACGAATCCCTGAATGTGATCTTAATTTTTGACAGATGGTGAATTTTCCTCTCTAGTTTTGAATTAACTGGATGTGCTAAAATAGGGTACAAATTCACTAAAATGTGGTATGTATGCACTAAAAGATGGCTTGGCTATGCTAGACTATCCCACAGATGTGCCATAAAATGGACTCAATGCGCTAAAAGATGAACCAAATGCTCCAGAAAATGCCCTAGATGTGCTAAAATATGAACCAGATGCTCTAGAAAATGCCCTAGATACTCTAAAAGATGAACTAGATGCTCCAAAAAATGCCCTAGATGTGGTAAAAAATGAACCAAATGCTCCATAAAATGCCCTAGATGCACTAAATATTTGAATCAGTAATAAAACCACACAATCAATAAAACATTATATTAGAGAATTCAATTAACAAATCTAATCAAATTGAAACACAAGAAACTCTCTAAAACTGCCCCGTTGTTCTTTATACTCAAGGATTCATTAAATCATAATGGGTCTCAGATTGTGTATGCACTATGACTGTTAAAATGACAACCTGAAGAATGAGATGCTTGTAAATGCAAGAATCCAATCCTATATGATGATTTCTATATGATATGTTGTGATAATGATGCTATGATAATGATATGATGCTAAATGTTGTGATGCCAATGCTGTATGAAAATTGCAATGATAACTAAGATGCAACTAATATTAAAGACATGATTATAAATACTAATATGATTCTATTTGCTAAATGCTCAAATGCTCAATACTCAAATTCTCTATTGTAATTTCTATAGAGTAAGATTTCTCAAAGTTGGGATGTATTTGTTGTAGAATGAGGTTGCAATTATAGATTTTCCAAGGCATATTTTGATGTGGCAACAAGCAATGGTTTGGATTTGATCTGGAGGAATCAATAGTGGAGGATGAAGAAGTTGGAGAGGATAAAGGAGAGTGATCCCTTCAATAAAAAATTCTACCAAGTGTTTAGGAAGAATAAATGGAGGAAGAGAGTCAAGTCTCTCAAGTTTGTTGCATAATTTGTTGGAGATACAGCTTAATTAAATATATTGAAATATTCAATTTTGTTGAGACAGATGATGAGTTGGAAATAGGAAAAAGTTGTAGACATGTCACTAAATTTAAATTTTGAATTATACAAATTTAGTAAAAATATATAATTAAATAAAACAAACTATTTGAATTTTTTTATTTAATTAAGATTAGAGGAATATGATTTAAGATAAGAAGAATTAGAAGAATGTGAACTATATAAATAAATTTAGAATTTATTTATAAGTAGAGGAATTAATTAAATAAGTTGTATTTAATTAATTAGATTATCTAGACCATTTTTAGGTTTATACACATATTAAAGTTCTTTTGTAATCACATTCTCTCCATAGATAGGATCAATTAAAATCTCAGGAGTGGGATTGTTATTGATTTTGTCAGTTATGTAAAGAGGACCATCATGTGCATGTTTAATTTTTTCTTCTAAAAAGAAAGTAATGTCAATGGTTTTTTGTTTACAAGGCTCGATGTCAACCACTCCTATCATTATATCAATAGGAATTTTTTCACAATTTCTCAAATTCTCATCATTTGTGTTGGTGTTCATCACATCAAGCTTAATTTCACTAGCCTTAACAAATGAAATATTATGGTTGGGCATGGGATTGATAAATATTTGCAAGTTTTGGTTGGGAGGACCTATGAAATTATTACCTTTTTCATTTAAACCTCTAATTTGGATATGATTAGAATTAATGAGGTCTTGCACAAGATGTTTAAGATGCTCGCAATGTTTCATAACATGTCCTTTTTGTTTGTGATAAGCATAATAGAAATTATGTCTAAATTTTGCAGGTAATGGCTTGTTGGGGTCAAGAGGTTGGACAGGAGGTAAGGTAAGCATGTTTTTGTTTAGGATTTGGGTCATAATGTTGTGGAGTGTGCCGGGTAAGGGAGTAAATTATCTTTGCAGATCCCCAAAGTTATAAGGATTACTCTTCTTTATAGCAGCTACTTGGTATACCATAGAAAAAAATACCTCTTCCTTGACATGGGAATAATTCAATATAAATTAAACTTAACAAGGCCTCAATTTCATGTTGTGAGGTATTTTATGCATCTACACTAGGTCTTAGACCCTTGCAAAATAAATAAAATGCATTTATTGATGTCTTGTGAAGGTGTTGTGAAGTGTTGTAAAATATTTCTACACCTTTCTAGACTCTTCTCATTATAATTCATCCAAATATCACCTTTTTATTCATCATCAAGTCCTATTTTAAAGTGTTGTAAAGTCTTGTAACAAAGATTCACACTTTTCTAGGCTTATTTTCACTATTTACACCTTTCTTATGTCTTTTATGATCCCTTTGTACACTTATAGGACACATTTAAGTGTATTTTTGAATTTAAACTTGAAAAACAACATTAGATACATTTTAATTCCTGAAACCTATTCAGAAGCCTAGGGTGAGATCCATTTGCCATGGGTGGCGAATGAGTCTCCATTGGCTCCAATTAAAAAAATTTCAATTTTTCTTTTGGGTTTTTATTCAAAATTACCTTATGTCAGCCTGTGATATTGTATTATTGGGTTACTAAGGCACAAGAATGTAGAAATAAGTATTTTTCTCCTCAATTTACATCTTGCATTCATCTCTCATTTACATATAAATTCATTCTTCATTGTTATTCATCCACCAATCTTCTATCTCAAGTGAAGCAATTTAGGATTTCATAATTTCAAGTCACCAAGATATAATTTTTTAGACATTCAAGATCAATCATCATGGAAAGGTAATCATCTCCATTATTTCATGTTTCATTACATTCTTTCTCTTTTTTGGTTTAATTACCTAAAAGGGGTTTGACCAAGGCAGTCCCCATGCCCTAACAATAAATATTTTCTCCTTCTTTCATTGTGTGTTTGTAGATTTAGACATCTTGGAGGTTTAAGAATCATTGAAGGTTGTATTTCAAAGTCATTCAAGTCATCTCTTCATTATTTAAGGAAAAATATCAATAAAAAGTTGCTTTAAGGCCCAAATCTGACAGTTTCAGAACCGAACACCTGTAGGAAGCCAAAGAATAGACCAAAAGCTCTAGATCCCAACTTTGAATATTCAGAAATTCAAAAGTAGACTGATTTTCCATGGATTGTGAATGAGTCCCACTCTAAGGTCAATTTTTGGTTTTCTACATTTTTAGATACCCGTTTGTTTGAAACATGTTCCGACACAATTTTTAGAATTGGGACTAATTTGACCAAAATGGTGAATGAGTCTGACCACGCCTAAAAATCAACATCAATAGCATTCCAGATATGATTTCTAGTCCTCATCAAGATCCCAGGTGCACTCTTTTAGTTTCATCCATTTTTGTTTCAGTTTGTTATTAATTTCTAGGAACTTTTACATTACACAATATGTTTTTAAACACTTCACATTTCATTCGTTTTGCATATTTAATCAATCAATTTTATCAGTTTGTTGCATCTAGCTGCATTTAGTCATAATTTCATAATACACACATTATATTGAGTGAACCCCCTAGATTTTGGGTGTGGGATCTATCTCTTTCCATTAGGTGAAAGATCCTAATTGAGTAAAAGAGACAAAGCATTCCATCCACCTTAAAATATTTTGGTTCATTTTGGTGAACCTACTTTTCACACCTCCTTTTCTAATTTGGAGCCCTTGATCATAGATCTTTCCTTGCATTGACTTTGCATTAGGGTTTTCATTAGTTAATTTGCATGCTAGGTTTCAAATTTTGCATTCATGAAAAGTGCATTTAGGTTGCATTTTCTGCATCTAAATTCATTTAAATTTTCTGAAATTCTATATTTTTAACATAGGCCTACCTCATAAAACTTAGAAAACATAAAAATCACTCAAAAATTTCTAAAAATTCTAAAAAAGTCCATATTGGGACTCATTCGCCACCTTGGGTGAATCATTCCATTTTCGCCCCTAAAACTACCCTTTATAGAACTAAAAACCCTATTTTTAAGCTTATGTTTGGTGCCTTTACCTACCTATATCAGTTAGCTAAGTTTATGCAACATGCATTACATTAGAACTAGCTTAAAATAGCTCATTTCATGCATTGCATCTTTTCACATTTTTATTTCCAACATTCAATTTTTTAGATTATTGCATACTATAATCAACAACTTATTTTGTTTTACCTCTAAAAGTTGCATATAAATCATTGCATTGCACTTTAATTAATTTTTCATATCATGTTTTCATTCAAAAGATGTGGCTTTGATTTCATCAACAATGGATTGTATAAATACAACATCCCCTCCTATGAATTCAATTTTGATTACAATAATGAAGTAATTAAGCAACATGTTAGTCAAACCATTGATGCAATCCTTAGCATTACATTGCCCATTGGTGAGAATGGTAGTGTAGATAATCATAACAAGCATACTTTTTCTTCTCCTGATACCTCTTCTATTAGTGATGAAGGTATTTTGGTGAAAGAAGTTACAAGCCTTGGGGTTCTTGATTGTCCATCTCCTCATTCCCCTTTGGAAGATGTTAGACAACAAAAACATGAAAACATAGACACATTTATGAATATCACCTTATCTTGTCTCCATAACCATGACAATAAAACTTTTCCATCTCCTAATATCCCTCCTTTATGTAAAGAGGATAGGTTGGTATTAGAAGACATCCCTAGTAAAAGTCATGAAACCCTTGATCCTCCCTTTCCTAATGCTCCTACCATTTGGGATAATCTATTTGAAAACAATAATGGTCTTTCTCTTGATGCCTCCCCCACTTGTGATGAAGTTACTTTACAAGTTTCAAACTTGGAAGAACATATTACAATCTCTCCTAGGAGGGTAGATGACATTCAACTAACGCCTTCTCCTAATTATCCCTCTCTTGATTATTCTCCTATTGGTGCTAAAGTCATTTTGGGAGAACCAAGACTTACTTGTCAAGAACATGTGGTTTGTTGTTCTCCAAAAGCCTCTTCTCCTAAGGAGGATATCATAACATTAGACAAAGTTAATTCTCACTTGCTAAAGAATGTTAACATTATTCAACCTCAACTAATTCTTTACCCTCCTTCACATAAAATTCAAACTCAAACCAAACCTGAACTTGTCCTTTACTCACCTAAGAATACTATATCGCAACAACTTAGTCATAATACTGTTGGTCATATGTATAGCATGTGACACAACCTGCAACCACTACAACCAACCCCAACATCATTACCATTGCCTAATCTTATCCCACCTAACCCTTTCTTTCCATGTTGAAAGGAGTATGATCTTGTTGAGCAACTAGAATACTCCCTCTAAAATATCATTATGGGATCTTATTCAAGCCTCCCCTCACTATCATAACATGATTAAAGAAACCTTGCAACAAGTTCCTATCCCTTCTAATCTACAACTAAATGAAATAGAATCAATCCTTAAAGGAATAAACAATGACATTGTTTTTCACCAAAGTGAACTCCCCTCTTTGGAAGTGCAAAAAAAAATGAACCTATCATGATCATAGTACAATACAAAAAAATAGGGATAAAGAGAACTCTTGTAGATATTGGTTCTACCCTTAATGTGTGTAGTGTGACCCTTTTGGATAAGCTTGGAATTGATAAATCAACCATTCAACATGATTCTTTATCTATTAAGGGATTTGACAATGTCAAAAAGAAACCATTAGGGGTGATCATTATGCCTCTTACCATTGGAGTGGCCACATTGAATACACCAATCCATGTTATGCCTTATAAAATTTCATGTAATCTTATCTTAGGCAGACAGTGGATTCATGCAATGAATTGTGTGCATTCCACTCTTCATCAAAGAATAAAATACATTTACAACAATAAAGTACACACTCTTGACATTGATCTTGAACCTTATAGTCTCTTACAACTTGAGAAAACTGAATCAAATTCCTTAAACACATCAACATCCTCTACACTAGTGGAACCCATACAACAAAAAAAAGAAGAAAAACCTATTGAAAAAGTCACACAACTATTTGAAGATAATTGGGGCTCCTTGGATTTTGAACATGACTTCATGGGAAAATACAAGATCATACACAAAGATTAGAATAAGGGAAAGGACAAATAAAACGATTCTTTCAAAGCATCCACCTCAACCACTTTAGAAAATGAAGTACACTACACAAACACCTTTGACAATGCTTATAACTAACCACCACCTATTCCCAAAGCAAAGAAAAAGCTTTATAGAAAAGGGTATGAGCTTGTGAAACAACTTTTCTATAGTGGAAAGGATGTGGTGCTAATGAAAAAGGTATTTTTAACCCTATAGAAATTAACACACAAAAAACAACAAATGGTCTTGGTTATTGTCCTATGATAGAGATCATCAAGCCTTCACTCAACATCAACAACCTCACACAACATTCTCCTAAACCAACCTTAATAGTTGTCCATCTTGAACTCCTTAACACTAGTGGTCTTGATTGTTCTCCTTTAAAAATAATCAAACAAACAAATGCACATTTTCTTAATGTCAATGTCATCTCACAAAATGTTCATGAGTTGTATTCAATAGATTTTCCTCCTCTTGTAAAAGTGAGCACAAAATGTTCCAATCTAAAGAAACTTGCATAGGAATGGCATCATGTAATAAGAAAGACATCTCTTTACCACCAAGAATAGAAACTAGTTCTCCCCTTGATGAAGAGGGTATCTTTTTGAGACTCCTCCAAGATCACTTGATCACCCTCCCTCCTAGAACTAGAAAGAAATGCAATTCCAAGATTTCATTTTGCACCTATCATAGAGTTTATGATCATTCCACTAATGAATGTAAGGCTTTGATCTATAAAATCCAACATCTTAAGGAGTTTGGTATGCTTCCCTCTATGGGGGAACCTACTTCCTCTAATTGATACCGATCTTCACTCTCACGTACATTTCATCAATCATTTCGGCTCACCTTTGTCCTGCACTCATTGGGGGCAAGGGGTACGATAGCCTTCTCCTCGTATGTCACTTGTTGTTTCCTCTTTTGGCTAGTTGTTAACCTTTCATGAACATATAAGAGAAAACTTGGGATATGGATGACATGCCTTAAGTTGGCTTGCACATGACATACTACCTTCTTCATAACGTAGTTTATCATAAACATGACTTGGCATAAGGATTTTCAGGTAAGATCTCATGTTCTTCTTCTTCTACTTTAAAGAAATTTCTAACAATAATGGTGAACATTCTCAGCCACTTTAAAGTGGGGGCATACATCACCATTCACATTTCATTATGTGATTTATTTTTTCTTGCAATACATCCTTTTCTTGGAGGAGTCACTGGGCTTGATTCCCTCCAAGAGCGTGATACTTCTTTGAGACATCCTCTCTTCAAAACATTAATCATGATGTTCCCTAAGATGAGACCTTGCAAAAATTAAGCGAAATCCCTTTGAACATTCCTTACACCACTTTTCATTTACAATGTCTATGAGTGTCAAGAATACAAAGTTTTGCTTACCTCATAGAGCTTGAAAATCATTTTCCTTTGTAACACCTGATTAAAGTTATCAGGAGGTATAACTTTGGTATGGTTGAGTAGGAACCCATTTCAAGGCATGAATTTCCCCATAACCACCTATGTGGATACCAACTAGCATATGTTTCTCTCTTTTTTTTGGGCCTTCTCACTCGATAGACAACCAAGAGTTTCATCTCCCCAAAGTGAGTATGCATTTCCTTTTTGGACAAATAGCTTAGATTTGATCTATAACTAGATAGAAAAATGGTCGAGGATTGATCCACCCCTTTCCATTTTCATCTTTCTCTTCTTCTTGACATTGCATGATTACGTATCTTGATGGTTTGACTTAGGATCTTGGATCCTGGGGCTTGATTTCCTTCTTGATATTTTTCATTCTTTTTCATCTACATTTGTACACTTGGATCTCTCTTGAATTTCTACTTTAGTGTGAGTTTGAAGCAAGTTCATTCTCTCACTAAATTGGGGGCTAAATGTACCATAGAAAAAAATACCTCTTGCTTGACATGGGAATAATTGATTATAAATTGGACTTAAAGAGGCCTCCATTTAGTGTTGTGAGGTATTTTATGCATCCACAAGGTCTTGGAACCTTGCAAAATAAATAAAATGCATTTATTGATTTCTTGTGAAGGTGTTATGAAGTGTTGTAAAATATTTCTACACCTTTCTAGACTCTTCTCATCATAATTCATCCAAATATCATCTTTTTATTCATCATCAAGTCCTATTTTAAAGTGTTGTAAAGTCTTGTAACAAATATTCATGCTTTTCTAGGATTATTTTCACTATTTACACCTTTCTTATGTCTTTTATGACCCCTTTGTACACTTATAGGACACATTGAAGTGTATTTTAGAATGTAAACCCAGCAAAAAATATTAAATGCATTTTAATTCATGACACCCATTCAAAGCCTAGGGTGGGACCCATTTTCCATGGGTGGCGAATGAGTCCCCATTGGTTACAAATTCAAAATATTTGGAATTTTCTTTCGGTTTTTTCAGAATTACCTTATGTTAGCCTATGATGTATTATTGGGTTACCAAGGCACAAGAGTGTAAAAATAAGTGTTTTTATCCTCATTTTACATCTTTAATTCATCTCTCATTCACATATAAATTCATTCTTCATTGTTATTCATCCACCAATCTGAATCTCAAGTCAAGCAATTTAGGGTTTCATAATTTCAAGTCACCAAGATATCAATTTCAAACATTCAAGGGTAGATTCTTCATGTTTTTCTACAAAAATTCAAGATAAATCATCATTGAAAGGTAATTAGCTCCATTATTGCATGTTTCATTACATTCTTTCTCTATTTTGGTTTAATTACCTAACAGGGGTTTGACCAAGGCAAACCCCCATGCCCTAACAATAAATATTTTCTCAGGCTTGTTTGTAGATTTAGACATATTGGAGGTTTAGAAATAATTGAAGGTTTCATTTCAAAGTCATTCAAGTCATCTCTTCATTATTTAAGGAAAAATATCAATAAAATTTGCTTTAAGGCCCAAATCTAATAGTTTCAGAACCAAACACTTGTAGGAAGCCAAAGTGCAAATCGAAAACTCCAGATCCCACCTTTGAATATTTAAAAATTTAAAAGTGGACTGTGTTGATGTGTTTTTTATGCACTTCTCAATACAGGCAGTGCGTAGGTGCACTACCTCTCTTGAAAGACAATCTTCCACAATCAGATTGCATAACACTATCCGAAGGTCTCTAATGTCAGGTCTTGACAGTGCTTGGAATATTTCAGTTGTTTGGTGTGATTTGCTAGAATCACAAGGCGGTCTTACAGATGGATTACAAAGCGAGGGAAGTTGGATCTTGAAATGGGGTTCTTAAGATGGGAGAGCTATTATGCATTTGCTATAGGTTCAAACAACAGTCTTGAACTCAATTTTGTCATTGGATTTAGCTTTACAATGTGCAATGAACCTTAGCATAGGTTACTCATTAAATAAAATAAAAAAGGGCAGGGAAGAGAGGAGGTTCTTGGATCTATAACTAATTGTGAATAGTTATGATGGAGTTCCTGCAATGGAAAACTTCTTGGAAACAATATTCCACTTAACCTGAGATCTCACAGTCTCATGGAATTTGTGCTATCTTCTAAGGTCTGCAAATTTTTCATCTTTCATTCACCATGTACATGCATGAACAAAGATAAATTTTTTGGAGCAGCTTTGAATTCAAGCACAGACTAACTTGGCATAGCTATCTACCATCAGCAAACAACAAAAAGTATGGACTAAGAAGTCATCTACATAGCAATAATTTTCATGATCACATGACAACATTCCTAAAATCTACCAAAGCAAGAAAACGGTTAACTAGAATAGCAATAAAACCTAAGTTAAACATCTAACAATGGAGATTGAATTAAGAAACATGTGAGAAACTCAGAAAATACACCATCAATGTCTTTTCCTTATAAATTTTTGCAGTATTTCTTTACAACAACTCAACTCCCTTTGCAAATGAGAGGAGAGCTCTATTTATAGTGCCCAAAAAGTCAAATGAATGGCTAAGATTCATTACAAAATAGGGTTTCACCTACCCCCAATATATCACAATTTAAAATTACATTTTGTTATTTTCCCTACTTTGTCCTCTAGTGATGACACTGTAGCATTTTTCCTTTTAGCTGATTGTTGTTTTATTGTAGCTACTCTTTAGGGAGCTCTTCATTATTGATAGGGCTATCCTCCTGCTTCTTGGATGCTACATATTCTATGAACTTGAGGATGACCACCTGGAGCTTGTCCACTTCAATAATCTCATACCTTAGCACTTGGTAGCTCCACTCCTTCATGTTATCCTCTAGCCTTTTCCAATCCTCATCATACTTTATGCCCTGGTCCTGGAATAGCTCTGACTGATCGAAGGCACGGGCAGCAAAGCTCATGAATTCCACCATGATTTCACTAGACATCCCATCCTCCATTTTCTCCTGGAAGTAGGGCTTCACCTTTTCTGGATCCATCTGTACTGCGGGCACATCATATTCTATCATCATCTTGAGATAATGAGTGCATTATGCCCTAATTTCCCTTATCCATTCTATATCTGGATCCACCTTGCTCATTATCTGCTACAACCTTTCCTTCTTGTTTCCAAAGTCCCGCCACCATACATCCATTAGCTAGTGATCGTCTTTCTTAAATGCAAGCTCCTTTTCCCATGTGGCTTCTGGAAATTGAAGGATAGCTTCAATCTTTGGAAAGGTGGAGTCGTATGCTATAGGGAAGTCAGTGCATAGCTTCTTGGTGCCCTCCAAGGATTGTTGCAATTTCAAGAACTTGTTGGCTTTCTAAACAACCTGGCCAATTCCCATGTTTCCAACGTATAAGACTTGTCAGAACCAATCTTTCATAGTCCTCTCCAAGTTCTTTCTCCTTTCCATCTTATCAATCTGCTCATCCTTTGAGATCTTGTTCTGCCTTATCAAATGTACCACTGTGGCCATTGACTCCTAAAGATGCCTGACTTTCTATTCTCTGGTGGCAGTCCCTAAGTTGATGGTGGAGATGTTGTAAGTTATCCCTTCCTGACCTACCATAGGCATGGCTACTTGTGCTGCTTGAGACCCAGAAGCATCCATCATTACCCTAGATCAAATTTTGGGCTTCTTCTCCTTCCTTGTCATGAGTTGAGCTCAAGCCAAGATAGCCTCTAGCTTCGCCCTTGGGTCCTTTAGTACAGGGGTTTTTCTTTCAAGTTGCTTCTCTAACCACCTAGGTATAGTAGACCTACCCTTAGGTGATCCATGATCACCCTCACCTCTCTCGGTCAAAGCCTTTGTTTCTTTATCTTTCGATTTCCTCCCTCCCCTCTTGGTCACATCTCCCTCTTCTTCATCAGAGTCTTGGATGAACACAAGGTGTTTGATAGGAAGCCTGGTGGATAGTTGTTGTACGAGACTCTCTTTTCCTGCTATCTCTTCTTCTTTCTCTTCCTCATCATGCTCAACTTTGTGCACAGGTTCCTTGGATTGCTCGAATTTGAGGCTCTTGACAACTTGGGTCCCACTCTAAGGTAAATCTTCTCTTGGACCATCTTCTAGCGGTTGTCCTTCTTCATCACGGGGTGACCTTTCTGCTCCTGCCTTGGTGTCCTTCAACTATCGGGCCAGCTCTTCCTCAAGATCATCGTCAAAGGTTTTCACGATTACCTTACCACTGGTGCTATCTTCCTCGTCCCCACTCTCGAAAGAGCCCATTCCTTCTTCATAAGTCACCCTGTCAATGGTTTGGTGTTTGTACTCGAGGTGCTCGTGGTATTCATTGACTTCCTCCTCAAAGGGCTTTGAGGCTTCCCACTCTCATTCCTCCCACTCCTTAGAGATTAGCATGGTGGCTTCCATAGCCAGTGGCCCTGTCGACGGTTGTGGAGGTTGAGTAGTAGTGAGGACTTGTGCAAGGGTTGCTTGAAGAGTTAGATCCATTAGGATCTGGGAGAGCTCAGGGGGAAGATTCTGCATATGTCTTGAGAGAGCCTTAGGCATGGTGGAAGTGGGAATAGGTGTTGTTACTATTGCCAAAGGGAGCAATGTGGTTGGTGACATGGCAGTGGAGGAAGGGGGAGTAGTTATGGCAGAAGAAGAGTTGACAATTATTACAGATTCAGCCGGCAGCGAAGAGGCAAGATGGAAAAAAATGTCCACCGCTGGCGGGGATGTGGTGATCATAGCTAGGGAGGTAGGTGGTGCAACAGTAGGGGCAGGGAGAGCCAAAAGGGGTTCTAATTGATTTGTACCTTTTACTTCTTCCTCTTGGATTAAGGGCTGCTCTGTGGTGCCCCCTGTTTTCTTAAGTCTTTTGGAGGGTGAGCCCCCTGTTTCTTTCCTTGTATATACCTTCTTGGGGTCAAGAAACTGATCCTTTTCTGTCTCCATCTTTTTGAGCCTAGTGATTGGAGGAGACTTGGATGTCCCACCAGTTGAAATGGTAGCAACAACATCTTCTGTGCCACTGGGATCACTTTTAAGCCCTTCATAAGTCAAAATTACTTCCCACAGATTTAATTGGGCTACTTTCCCATTGACCATTTCTTTGGTGTGGGCCAAGATTGGCTTAGTTATAATGTCGAGGTCATTGACCTCCTGCTCTTCCTAGTCAATTGTTGGTATTGGAAAATTGGTGACTGCAGGGTACTTGAGGTGCATTATGGTGCTCTCGTCTTCCTCGACCTAGTCCGGTATGGGGAAAGGTTGCACCTTTCTTATAAAATATGTAGTCATGCACATATAATGTCTTGCTTGTACCTCCTTATCATCTTGGTAGTCTACCCAGAAGTCTTCGATATGGTGAAGATGGGCATACCCTAATCCCAACGCCTTCCTTACATGCCCATATGGGTCCCCGCGGGCGAGCAATATGCAGGTGAAAGTGATAGTCCTTTAGTTCTTTCTCAAAATTATAGCACATTGGGAGGTTTGCAGTCTATACATGCCCTGGCCAAGAGTCATGGGATAGGAGATCCCTGCTATGTGTTTGCTACTGAAAATTGCCTGTATGTGCTGGAGCTGCCGAGAAAGCTCCAGTAGGATGATCTAGTCATCGGGGTATCAAGGCAACTTGTTTGGCCTCTCGGTGAAGCCTTGGGCATGGACGTACATGAACTTCAGGTATTGGATGAAGAGAAAGGAATACTACTTCAAGAGTGCCCTAGCATTGTGGGAGACCCTTCTCTTGAAGTCTCCGGCAATCATTGTGATAATATGGCCGATGAAGGCGTTGTTTACTCTGTAGTATTCCCTTTTGAAGTTTCAGTACTAGAGCTACGGGTACCTATCATAGGCCTTGAGTCTTCACCCCTTCTCCTAATTAGGTGCTACAAACAACCCATTGTACTGCCTCTGGTTTTCCAAGGAGTAGATTAGGTAGGAAGTCATATAGAAATTGGAGCTTTTCTTTACATTAATGAACTGCTCATGGAAGTAGTTACTTATTATTCCTCCCCAGTAGAATGAATTCTTTGTGGTGACATCCTCATTCCCCTGAAGAATCTGCTCGAAGAAGTACACCATCCATTCTTGAAAGAAGGCGGCCGTAGGGAGGCCCATGACCCTGCTTAGCATTGTGACCAAGTCATGGTAATCTTCGTGAAAGTCACTATGAAAGAGTTCCTGAGGAACCTTCATAGCACTGCCCTGCTTTTCTTTAAGCCAATGCTAATTTATTGACCTTTTACAGCCCGCTGGATTGTCATCCCACACTGCCTAACATTCTTCTATGGTAGGGACTTCCATCTCTTTAAAAGTGGGGATATGGAAAGTCTTTGTGATTCCTTTTGGTGACATGTCAGCAAGAATGTTGCCCTCTCTGTCAATAATTGTCCTTGTGTCGGGCTGATACGCCTTCTGACAAGCCATGACTAATTCGAGGGCCACAAGGGATGGAGAGAATCCTGTAGCTATTGCGATCCCACTTTTCCTTATAAGTCTTGCATTCTTGGTCGTAGGATTGACCCTGACCCTTTGCATGAATTCGTCAATATCGACATGGACAATATTGGTATCCGTGATCTCCTTCCAATTTGTGGTCACCTTTGAGTGGAGTGGCTCACCCTGGAATTGGTATTTCATTTGGTCTTTGTCTTCTTTCCCTTGAGGAGTCTTGCCTAACTTCTTTCCTTTGTCCTTTTCGACGGCTGCCCTCGAAGGTCCCACACCTGATTCCATATATTCTGTAAGCAAAAGCGTAGTGAGTGCAATTGATCATGAAAACATTCATGTTAGCCAAAATAATAAAGATGAAATCAACTTGAATAATTTATTAAGCATAACATGATACTTTATCTCTCGATGTCATTGGTCTTTTGATTAAGGGAATTTGGATAGTTCGAGCCTGGAAGGCCAGACTTCCCTGGCAAGAATGCCATTTTGAAAGGAAAATAGGGTGGAGGGCCCCCGTTGATTCTCCCTAATCAAATCTAATAATTTAAAAAGGTTCGCAATGAAGAAGACCAAGATTAAGCACGTGGGTCAAGATCTGTTTTTGAATTGGGCTCATTTAGATCAGTTTAGGAGCACTCAGAGGTACAAGGTCAGAAAGCCGTTAGGAGATAGTTGTTTGGGACAACAGATCAAAAAAAGAATTCCGAAGACGGGACTCCAGGGTCCGGCAGGCTGCAGGGAGGTCAGAAGATTACAAATTTCTGCTTGAGTGCTCGGGTCTGAGGCACCGGGAAGCTGTTCATCCCTTGTCATTCGGAACAGCCATTGCTAGGCGAAAATCCAAAAAGGGCGACCTGGTGCTACGGTCAGATGGAAGATTTTGATGCTCACTGGTGAGGTTCGCATTTTCATCAAGAGGTATGGGTGACCTATGAATGTCTCATCGACTTCCAAGAGGCACACTGGGCCTGACAGGTTGCAAGGCGGCTGGTGCTTCACCATTATCAGGCTCAGAGGGCCAGGATGGCGTGATGCTTTTGCCGCTTGGGGGTGGCCAGTGCCAGACGGAAGTTCAGAGCCTCGGGCCCAGAAGGGGAGGAGGCTGCCGCTTTTTTATTTTAGCTTTCAATTAGTGTGAAAGTCCGCCTCAGAGAGAGGTCTCAACGACATCCAAATGTCTCACCGACTAAGCACATCG
The DNA here is from genome assembly GCA_007258455.2 of Sequoia sempervirens. NCBI lineage: Eukaryota > Viridiplantae > Streptophyta > Pinopsida > Cupressales > Cupressaceae > Sequoia > Sequoia sempervirens. The sequence goes on along the minus strand of VDFB02000003.1, from coordinate 355,064,661 downwards.
GTAGGAGTTTAGGTGGTAGGGAGATGTCCTAGTGAGATCTCTCTATCTTGCCGATCGACGAGAAGGATGCTCACTGATGAGAGATTTATGTCTTCGGTGAGAGGTCTCGCCGACTTCCTCGTGTCTCGCCGAACAAGCATATCGGCAAGAGGTTGATGCTCGATGGGAGGTCTTAGTGACTTCCGCATCTCTCACCAACCGCCAAGAGGTGCACCGGGCCCAGCCTTGGTGTTGGCCATTGGATTCTCTTATTAAGTATTCACGGCCATAGGAAGCCGAAGCCAGATGTTCGAAAAGCCAGGGAGGATTTTCATTTTTTGGAATGGTGGAGGAGGGATAGAGTTCTGAAGGCCGGGGTCTGGCACATTCAGGGGCGTTTGTCATTCAAGTTGGTTCCCAGCGGTGAATGGGGGTCTAGAGCCCGGAGGGTGGAAGGACGCCGGGTATTTTCCAAGAGGAAAGTGATGTCGCTGTGAGGTCTTGGTGAACATGGAGAGTCCTACCGACAAAGGAGTCTTCGGTGTAAGCTTTCGGGTCGGGGAAAGGTCTTGGTGAATGCGCTATGTCTTGGTGACAAAGAGCCCCATCGGTGTAACCTCTTGCCGACCCTCGCGAAGTCACCCCGACTATGGATCCGGGCTCGCCAAGACAAAGGGTTTCACTAGGAAGTCTTGGTGACAACTTGGAGTCTCACCGAAAGCGAAGGCATCGCCAAGACAAAGGGAGCTCATGGTGAGGTCTTGGTGACAGATGAATGTCTCCCTGACTAATCACTCGACAAGAGTAGGATATGCTCAGTCAAAGGTCTTTCCAAATCGGGGAGGTCTCGCCAACAAAGAACGAGGGGGGAATCCTAGGCACCCAGGCCCGAGAGAGCCAAAAGCCATTTTGACATTTGTTTTTGCTAAGTCACCACTGGTAGGGGGAGCATCCAGGCCTGAGGGTCATGAATGCCCCTATGAAGAATGGCCCCATGGAGATAAAGCTCTGAATTGGTTATGAAGGCATTGTGCAGGTTTTCTCAATTTTCGAGGACATGGGGTTTATTTGTTGTGCCATATTTTATCATTCATATGTCATTTTGATGGTTATTGTCCATTTTAATTCCTATAAATCATGAAAATAATGTTTAGGAGGGCAAATGGAGAACCTACCTTGAACACTCGATGCGGGGAGAGGTGGGATCCACTTACGATCGATGAGGTGATGGTGAGGGCGATGAGCGTGAAGGTCTGGAAGATGATGGGCTCCTCCAGTAAGTTCTCTAATCACTCTTTGCAACACTGTCTAGTGAAAATGATGAGCTTGAGTGGGTATTTTATACCTCCCACCACCATTAATGCCCTCATTGAATGCAGGTACGGTGGAACAAAGGTTGGTGGATTTGAATTCATCGATGGTGGTGGGAGACCCAAGGTCCGGTGACTGGGAGGGCATAGGACAATGGTCATTTGATAAGTTCCTGTTGGAGATTCACTGGCAGCAAAGGGGAGGCCAGGGACCAGAAGGCGGAACTCTACCAGAGGTTCACCATGAGGAATGACAAAACACTCACGGAACCCCAGAAGCGGAACTCTGGAGTCTCGAACCAGGAGGGTCAGACAGTCAACAAGATTCCCATGGATTTTAGCAGAAAGAAAATGGGGGTTCGGACCTCGTGGTTCAGGAGAACGCGAGCCAGAAGCCATTAGGAATGGCAGGTGCAATGGGGAAACTTAAACGGCTGGGCCCGATAGGGCGCGGGGCCGTTGGTAGGGGCAAACTACCAAAGAAACTCTGTGAGGCACCAGAACCTGACAAAATTAAAAGGCGAAGGTACAGTCAACTTACGGTGAGACTTTGAAGCAACATTGACCATCCAAGGTACCTAAAAAAAAGGGGCATGCAAAATGAGGTAGTGACAGAAAAGACCCGACAAGGAAAAAGAAAAGAGGGTCCCCATTCCAAACAGGGTGTGTGTGCTAAGGGCACAATAGACTGATTTTGCATGGATGGTGAATGAGTTCCACTCTAAGGTCATTTTTTGGTTTTTTTCATTTTTAGATACCCTTTTGTCTCAAACAGGTTCTGACACAATTTTGTAAAACTAGGACTGATTCACCCAGAATGGTGAATGAGTGCCACTAGGCATAAAAATCAGCATCAACAACATTCCAGATATTATTTCTAGTCCTCATCAAGATCCTAGGTGCACTCTTCCAGTTTCATCCATTTTTGTTTCAGTTTGTTATTCATTTCTAGGCATTTTTGCATTACACAATTTGTTTTCAAACACTTCGCAGTTCATTAGTTTTGCATATTTAATCAATCAATTTTATCACTTTGTTTCATCTAGATTACTGTATTTAGTCATAATTTCATAATACACCCATTAGATTGAGTGAACCCCCTAGATTTTGGGTGTGGGATCTATCTCTTTCCATTAGGTGAAAGATCCTAATTGAGTAAAAGAGAAAGAACATTCCATCGACCTTAAAATATTTTGGTCCACTTGGGTATCATCTGGTTGGGTAGGTTGAGAGGTGGAATTTAGTTGAAGGAAACTTTTATTTTGTATTTTGAAAGGTTGGTAAGTTTTTTGGTTTGAGGCTTCAGTCTTTTTGGGATGGGTAGGGGTTGTGTTTGGTTAACTACTAGTTAGGGAATTCTGATAGTCTCGAAGGGCAGTGCATAAATGTATAAATGAGGGGAATTTCATCATTGTGAGCTTATCCCTTATCTTGCTTTGTAATTTTTCTACGAACATCTTTTGAAGGTGGGAATTAAGAATTTTCACACTGATTTGGGCATAAAGCGATTGGTAGTGTGAAATAAAGTCAGTAACTTTTTCACCCTCATTTTGCATGCATCACATCAAATCAGCCAATATCTTTTCATGGACCATGTGCACTTGGAAATGGTTAATAAAGGCCTCAACAAGTTCATTGAATGAACAAATTGAGTTATTCGGTAATGCATAAAACTAATCCAAGGAAATGTCTTTCAAGGACCAGGGAAAAAATTTAGCCAAATTTTATTCTTCAAGGATAAATTCACTACACAAAGCAACAAAGGCATTAACATGATTAGTAGGATCTCACTTTCCTCCATATTTCTCAAATCTACTGATTTTTATACCTTGTGGCACTGTAGTTCTTAATATCTCCAAAGAAAATGGATTGCTCTTAACATAATATGAAGGTGGACCATTTTGATTTTGATTTATGGTGGAGACTTAGTGTTAAATCGATGAAAGAATTTGTAAGAGATGGTTAATAATGGGATCATTTCTTGTAGTGTGTGATGGATATGAATATGGTGGTGTTATTTATGTGTTGGAAGGGCTAATGAATGGATTGCTTATGGGAGGAGATATAAGATTAGATGCCACATAGGTATAAGGAGCACTAAAGGAAATGTTTGAGGTAGGAAGGATGCTACTAGTTGGTTGTATTGTTGTGGTTATTTGAGGATTGGTATAGGTTGGAATTGAGGTTATGGTTGAAGGAGGAGTTTGATTTCCTCCTTGGCTAGGCATATTGTTTGAAGCTTGAACAAGATTAGTGGTGGGAGGGAGGTTTTTTACAAATATTTGAGCTAAATTACACACAACTTCTAATCCTTCATCACTTTTCATCATGCGGTGAATGTTTTCTATGGTAGGTATAACACTGTTTGTAAAGTTTTCAGTACTCACACTATCTTGTAAATAGACTAAATCTTCATGAATTTTTATTATGTTTTCTTGAGGAATATGGTCAACCATTGTTTGAACACTTGGCACAACAGTTGTAGGTATGATAGGCATAACAAAAGAGGTGCTAAAGGTATGATCCAAACCTAGTGAGCTAATTCCAACACCAAAAGTAATAGAGCTTGATAACACAAGATCCACATCAAGTGTCTTATCAGGGGATTCCATGAGTCTCACACTTTGTCTAACCATAGTTTTAGCAGTAGGACACAAAGTACTATAGCTCATAGAAGGAATAAACCACAAAAAGTGCAATGAACATAATACCCTATGCTTGAAATTACACTTGAAGTGAAAGAAATTGAAATAACAACAAATCTAGAAACTTAAATTGAAAACAAAATGCAGCTCACAAAAACACAAAAAAGCAATTTCAGATTTTGAAACTGAAGAATCAAATTCAATAGGGACTAAGACACCAGGAAGGGCATATTGGTCCTCTTGGTGAGATTATGAAGTTCTAGAAGCTAAAATAGACAACAAATAGTAGAGGGATATTTCTGAAGAAAAAAACTTGAGAGGGTCTAAGATGCTAGGAAAGGCATTTTAGTCCTAGTAGAGGTTTTTGGTGCAAGAGTACCTTTGACAATTTTGGCTTGTTATTGAATTTTGGAGTCTTAGTTTAGTTTTGTCTCAGCTTGATGTAAATAAGGTCTATTACACCAATTTTTTATGTAATAAGTGTCATATAGGGTCTAGAGTTAATGTTTTGCAAGGTTTTCAATAATTATGTAAAAGTTGTAAAAGTTGCATTAGCAACTTTGTCATTTTTGAAAGGTAGTTGAAGGTGAACGATCACCCCATTCAAAATTCAGTTGGTGACCATCAGTTTTTGAAGGAAGCATGTCTAAAATCCTTAAGATTCTTCAAGGCATGGTGGTTGAAGGAATTTTTGGTGAATAATAAACTGTAGCTTTGTTTTGGTGTGAAATTACTGAGTTTTCTTGTATTCTCAGATTCTGTATGGCCCCATACAACAACA
>VDFB02000003.1:355031832-355059846 GCA_007258455.2 Sequoia sempervirens | reverse complement strand
CAAAATAGTCTCACCAGAGTCTAAAACCGAAGCCACTGGATCGAGATAGAGGAATGGCTAGAAATCCACCAGCAAGGAACAACCTTACGAGGATCCCAAAAAAGAGCCAAACCTCTAGAGCTTCCCTTAGAACCAATACATTGACACTGACCCGAGAACCAAATACGAGGAGCATGCTGAAGCATGAGGTCCACCTGAAGATTGGTCTCATGAACACAAAAAATATCTAGAAAATGAACCCCAACCATATCGTGAATAACTTTCTGACGGGAGGCACTATTCAACCCCCTTGCATTCCAAGATAGAATAATCATGAGGAAGGTTGAGAGAAGTGGGTACCAATGGTCTTAATAGACCCAGACTCAACTAGCAAATCCCTAGTAGATTTAATCTTATCTACATCCTTTTTACGACCAACTTTAGAGGAGTGTTCAAAATGCCCCTTCTTGAGAGGGCGTTGTAGCACCCCTAGATAAGAGACCCCCCAACCTTTACCAGAGGACAGAGCCTCCTTAGCTAAATCAGCTAAAATGATATCATCTTGTAGGCCAGCAACATCTGGAAGCCCATAATTCTCCGTTTCTGAAGGAAGAGAAGGGTTCTCAACAACAGTTACCTGCTCCAGCTCTGTATCCATACTGATAGCCCCAGGTACCATCTCAATAGGAATCCCCTCCTCCAAGGCCTGATTATCCAAAACCTCAAAACGATTAAACCCTTGATCAGTTTGTTTGTCCTTAAAGGGTCGCTTTTGACCTCTCCCCTTAGCTTTTGGCTTGATAGGAGTGAAACCATCCTTATCATGCCCCCCTTCAGCCACAGGCACCTTGCTTTTATCTCCCTTATCCACCGAAGGCCCCGAAGGAGGACGAGAAGAATCCCCAGCCAATCTGGAGACCCGAGGGCATTGTCGATGAAGGTGTCCATATTCATGAAAAAATTGACATCGAAAGGGGAGGGACTCATAATCTATCTATTGAATCCATGAAGCCAAGCCAATACAAATTTCCAAAGAATCTAGCAAAGGATTATTTAGGTCAATTTCAACACAGATGAGAGCAAAAGAAAATACCTTCTTAATCAGAGTAGTCTGAGCAATGGTAACCGACTTCCCTAGGAGAGCAACAATTCGTTGCAAATTTTCTTCTCTCCAGAATTCCAAGGGCAACCAAGGCAGGCAGACCCACACCAGAACCCGAGAAGGTAAATCCTCTATAGCATTGAAACCCCCATGCTAGGGTTTCATGAACAAACCCACCTGGTTGAAAAAATACGGGCCTCCCTCAAAAACCCGATTACGATCTGAAATGCAAAAAAATCCACCAAGAAAAAACCATTCCCAGCCACCAAAATATCAAAATCACCCTCCACCTGCCATGTACGCTGCATCCAAGACTCCAAAGCCAAGAGAGAGACACAGATACCCAAAAAATTACAAATCAGAACATGTTGAGTCCAGTAAGAGAAATCCTCTTGAACCGATTTCGAAGAGAGAACCAAAACTGGATGATCTTGACTCCGTGGCAAACAACCATTCACTTTCTTAAGCTTAGAGTTCTCACCCACAAATGAGGTATCCTTCAAAGGAACATGCACATCCTCAGACACACCTGGAGACAACTTTGCATCCGCAATCACCAAACCCTTAGAGATCCTAGCCATTGCACCACACTTTGCACCCACCACAACCGAAAAAAGAAAGAGAACCCCACCCTACACAAATAAACCCCACACCCACCAGCACCCCCCAGACGCCAAACCCAAAGCTCCAGCCTCCACCCCCCACATAGCCGCAATCTACCACACCCAACACCCTACAGCCACTCCACTCACGCCTTCAAACCACCGCACACACCAGAAGAGCGACCAATAAATAACCAATTTAAAATTCATACTCCTCCCTTCATTATTTACGTCTGTGGACCTATAGTTTTTGGATACAGTTTAAGAATACATATTTATCTATTGACCATCATTGAAGAGACAAAATATGGATATTATCATAAATTCAAGACCTAGTAATAATTTTAATGTCATATTTTCCATGGATAGTTGTTAGGGAAGTATAAAATTTTGAAGCTAATATGTACCAAGGGCATAAAATATTTCATTATTTTCTCTTTCAACACAATTGATGTCAAAGACATGAAACATATCAATTTTATCCCCCATATCACTCTTATACATTTATAACCTCTTCTCCTTAGAAACATATATTTCTAGAACTTGAGACAATACACGTTTTGAATCACCATGCAATTTTATACATTTGATTCTATATTTGGAAACTATGTTCAAGCCCAACAAAAAAGCCTAATATTAATCCATTTTATTAGTGCATTCATTTTTTTTTAAAGAGGGGTAAATGATTTTGACCCAGAGCTATGAACCTGTGAGGTCACAAATGGGAGATCTCATCCCCAAGATAAATTCTAAACAATTTCCACCCCAATGGGGTTTGAACCTTGATGGAAAGAATAACACACAACAACTCAACCATCACACCATGCCACTATTGGAAAAAAACAACCAAAATAATGGTGCATTCAACTTTTAAATGGAAGGAAAACTTACAATTTATGCCATTAGCCGACACCAATACAACTCTTGCACCATTTTCATCTCTTGAACTTGCATTGTCAAAATGCATATTCTAAATGTACCACTTTGAGCATATTGGTGTAGAGGAAAATAAATATGATCAATCTAATTTTTAAAATCATCATCACATTACATAATAAACTAACCTTGTTCTATGTCAAAGTAACATATTTTGTTATTTAATTCAATTATACTCTCTATAATGTGGAGCATTTTCTTTTATTTATGTATTTGGAACTCTTTTTCTTGTAGTGGTATAGTAGAATAAGAAAAATAATTTAGATTCTACCATCAATTGGAATTTCCCATTTCTTGAATAGTAGCATACCCCACTTGGTTGGAAAATAAATAATTATGATTTTTAGTGAAAACACTTATATGGGTAATGACACAAGTTGCAGTTCTACATCAGTCACCATATCAATTATACTTACTACTTTAGAATCCATGGCGAAGAACTTGTTATAATATTTTAAAACTTGTAACCCTAACTGATTTATGATTTCTAGTGTTATCACATTATTGGATGCTCCAAAATCCAACATACAATTATCTACCAACAAAAAATTAATTAAAAAATGTTGAGAATGAAGGTGTCTCAACCTTGGAAATTCCTAAGCTATTTATTTGTTATTATTTTGTATTTTCCCTAGATATTTTGACATTTATATTATTAAATATTTTTCCTCTACAAAAAGAGGCATGATATTTTTAGTTTCGAAACTTTGCCACAAGTCAATCCCTTAGTAAATAAGTTATTAGTTGTCAAAATATGCCCATTTAGTGTTCTATTATTAAATTAATTAGTCATTTTTCAAAATTAGTTGGGTCTATGTTTACCAATTTTTTTCCATGCTAAATAGACTAGCAATATATGCATCTTTATAACATTTTTCTAAATTTTCCTGTAGTTCTATTGGATTATCAACATCAACAAATTTTCTATTGTGATTGAGACTCAAAGCCTTACCAATAATTCCTCTAGATTTCTTCAACTTACATTTCCATAAATCATTTTATTTCCTTTTTGTTGAGGCTCTTCAGTCGAGTTATTCACTATGCTCCATAGTTCCTTTTCTCTCAAAGCCTTCTTGACCAAAATATCCTGATTTGTAAAACCAATTCCATCAAGTATTGATAAAATTTCATTTGTAGAGCCCATGTTAGAAAAAATAACTCTCAAACAAATAGATTAAACCACTTTAAAGCTTATCTTGCTAAACAAATATCAATCCAAAAATATCTTATCCCTGTTAGAAAATTTCTAACTCTAATACCATATAAAAACAAGCCCAAATAATAAAATAACAATAAAAATTGGGACAAAAAAATACATCATAAAACAATGATAAATGATTGAAGGAAATTATATCAATCTAGCTTTTATTACATGCAATCCAAAAAATTATAACAACAGTAGTGTTGTTCACAATGGAAAACCTCCTATTTATACTTGGAGCCTCTAAAATCTAAAAACTTCTAATATTCTAGAGAACTCTAAAATTGGAATGTTATTTTTCTTTGATCAACTTCTAGGTTCTTCTAGTTTCCAGAAAAATCTTGTCACTTTCTAGACAATCTTATTCCTTAACATAAGCATCAAGCTCCTCCAATACATCTTCCATGTATCCAAGCATAAAGAATAACCATGCAACCACACATCACATGTCATATTTCACATAAGCACTCTACAAGAGAGTTAAAAAGAGTGACAACCAACCTAAAACAAAAAACATGGTGTTTACTTTTAGAAAATCAAACTTATACAAAAAACCACAAAGTGGTATTGGCTAAACTATGTTCCTCAAAACCATGAGAACACAAACCTACTACTCAAAAAATTAAATATTTCCTACAAATATTAGATATTTGTCTTATGTCTCTCACATAAATTTTTTGACCAAGATTATTATATTTTACAAGTAAATCCAAATATGATTGAACACATCTTCATCCACCACAAACAAATATTTACTTTATGTAATTATTACTTACTAAAAAAAGGTACAACACACCCTTTGTTAATTTGACAACTGACCTAAAACACAAATGATAGTGTTTACTTTTACAAAATCAAACTTACACAAAACCAAAAACTAGTATTGGCTAAAATATGTGCTTCAAAACCAGAGAACACAAACCTACGACTCCCAAAATTAACTATTTCCTACAAATATTAGATATTTGCCTTATGTCTCTCACATAAAATTTCTAATCAATATTATTATAGTTTACAAGTAAATCCAAATATGATGAAACAAAATTTCTACACAATCAAATCTAGAAAATACACAAAACTACAATATGAATTGTGGAAACTTGATATCATTAAAAATTAACTTACTTTTTACATATATGATAAAGAATCAAGTCAATTCACCCCTTTCTTTTCACATTCCCACTTAAAACCTTAAGATAATGGGTATGTGCATGAAGATGGGAAAAGTGGCCACAAATTAGTTTGAAGAAAATATGATATAACATGAGTTCATGTAATATCCTAGTATTATATCTTGGGATGCTTTAAAAATCATATTCCATGACATGATCATGCAATAATGCACTCATGCTATGACATGCTCATATTATAATGAACTAGTATTATTTCTTATTAAATAAATGGTCTCTTTTTTAATTTAGAACATGTGCATGTAATAACTCATATGCATTATAATGCACACACATTTAATTTAAAATTAATTTGGAATCCAACCTTTAGGCTTTATTTTTGCTTAGATATTTGAGCTGAAGGATTGGGCCTACATGTAAGGTGTCCAAGATATTTTATACATGTAAAATATGAAAAATAAATAAATTTTGAACATGCTCTCCATAAATATTGTACATTTTAAGATATTATTTCAAAATAATGTCATAATAACATCTAGCTCTCTCTTACCTTTCTAACTAATTTCCACATTTCAAATACATCAAAGTTTTGATTTTCAATTTTTTTAAGCTAGTGTATTATTCTAAAATAAAATAAAAACTTATGTATAGTATTTTTGTATCATTTTTTATTTATTCATCTAAACTTAAACAAACAATACTTTTACATTCTAGACTCTATTCTACACACAATAAAAGAAAAAAGTTTCGATTAGATTTAAAAAAAAATAGAGGGGAGCACACTCAACTTTTTTAGTTTTTAGGTTGTGTAACTCTAATAATTAGTAAAAGATTACATATGCATTAAAAATTAATAAAAGAATTATTCATAAAATATGTTATGTTAACTAATTTTCAACCAAAATGGTCTATGAAATAATTTTATAAAGATAAAATTTTATGAGTAGCGCATGGATTCTATGTTATATTTTATCTTCAATTTCTCATCCCAGCTCAATCTTTATTAATCTCAAGAAAAAGTGATCACTTTTGACCCTCTTTTGATATTTCATTTTTATGTACACACCATAACATCTTTTTAAAAAATTATCTAAAATTACAAAACTTGGTACAATAGAACACTTTTACTTCATAACAAGCCACAATTACCCCAAGGTGTGCATGTATGTGGGAGCATAAACACATAGATAGTGACAAGATAAAAAAAAAACGAACTCCCTTTTTATTTATATATATGGTGAAAACCTCAAATCAATTATCTCTATTTCTTTTCACACTTCCACTAAAAAATTTAAGATAATATATTTTAACTCTATGTATGTATAAATTGCTTTGATTTTTTCTAAGTAAAGATAATATGTCATTTAAACACTTTAATTTTTTTCTTTTTAAACACCTCCCATTATTTTTTCGTTTCTATGAAACTATTTCTCTATAGTAATTTAATTATTTTTATGTATAGAAACCATAAACACTTACAATAAATAATAAATCATGTAATAAAATAGGACACACTACTTGTCTTAGGCATCAAGGATCCCAAATTAGAACCTCAAATTATACATGATTTGAATAATAATTTTATGGGTTTCAATAGTCCAAGTCCTATTAATCTACATGGAGTCGAATGATTTAACAATATCAAACCAACTACGTAGTTTATCTCTAATTAGCCACCATTAGGAATTTACCTATCCTTGCACACTGAAGTAAAATATTATGCATACTTATCCAAAATTTAGCAACTACTAAAGCACAACTAACATTGACCAACATTATTATTCATATTTTTGTAATCATACAATAATTACATCACCTTAATAGTGAAAAAATAGACAATTAAATACAATTTAATCATTTACTAAAACAATGAAATTGAAAGAACTACATAAGATAAATCTTAAAATAATAATAACATATATATACAAATAGATGGTATGGATATCCAAGTAGCAATATAAAACAAGATATCATAATAGTATCATATAAGTCAAATACATAACTAGAAGATGAAGAGAAAGACACAAATTCTTGTGGACCTGGCAATTCTCTCTCAAATTATTTAAAAGCAATAAATATATAGAAAGCACAAAAAATATATATCTAGCTTGTTTCTATCTAATTTATTCCAATAATCTTAATCCATACTTTGGACAAGAACTTTTGTGTTGTTATAAGTACCATCTATCTGCCATCAAGCTTCCATTTTGAGTTTCTAAAGCTCAAAATTTATCCTGCCAATTTTTCTTAACTCTATTTTTATTGAAGTGAGCTTGCCATTTCTTTGAACCTGAAAAATGATTCACCTATACAAAATGCTCTGACCTAGAACCAAGATTAATATATGCCCCAAATTACCCTTTCTCCATTGACCAACCAAATTAAAGCTAAAATTGATACCAAATATAGCAAATAATGCTACTAATCTAATCAGTGTACTATTTGTAAAATTTAATAATGAAGACAAGGAAAAAAAATCCTAGCATAACAACTTAATTAATAATAAGACCTTTTGCCTTGTTTCTTCTTCTTTCCTTCAATTGGACAGTAATGGAGTGCACCCAAAAGATCCACTTGATGTGCTCTTTGTGATTTGTGATAGATTGGTGGATGGAATGTGGTTTCTTAGTAAAATAGTAGCATGATGTTTTGATTATGATGATAGATCAAAAAATGATAGCATAATAATAGTTTGTAGGTGCATGATTAGAAAATGAAACATAATGTAGTTAGGATATGAAGAGATGATCAAATGAAGGGTGACTCCAATATATAGATCTTCCATGAGAAAAATCAAGGGCCAAGATGTATTGTTAATGGAGGGATAGGATTTGAAGAAGATGAAGGCATGATGTAAGGCTTAGCCATGTGACAAATAGAGGTACATAAGAACTTGGAATGCCCACACATCTGTGAGCACACCATGTGTGTAAATAATAAGATGGTTTATGAAAATGTCAGTGTAAGTGGTAGGGTGGCTATGAAATGACCTTTTCATGCTCACACATGTGGGAGCATAAATGAGGTAGGGACACATGTCAAGTGATGAAAATTTTGAATTTTGATCCATGTAGATGGATATAATGGCTAGGATTAGATGGACAATGATTGAGGGTGATGTGGATTTAAATATTAGAGGAAACGATAATGAAGATTAATTAGTCTAAATCAACTAATTAAATAGGTATTAATTAATTGATTTAGTTAGAGAACGAATGAATGAATCAATGGTTATTTATTTAATTAATGGTTAGGATAGGGAAAAGTCAAATGTGGCCTCGTATGAACAAATTTAGGTGTCTACAAATAGAATCAAGTATTCCAATCAGAAAAAGTACACATAACATGAGATTTAGTTTAGAAAATCCTTTCAAGAAAAGCCCAACAAACAATATTACCATTCAAATTATATTTATAGTAATAAAACTAGCAATTGCACCTTGGTGTGCAATGGGTACGCCGAAAGAGGTGTGGATGGTCAAATTTCATGCATAGTCTCATTTTAAAAAAAAAATAGACAAGCTTTGTTTTTTAAAGTCAGAAATAGAATTCTACAATCTTCTATCTTATTTTATTTAACTTATATTAAACACAATGATATATGAACATAGATATTTAAACAACACAATTAACCGAAACACTATCTTATAGCAATCAAGATATTATCCAACTATTAACAATGTAATATCATATAGATTAATAAATATTTTAGATGCTTCCTATTTTGAATATAATCCACCTTGACCCACATAGACCAATTATAGAACTTCACATAAGAGGTAGCCCAGTTATGAAAATGAGTAGGGAAGGAAAATGCCTTTAAGCATATAGGAAAAGAACTTGTTATGCTGGCACAAAATTATTATTAGAGAACTATTATCATAAAATTGAATAGCGTATGAATGAATGTGATAACATGAAAAGGATACTCAAAAGCTCAGCAGAGATATAGAAAATGAGCACCAAAAGATATCCCCAAATGAAAACTACCCAAAATAGAAACCCATAGAACAATTCTCTAGACTAAAGAATCTTTCTATTTGAAACCCAAAACAAAAGAAAGCTCTTCACAAAAAATTCCCACACCTCTTTTCGAAAACCATACTTTTCATATAAATCTCTTCATCTTGTCTCATGGATACAAATCAAGGTGGACAATCTCATCACTCTTATCACTCTCTCCCTTTGCCTCTTGGTCTCTCTATCTCCCTCTTCCTCTTTGTATACCCTCTCTTTCTCAAGTCCTCTCTTTTTGTTCATTAAGCCTCACTCTATTTTTTCCGATATCTCCTTACATCCCCCTCGCCCCCTCTCTCTCTTGCTCTTTGCCCCTCTATCGCTCCCTCTGTCCCTATCTCTCCCTCTCTCTCTACTACAAACATAACATGAACTTGTTGGTAATGGAGCCTAATTAAAGGTATATATTCCAACTATCTTGAATATATTGAGTATTCGCAAAGGGAAAACTATATTTACATTTTTGTATACTAAATCCATTTGGGCATTGAACTGATAAAAATATATATTAATTGGATTACTCAGCATGAGCAAAAGAATTTAGCAAAAATAAAAATAAATATTTTTTTTCTTTAAAATAGAAGAGGAAACTGATTTTTATTTTTTGTGAATCCATTTGGTTATTGTGTATGGGGACATACATATCAATTCACTCACTCTTCAGCATGTTACCATCCAAACCTAAAGAGAAGACAAATTAAAAAAAAATATGGAGGTTGAACTCACCACAAGAAGGAAATTTGGAGGCTAGAGTAGCCTAAGGAAATGCAATTGATATATTAATGGTTGGCAAACCCAATTGAGATTTATGATCATTTATCATATTTATGGATTTGTAATGATAAGTTGGGCTGAAATCAAAAATTGCCTCATGGTCGGCTTTGAATTATTGTCCACAAGTAACCAGAGCAGACAAGCAAAGCAGTTGTGCCAAACAATTGATGGGCTGCAGTAGATGATAGTTGATCAAAACTCCCTCATAGCTACCCATAAGAGAGTGAACAACCAGTAGATTGGCATAGTATTCTAAGGGTTGATTTGGTTGTATACAAAACTCTCATTACATAGGCAAGAGTTAAATATTGATTATTGCATTCTAAATAAATAATCTGAGTAAGAGAGGTTATTGTAACAAATAAAGAAAAAAAAAAAAACTTTTATTTCAAGAAACAACAACCTACATCGTGTATATGCACATGGAATTAATAGAATGTTGAACTGTATATAGTAGGATATGAGATTTTTTTAAGAATGGGCACAATTTCTAGCAGATTTTTTAAGTTTCCTTGAATTTGGGAATTGGCAAAGATTATGTCAAACCAATATATTATTGGTTTCAAAGATTTTGGTTTTCTCTCTTTCATTATTTATTTATTCTTCTCATTATAAGGATTTAAACCTTTCTTAAGGTTGTGGTAAGATACATAGGCTAATACTTCAAATATGCCTATCAAAATTTCCATTTTTATCTCTTGGCAACATTCCAAGGAAAGAAAACCCCTGAAAACATTGGAGAAAGCACGTGTAGCAACAAAACTCTACATGATTATGTTCTTCTCATAGTTGATCATTGCATAAGAGCTTTCCAAGCTAAGAGGAGGATTTTTTGACTTCCCAACAAACTTTTGCTAGATGAGGATGACCTACATCTACTCAAAAGTGTAACAGTGTAACTACAGTTAGGGGCATAACCCAATCATCCATTCCATCAGTGAATATAAAGCTTGCAAGCAACATATTGACAATTGACACACCAATGGGAAGCTTTCTGAGCTAAGAGGAGGCTTTTCTAACTTTCTAACAAGATTTTTTAGATGGGGATGACCTAGATCTACTCAAGAGTGTAACTATAGTTAGTGACATAACGTGCTCATCCATTCCATAAGTGAATATAAAGCTTACGAGTGACATACTGACAGTTGACACACCAATAGAGCTCACTCAAAACTTCACATTTTCAGCCTAATTCAAATTTAGGAGCATTCCATGGTGACCCTGCTCATCCAATATTCAGCAAGCAGCTCTGTCCAAGATTTTTGCAGCCATTGAAGCTGTACAATAAGTGAAGCAATAATTTCGGGATATTATTGACGAAGTGTGTCCTAGTTTTTTAATCCCTGAGATAAATGCTTCAATTTGTTGCCTAAAGAACTTATGATGCAGATGAACCTATGTTCCTGTAGATTTAACACACAAATCTATATACTCTAATCCTACAAATCTATTCAAATGGTAAACTAGAACAAACAAAACAAAACAATGGGATTATTACTCGTTGTCTTTTTGAAACTGAGGTCAACCCTTAGAAGTGGCCTGCACATGCTCTATTCAAACTAACAATCAGTAAAAAAAGGGTAAAAATGACACAACACAGCCATAGATAATAATAAGGAACAACACAGGGTAACAATGACACAACACAGCCATATATAACAATATTCCATGGATTCACAGGGCTACTATTTATTAAAATTTCAGTCCACCACGAAACATACGAAACACGGCTAATCCATCCCCTCTTTTTAATTTACTGGGTTTCCAAGTAACAGCAGGAAAAATCACTCTCAAGTTCTCAACAGAAACACACGCATCCCATACAAAACAAAACTGAAAGACTAACAAATAGGGAACAAAACTAAAGAATCATTATGGCAGCTAACAAAGATAGTTACAAATAAAACCCTGCTAAAAAATCTAAATCCTAAATGAACACAAACCAGTGCGAGCTGCTGTATTTAAGGGTAATTACACCATTTTTCCCATCTTTTAAAAGAAAATGAACCTTCTGGTTTTAAATGACCTTGATTTGGTAATCTTCATGATTTCTTGTTTGGTTTCCCTTCGACTTAAATCTGCCATTCACCATTTGGAGCCCAGAAGAACAAAGAGATTCATATATATACTAACAGAAAAATGTTTGTAGGAAACTTCACAGCTATAAAATGAAGACAAAAGTCAGGTGAATGAAAACTGCAAAAAAAAAAACACTTCCAAACACCTGCAACATTAAGTAAAAATTCAAAGAATGTGCTATAAACATGAATACTAGGAAGAAGGAAAGTCGATAAGCAATCTCAGTAGAGCCACAGACAACCATTCTGACAGAAAACTACCTTCAGATCTATATTAGGCCAAAAGTAAGGTTATCTTCCAAAAATCTGTCGGTTTAAGGAGCAAAGTCATTTTGTATTGTACAACATCATTACTTCAAAAGAAATGCAAGCAGCTAATAAAATTAACCCTATTCTTCGGTCACAATTCACAATACAACAGAGGCATTAATCTACTATTACCTATGTACAAATATTAAGGGTGTTGTCCCTGCGGAGTTTGATAATGCTGTTAACATAATCCAGGATCTTCAAGCGCCTTTTGCTCTTACCGAAAACAGGAAATCTCGCCAAAATCATCTGAAAAAAGAGTATGGCGTCAAAGAAAATAAAAGACTACTGTAATGAGCAGAATTGGTGATCCAAAATGAACACCTTCGCCAAGTTTAGCAGAAAGTTGGGAGTAGTTGGAAGAGCCCTGTCCACGTTTAAACCCTCGAAATGAACCTTAATTTGGGGTAACTGTATCCCCACTCTGCTCTAAATCATTCCAACCAAACCGAAAAGGAGAAAACATGGATAGATAATAAAATTAGAGCTTGAAAAGGAGATAATTAAAAATGTTAATAGAACACCTAGCATTTCTATTTCGCATTCCTTAAAGCAGAAAAATGGGGAATATCTGAGGTCCTCTTCCTCAACCTTGCAGAAAAGGGAAGACTATCTGGAAAATACGTCTACTTCACTGATAGAGGGCATAACGACAAAGAAGCGCCATTTTTGCTCCAGTCGCTGCCAACCTCCAGTGTGTCAAGATATCTTTTGGAAAATAAGATGATGGTGAATAGATAATGCGGTGAAAATTTTGTAACCAGCGTTTTATGCAAAAATATCTTCAATTTCAACCCGTCAACTCACATTTAATGAGGACCAGAAAAATAAACGTGTAGGATCACTGTCTTCGTTGGACATCCCTTCTCGTAAGAGCTGAATCGTTTATTACAAATTTTAGGTTGGCCTCTTTCAAATTGACAGGATTCACTATAGATTCAAGAGATCCAAGAGGGTAATAATGTTGTAAAACATGGTACTTGGGAGAAAGCACTCCAAACCTTGTCCAAAACAGGGCCATGCTTAAGAGGTCTGGTAAGGATATCGGCAAGAAATTGGAAGGAAACTGGAAGTTCTACATATTCGAGTGGGCTGTGTGTTCTTGCACACTCTGCAATTGGCTAATTTCAGCACTTCAAACATTTCTCTGGTTAAAATATTTTTTTAAGAAAAGAAGCACACTCTCACGTTGATTTTCCCCCATTTACTTGTCTCAAGACATTTTAGTTTTGAAAGATGTGACACAGGGTAATGATTTTCCTTTCAAATAGTTTATTATGTTGACATTTTTGCAATATCCAAAACTGAAGCTTTCTACTCTACTCTTTCACATGAATCCCCAAATTAAATTGATGCCTCCTACTTTCATTACATAATATGGACGTGAGCCAGGGATTGCCTGTTCTAGCATTGCAGCTCCAAAATAAAGGCAGGCATAGTAGCAAATGCAATTGTCAGGTTTAAAGCCAAATTCCACAACCTTTGCTAGCATCCTCCCTGCCCAGTGCCAAAATGGGACCTTTGGAACAGTATGGACATCCATCGAAGCATAAAGGATAGAGGAAGCAACTGCCCTGGTAGACATGCATGCAAAAAATGGAAGCATTAACAAGGCATGCGAACTGTTTGACAGAATACCTGAAGTAGATGTCATCTCATGGACAGCAATGATTGCAGGATATGTGCAAAATGGATATGTTGAAAAGGCTTTAGAAACTTTCAAGCATTTGCAATTGGAAGGTGTAAAGCCAAATTCCACAACCTTCGCCAGTTTCCTCTCTGCCTGTGTCAAAATGGGAGCTTTGGAACAGAGCATGGACATCCATCAAGGAATTCAGAGATAAATAAATACCCTTTTCACTGGAAACAGGCGATTCCCATGGCAGCCACGACGCCAACTGTGAGAAACTCTGTGAAAGCAAGAAAATATTTGCAGAAAAACAACTCTTCAACTCCTCATCTGATTTCAATGACCATGAGTTTTGCAAATAAAATCCCTATGAAGTTTTAATATCTCATTCAAATGAATGTGGCGGTGAAAGAGACTACGCAGGTTAGGTGAGATTGAATTCAATGTAATTCGGTGGCAGGTTAAGTGAGATTGAATTCATTCATTGTCTGCATGGGTTGGCTGCAGAAGATTATCAACGATTGAAATCATTTCAATCGTTGGCCAGGTGCTGTGGAGAGAGGTCAACCGTGGATTTCAAAAATTTAGGTTGGTCTCTCTCAAATTGGATACACCTTCGGCATAAATGAATATGATATAAGAAAGAACTTGATTGTGCTATAAGGATGTTTTCAACTCATTTAGTAGAGTTAATTTGGTATCATAGATCTATCTTCTAACAACTTTCTTCATCCCATCTCAAATACACTTTTACAAATAAAGATCAACAAAATAATTTACAATAGAAATGCTCTTTTTTTGGTATTGGATTAATGCTAATAGAAAAATTACAATGAAAAAGATAGCAATAGACTGTCAAGAATACAACGAAAATTAGCTATCAAACAACAATACAAGACATCATAATAGAAATACACTTTAAAAATCTTAATACAACATTTTATAGGGTGGGTGCCCTAATTTGACAATACTTTGAAGAGTGATTACAACCTTTGATGGAATCCATACAATTATAAATTTATTTCAACTTTGTACGACCCCATATATACTAGATGTATTATCTCAAATATAACATACAACTTTCTAAGAAAAAAATTTTACTCAAAAATCTATTCTCCACAATTTATAAAATATTAAATATTTTACACAACACATAACACATTTCCCAAGAATATAACGTATAAACTAACGACACATAACACATTTCCCAAGAATATAACGTATAAACTAGCCATTATATTAAATGACACTTCCAATTTACCCAATCTATCTTCATCACACCTAAAAATTTTGTCTTTATTGTACCAATTATTGAAAAACAATATAATGTTTTGATAGTTGCATGCAAACTTGTATTTGGCCCTCAGAGTGTAATCAGTACATATTATCTTCAGGTTTTGAATTCCGTTCACTAAAAGGAGCAACTTGATTTCAAAATGGCCCCACACCAATTTCCTGTGCACATGTTTGAAAATGATTGATCAGCCTGCATGATTAAATATTTACATTTGGGCTTTATTGCAACCAGAGATGGCAAAAAGAAAGATTCAATCCTGTGCGGCCTGTAGACTGAATCACAAAAAGTGTTCAGAGTTATGTATTTAAGCTCCTCATTTTCCTTGGGATGATCCACACAAGTTTGCAATTGTGCAGAAAGTGTTTGGAAACAGCTATATCCCTAAAATACTTCAAGTAATTTGTAACCTTCACTCATTAAATTTCTTTTATGTGTTAAAAAACTATAGTTTTGTTTTGCTTTTATAGTGTAACTTACATATTTATCTGATTGTTTGTTTAGGGTGTAGAGTCTGAGCTAAGAGCAACTGCAGTAAAAAATATGTTGTATGAAGCAAGTGTTAGAGTGAAGTATCTCGTCAATGGAACTGGCGCTCTAGTCCACAAACAAATAGAGAAAATAACGAAGCTAGAATCTCAGTTGGCAACCAAGGATGAAGAGCTCATGAATATGTGTTCTCAATATGATAAGCTTGTATTTCTCCTGCGCACTGGATCTCCTGATGTTGAAGAAGTTGCATATCTCACTGATGTCACATCACAACCAACTGAAGATATCATGCAAGAGGAAGTGGATCCATTCCTGTTGTGGGAGATGCCATGAGATGGACAAATTTATGAGACTAACTTAGTTGTGTAGATGTCAAAATCTGCATTTTGGTTAATAACTAACATAGACAAGTATGATTAGTATTCAAGCAAAGCAAACCTTCAACATCCATATGAGATATCTAACATGTTTTAAAATGCTATCCAATAATAAGACACATAAAAGCATACAATTAAAAACATGAAATCAATCTATCCCATATTGGATTGGTGTCACATGTGCTAGTGACCCTTTCCCAATCCTTGATTGATAAACTAGTGATAATGATGGACAAGATCATTTCTCAAATGAAGAGAGTGACCTTGCATGATCTTGGAGATGAAATGCTAAGATTGTGGATTGATAGTGGACAAAATCAGTTCTCTATGTGAAGAGAATGACTTTACATAAAGATTGTGGAGAGATGGTGAAGGATTTGATAAGAGATGAAGCCTCTATTTTATAGATTTTCTTGATGCTAAGAGTTGAAGAGAGACCAATGTGGGACTAAGATCAAGCCAATGAAAGAAGGACACTTGTCAAGTGGTGATTGGTTGATGTATATGCAAGATTTGGGAAGAGTGCCCATGAGAGGGAGAATTTGAATTCAAATTTGAGAGTAAATGCTAAGTGGGGGACAAGAAAATGAGCAATAAATGCAATGTTGGAGGGACAAATCAACTTGCCTTTGAATTCAAAATTGAGGGAATATTCCCCATAAATGCCATGTTGATGAAAAATCTTGGATTTAATAAATCAATAAAATTGATTTATTTGTGCAAATGGAGATATCTAGAGAATGCAAGTGGGTAAGTTTAGCATTTAATCAAGATTAGATTAAATTAATGATGATTAGGCTGATTTGACCAATTTGACTTGATTTAGGGATTTAAATCAAATCAAAGGGAGATGAATGATGATCTGAGATTTAATTAAATAAATGATTGATTTATTTAATCAAAGAGATGATGATAGGATCAAGTTTGATTTATTTGATTTAAGCTGATGACTTTAGGAGATTGATAAATAAACTTGATTTATTTTCCGAATGGATGAATATGACCTAGTTGAATGCATTATGTCAATTTGACGTGTCTACATTTTGCCCCTCTTTGAAGCAATGTACTTGTTGCATTGGTTCAAAGAATAAACTTGCCATAATCAAAATTTAAATTTTTATTTATTTTTCGGATGCCCCAGTGGAAAGAAGTACATTGGTACATTGCCCCCTCGAGAGATCGAGCGAAAAGATTCGATTTGAGGGTCGATCTCGCAATAAAGAGGTTCAAAATGGATGGTTAATGATGAGATGATTTTAAGATGCAAATGAGATAGATTTAAGATGCTTAGAATAACAAATCTATATTATCCTAAACAACTTAAATGATTATATGATGTGATGATGGATGACATGGATGATGTGATATGTTGTGATTATGCAACAGATGATTTATGCAGATGTTTAGAATAACATATCTATATTATGATGATGATGCAAATGCAATGCATGTGAAATGATCGATGTTTCCTATTATGTATGATATGAATGATATGTGGTATACTAATGGTTTGTAGATGCAAGATGGATGCATGATAGATGCAAGATGGATGCATGATGGACTATTCATGATGTGATGTTAATGTGGAAGTGAGATGATGACAAGAGGATCCAACAAGTCCATGATCTGACGAGACTTTATTAGAGATGATGATGATGAATGATGATAGATGATGATAAATGATAATGATTTTCTTATCAAGGATTGGGATTTTAAAAGGGCTACTTACCTTATGTTTGATTACACATGTAGATGCGATGCATCAAGGTATAAAGAACCAGGATGGCATTGTACCTAGTGCGATGGACTTTGACTCGACAAACATATAGGAGTATTCTTGTTCACACTTGACATACGGAAACCTTGCTAGGATGCACTTTAGAAGTTTCAAACATCTCGGACCGAAACACGGAGAGGTATAACCAATCAATGCAATAGTCAACAAGTTGTCCAAAAAAATCTTCTATACATATCTAACAAAGAAAGTATTCGCCAAGTTATTTTACAAGAACATCCAACAAGCACAACAGACAAAAGATAATGATCATTGCCCCATTCCTATCTCTCTAAATCCTTCATTCGGATATCATCGAGAGGTCCTTGGAATGAGCGCAATAAGATAAATCAAAAGAAAAGATCAAGTACGCAAATAAGCCAATGTTCTTCATACCTTCAGCCAAAGGGATTTGTTTTGATAGGATAAGAATCCAAAGTGATATCCAAAATGATGCCCATTGTCAGAACGATATATACTAGGACATGCATTGTATAGGATGATGATGGTTTGATAAGTTGATTGATAGGCTGTTGATATGATGTCGATTGAAATGTTTGCGAATGATCAAGATTTTGATTTTGTGTTACGATTGAAGATTGATTTTGCTGACTGCTATGATTGTCTCTGTTTGTGTTGCCAAAGGATGAAGATGATGAACAGTTTATTATGGATGATTGATTATTGCGAGTGAAAGCAAGATGAGATAGATGGATTTTTTCAAATATTTGCATGTTTTTGACATTTTTGAAATGTTTTGAGGCTGTTTTTGGTGTTTTTCGAGATTTTCCAAATGTTTTGATTTTTTTGATTTTCCAATGTTTTGGGGTTTTATGAGATTTTATGGATGTTTTTGGATTTTGATGTTTTTCGAATGTTTTTGGATTTTGATGTCTCGGGGGTTGATCAAATATTTAGCCTTGCCTACGTTTAAGCTCAGAGACGATGTAGTTCGGATTCCATGTTTTTGATATATATTTTTTTTTATGAATGTTTTTGAATTTTTTGATGTTTTGGATGTTTTTGGATTTTTGGATTTTTGGATTTTTTGGATTTTCTGATTTTCTGATGTTTTTTGATTTTTTGATGTTTTGATGTTTTTGGATTTTCGCATGATTTTGACGATTTCGATATGGATGTGTGTGATGATATCAATGCTCTGTTTGAGATTTGGTTGAAAACCAAGCTAGGGTTGATGATGATAACATTGTTGAGGATGCACAACAATGCAAGGATTGATTGATCATGATTGATGATGATAACATTGTTGAGGATGCACAACAATGCAAGGATTGTGTTAAGCAACACAAAGATAAGGACGAATATCCTAAGATGATGATGGATTGATTGGATTTGATTGATCAGGATCGATGAAGCTTGATTTGGAACAAAAGTTGTTCAAATGATTTGACATGATGTTGAAGGATGCATTAGATGTGACTGATAATGATTGCTTGGATTGATGTTCGGTGAATGATGAAGAATGATAAGGAACATCTTCTTGTCAAAATATGCCATGGGTTAGTGTTTTGGAATTTTCTCACAAGTGGTGGACCAATTTGGTTTCATGTTTGCCAATGTTCAAATCACCACATAAGTTGGAGGACATAGACCAAGATTTATTCTCGAAGCAAGATGTACATATCTGCCCCCATTGTCTAGTAATATATGGAATGTGATGGGATGGATGCTTGGATAGGTTTATGGATGGATGGATATGGTAAGCACACGAAGGATGCCAAGGATTATCTTGCGATAAGATAAGGTGTTCGGATAACGAATGTTGATTTGGAGAATGCTTCATGGCTCGGATAATGTTGCATAGGATGGGATCAATGAAAATGACCCATGTCAAGATGTTTACCATAAGCAAGCATAAAGCGTGCCTCAAAATTTTTCAAGATCAAGATAACTTGGACCATTTATGCAGATGGATGAAAATGGATTGGATAAATGGTGTGTGGATGAGTGGATTTATTATGGATAAGATGGATGGAATGCTCGATTTATTACGGATGGGAGGAGATACTTTCAACTGAACTGGTGCACATAGATGCTCGATTCTACACATGATGCTTGTTTGCCAGGTTTTCATCATGGTCTTTCCCAAAACGCCGCCCATGCGGTTTTCACTAGAGGACAATTTTTATCTTTACTATTTTCAATCGTTTTTCTGATTTTTTTTTTTTGGATTTTCATATTTTTTGATTTTTTTGTATTTTTTTGAAAGATTTTAAGCTCATGTTGAATTATAAGGTGTTGCTGATGTAGATGCCCCTGTCATGATGTGCCATCGATAGCCTGCCTGAAGGAGCTACTTTGCTAAGATACGTGCACTTGAATGCAACTTTTGGGATTCTTGATCTACTTCGTTGATATCGGAGTTGACTTTGTCTTTGTGCACACATCGCGATAGATTGCCTTTTGAATCCTTATGATGAAGGGTTGTTGCCAATACATGGTCATTGTGAGAATTGGGTATCATGCGTGGAGGCGTGGATGGAGTGTGTTTAGGGATAAAAGATGGATCGGTTGACTGTTTGGAACCTTTGACTCTCCAAACTTGGGAAGATGAGCAATGATGGGTGGATACAAAAGTGTGCATGGAATTAGGACCAACTGCTTGATACACTTTGTACGTCGCTTGAAAAGCCTGCTTTTTCTTTTGTGGACATCTTTGATGGATACTTTTCCCTTTTTTATTTTGCCCTATAGTTTCTTTGACTGATAGAGTTTGATAGTGATGATCTTTCTTTGTATTTTTTGGTATCCATGTGTATTTGATTTTTTCATCATGCTTCTCAGCTTCTTTTGCTTTGATAAAATTCTTCATACTTTGATTCAAATCTTCCTTTTGATGTTGGTCCCAATTCATGGATGGGGTAATGGGTGGATGAAGATTCATGGCGTGACTGGTTGTAGTATTGACATCGGTTTCATCATAAGGATTCTTCATGCTCCCTATGTTGACGTTTGCTTGAGACGAAGTTTCCCCCAGTATGGTGATAGTATCACCTTCATTCCTTAATTCTGCTTGTTTGAAGAGCTCTTGTTCAGAATACATTCTCTGATCAATGATCACTATAGACGACATTATTTCCATTTGCTGCTCTACTAACTCTGGATGTTCTATCTGACTTGTTTCCTTGAGCGGATAATGATGGATATCTTTATTCATGATGTCCTCAATCTGAGTTTGGGACATATTTGATCCTGATGTTGACAACTCCGTTTGATTGTAGGAGTTAAGAATCTGCTCTTTTTGTGTAACACAATCTTGTTCTAGATGAAGATCATCTACGTGTCCATCCATAGAAAGCATCTCATGGGTAGATGGAGGAGTAAGTGCTATGTGGATATGATCATCTTGCATAGATAGGAGAGTGTCCATTAGATTGTTGTAGTATCTTGAAGATACAAATTCTTGATCTTGAATGATTTCAGAGTTGCCTTCGACATGCTTTGGATCAAGTTCTTGAAATGGGTCAATTTCAAAGGATGGATTGCTTACAAAGGTTTCTTGGATGTCGTCATTAGGCATGGGGAATGGCTCAATATCCTCAAGTGTCAAGTTCAGGGTTCTTTCAGAATCTATAACCATGAGGTCAAAGGGGGTCAATATGTCTTGAAAAGGACCATTGCTAGACTTTGGTGAAAGATTTTGATCATGCTTTGGAATAAATTCTTGAGATATGTCCTCTAACTCGTAAGGCAATGCAGATACATTTTCAACATGACCATAGGTGAATTGATTGTGCATTATGTCAATTGGATCAAATAATCCTAACACTCCTTGAAAGATATCACTAAAAGGCGGCTCTTGATGTATGGTGAGTTGATCATCGGATTGTGTAGATACATCCTCAATGTGCTCCTCGATGGAGAGGTTTTGATAATTGTTTTCGACAATTGCGGTGGAGAGATTGTGAATAGAGTCAAGTGATGTTGATATTTCTTGAATTGGCTCATTGTTGAGTTTTGTTGGTGGATTTTGATCGTGATTCAAAAGTGACTCTTGACATATGTCGATTTGATCATTAGATGAAGTAAACGTGTGTTCAGTGATGGATTGATCTTGATCCTTGTTTTCAGTAGTTGTCATCTTTTGTGTTTGTGCTCGTGTTGGTTGGGTAGCTTGAGAGGATTGAAGCCCTTGTTGGTAGGCTTGATGTGCTTTTAGTGCGATGCTACGATATTGACTTATTGCACTTGGTTTTGGCGGTAGTGGTGGTGTATTTGGAATCGTGTTGGATGCGGTGACAAGTGATTGAGATACACTTGGAGCGATAGTGAGTGTTTGAGATGTGATGGGCATGATAGTGGTGGTTGGAATGATTGAAGGGATAGTGATGGTTGGAATGACCGAGGTGATAGGTCCTTGGGAGACCGTATTTTGATTGGTTGGGATCAACGTTGTTGTTTGATTAGATACCATCCATTGGTGTGATGTCGATGGTATATTCAAAGGATTTGTCGTGATGGTTTGATTGATGTTAGGTGGATTGATTTGGATGGTGTGATTGGTGTTAGGTAAAAGGGGAAGCCCTAAACCAAGGAATGATGTAGGTAATGGTGGTGGAGATTTCCCTTGGCACAATGCCTCAACTATTTTTGAAAGTTCCGCAATTTGATCTTGCCAAATTTGCTCTTGATTTTTATCTTGACTCACTTGAGATAGTTGATTTGGATTTTGTTTAAGAATATTTGGGATGCCTACTTGCGGTTTTTGAATGGGATTATGGGAAATTGACTTTGGATAATGTTCTGATTTGGGATGATGTTCAGATTTGGCATGATAGGATGAACATTGTTGGTATTGGGAATCATTTTTCCAAAGTTTTCTGAGTTAGGATTCATGTTTCAAAAAATTGCACTTGGTACATCCACATTTGGCAACTAGGGATTTGGTGGGATGATGTTGCTCGTTTGAAGACTCATGTATTGATTGTTTGGAGGATAGAGTTGTAAGTTTGGACTTTGATTTAAATCTATCATGGGGAGATGTGTTCCAAAATTCAGATTGGGCATACTCACATTCGTTGTGCTATTGATATTCATAGGAGATAGTGATCCTATGTATGGATGTGAGTTTCCATAATCCCATGGTTTCGTGAGGCTTGGGTAGTTTGGTTGGTTTGGACCGCTCATGATGCATGAATCTAGTTTATATTCTATGTTCTTCTTGTGTTTTGACCTTGTTATGAAAAGTGATCTCTAAGGTTATTAGGACCAATGACGAGATGGAGGATGAATTGTGTAAATGATATGAGTGTTTGAACATTTAGGGACTTTGGATCAATGCTAGACTTAGGTTTTGATGTTGATTTTGTTTGATTTGGATGATGAACTTGTAAACCCTAAGATGTTGGATGTGATCTTAGGATGAATTTGTTCAAAGGATGGTTGATTTAATTAAATGTATGAGAAAGGATGCATTCCCACACACCTAATTAAACAAATGAATTTGATTTGATTTAAGGATGATTTACCCAATTCTAGGATGATGTTTTCAAAAGCTCTAAAGTTGTTTTGGATGGATGAATTTTGATGAATGTGTGAGATGGATGAAGTGTTTGATTTGATCCTAAGAGACTTAGAGAGACTTTGTTTACTAGGCGAAGGTATTGAAGAACACAATTTTCTCTAAGAGCAATCAAAAGACCAATGTTTGCATGAAAATCATATGACCAAAAGATATCAAGCACATGTGTGGGGTCCAATTTGTTATCTTTGCTTAATGAATTCTTTTTACCACAAACACACTTCTTGATTAGGTTTCAAACTGAAAGTTCAATGTATCAACTTCATCTCATTTCACAAGGTATATTATGCGAAACTTTGATGAATTTAAGGCAAAGATTACCTATTGTTTAACTTTAGGGGGCAAATTGAGATGTAAATTCAAGTGCTTAGGAACCTCTAAGGATGTAATCCCAAGGGCAAGCAACAACACAAGAATTTGGTCAATGATATTTGCCTCCTTTTAAAGGGTTTGAAATATTGAAAATCATGTTGAATGTTTGTTTGCAAAATGTTTTTGAATACAACACGGTGTTTTCAAACCAAGACAAGTACAAGCCCTATGGATGTGTAAGACAATATTTGTTGAATCCCCACTTGGACAAGTCTAGCTATGTCTATCTTTAGTGAATGGTTAGATGCTTGACCCCACTGGCTCCCCTCCATGAAACTCACTTATACGGGGCAGCCAAACATCAACACCCATGAAACTCCCATGGCATGTTTTCCATTTCTACTAAAGACCGTAAAAGTGTGGGGCGGCTTCAGAACGACCGTTCTTGCACCAACAAATAGATTAAGGATTTTGAAAAATTCTAGCACATGGGTTCTAGTAATAACTTTCTGTTCGTGGAGATTGACCCATACGACAAGAGTCCCCTTTCGGATCCATCTTGTCGGAGCCAACCGCGTGATAATGGTGTTTAACCAATACCCATATTTATATCCTGGCTGGAAATACTCTTGGCTTTAGAGTGTTACCGGTTGAGTCGTTCCCTTGGGTGAGTAATTTTTCCTCAAGGTAGGCCCTCTAAGATAAACAAAAGCAAGCAAAAACACAATCCATAACTCGATCAATCTTTGACGGCACAAAGAAAGAGAATATATGCGAAAATTCCCCTACTCACACTCGCACAAGATATTGTTCAATTTTAAGCCCAAATCGAAGTGTTTCAAAGCAATAAAATGCTTTTTTGAGTGTTTCTCTTGCACCCTAGATCGCACGAAGCGCAAGGGGAGAGGATACGAACTCAAAATGCACCAAAGACAAAATCACGCAATTCAAGCACTTGTTCATTTATAGCCTTCAAAGCAATTGTGAGTTCGTTTTAAAGCACCAAACTTGAGTGTGAATTTGCTTTGTTCAATTTTTTAGCCCAAAACAAAATCTAGTAAGTGTCTAAGCTTGAATTTTAACCTTTTGTGAATGGAAAAAATCAAATTGTTCTTTTTAGACCCAAATGAAAATTAGTGCCCTAGGAGCGAAAATGTAACAATTTCATAAATAAGTGTTGAACAAACACTTAAAGCATTAAAAAACACTTTGAGTTTTCAAAAAAAAATCCTCCTCCTTTCATTTTCATTTGCTAGCTTTCTCCTTCGCTTTGTACCTTTTCCTCTCGCTTTTCCTTTGTACCTTTGTTGATTTTCAGCTTTGTACCTATTTCATCAAAAAGACAATTATGTGAGGATCAACTTCATTTAATCATTGATTTCAAGAAACATAGTAATTGTTTAAGTGAAACATGGAATACTAAATTAATCAAAGCTCAACATAAATCCTTATTAGTAATCCATCAATGCAAATAAGAAATATTTTTCCTTTCATTTATTTAATCTAGATTTAAGTCTCTAGCTTTTGGCCAAGGGATGAATTTTACTAATGGCAATACAAGATTTGACATAAAAATAAAAACACTCTTGTTCACATTTACCTACAAGAATTTCAAACCAATAATGTATCAATTGCTAATAGGCTTCAAACTTTTTACAATGCAATGAGAATTAAATACGTTTATCAATATAAAATTTAGCATTGTTTTGCCTAGCCTTTTCGAAGGTTATTTCCCACAGCTGCAATACTTTGGCGGGTGGATTAATGAAGAGGAATCAATGTATACACCTTGCGACATAGAAATTAGAACGTCTGCATGACTCAAGCGCTAAGTCAAATAATTTTATGTAGACTCCCGTTAATTTGGAAATATCAATCACATTATTAAGCTAAAGTTTTCAACAATTAGCGACTCTTAAGTTACCACCAGTTGATAGGCATAAAGTTGACTTCCACAACTTGCAACCACAGCATTCCCTGTGCTATTTGTAAGAGGGTATGGACATCTATCAAAACATAATACCCAGACAAATCCTGTCAGATGTTGTAGGCACCAATATTTGAAATTGGAGACAAAAGAGCCACCCAAAAGCTATCAATCTTATTTAGTCAACCTTCATTAATAACCACGCATTTATAAGATCAAACACCTTTACCAGAAACACTGTGCAGTTTTAAGCAAAGACGTGAGCTGCCATCATACATGAAGACTTTAGCCAAAAAAAAAATCGCTACTATTCTTGTCTCTCTATTTCTGTGGATTATCATAATAAATAGATTTTGTTTTCAAAATCCTCATTAGATATTCTGACAACAAAGGTAAGTATCTATTGCAGCGACAATATCTTATAGAGATTGGTGGTGGATCTTCCAATAGAGATGGGCGGAGCTCACTTCTTAAAAACTCCACCTACTGTCCTTTATTCCTCTGCCGCACTTCATGTGCAACAGTGCTTTTCAAAACTGTTTTGTGTGAGAAAAGAAGCATAGAGAAGGCATGAAACTGAATGTCAGTATAATGCAAAAGTGTAGACAAAGCATACGAACTGTTTTGCAGTCTAGAATCATAGACAAAGTGTGCGAACTATTTTGTCAGAGTGGCGTGGAAGTATGGACAAGGCACGTGAACTGTTGACAAAATGGGTCAAAAGAAATATGGTCTCAGAGAATGCAATGATTGCGTGACATGCACAAAATGGATTTGCAAGAGGCTTTAGAAACTTTTAAGCAGACGCCATTAGCAGGTGTAAAGTTGTATCCTCAAACCTTTCTCACACTCTACCTTCCTTACAACTAGACCTTTCAACTAGCTATCGAAATAATGGGCGGCAGTTTTAATGAAGACAATAGGCATGAAATCTAGCTACTTAGTATTTTGTACCAACATCCTATAGTATATGCCAAAAATGATTGCTTTCAGATTGATGTGTATGCAAAATTAAAAAAAACGCATGATATTGTTGCAGGTCTATATGAAGTAGAAAATGATTCTAGAAAATAAAAGCCAATGTGTTAAGTAGATGAAATACACGGGCTTCTTTTTTTATTTTCTTAAACATAGAGTAGATGGCAGATGAAGTAAAAAAATAGATTGAAGTTGTATTTGAATAGAACGCCTCATTCTAAAATTGTATGCATGCTTTCAAACTATTTTATTACAGAACCCAAAAAGAAACAATAGATATATGTATGCTTTTTAAATCTGGATGTGCCTAAAATAGATCTATTGTAGAGGCTTTAGAAACTTTTACAAATGCTATGTTAATAAACAGTTAAAAGTAAATCAATGCATGACAAATGTGAAGAAAATCAAGCTGCCCTCCTTCTAGCGCCATTTTGTGGTTGCTGAAATTTGCAAATGGTTAGTAACTAACATAGACAAGTATGATTAGTATTCAAGCAAAGAAAACCTTCAACATCCATATGAGATATCTAACATGTTTTAAAATGCTATCCAATAATAAGACACATAAAAGCATACAATTAAAAACATGAAATCAATCTATCCCATATTGGATTGGTGTCACATATGCTAGTGACCCTTTCCCAATCCTTGATTGATAGGCTAGTGATAATCATGGACAAGATCATTTCTCAAATGAAGAGAGTGACCTTGCATGATCTTGGAGATGAAATGCTAAGATTGTGGATTGATAGTGGACAAAATCAGTTCTCCATGTGAAGAGAATGACTTTGTATAAAGATTGTGGAGAGATGGTGAAGGATTTGATAAGAGATGAAGCCTCTATTTTATAGATTTTCTTGATGCTAAGTGTTGAAGAGAGACCAATGTGGGACTAAGATCAAGCCAATGAAAGAAGGACACTTGTCAAGTGGTGATTGGTTGATGTATGTGCAAGATTTGGGAAGAGTGCCCATGAGAGGGAGAATTTGAATTCAAATTTGAGAGTAAATGCTATGGGGACAAGAAAATGAGCAATAAATGCAATGTTGGAGGGACAAATCAACTTGCCTTTGAATGTCCACTTGAGGGAATATTCCCCATAAATGCCATGTTGATGAAAATCTTGGATTTTGAAATCAAATAAAATTGATTTATCATGTGCAAGTGGCCAAATCTAGAGAATGCAAGTGGGTAAGTTTAGCATTTAATCAAGATTAGATTAAATTAATGATGATTAGGCTGATTTGACCAATTTGACTTGATTTAGGGATTTAAATCAAATCAAAGGGAGATGAATGATGATCTGAGATTTAATTAAATAAATGATTGATTTATTTAATCAAAGAGATGATGATAGGATTAAGTTTGATTTATTTGATTTAAGCTGATGACTTTAGGAGATTGATAAATAAACTTGATTTATCTTCCGAATGGATGAATATGACCTAGTTGAATGCATTATGTCAATTTGACGTGTCTACAAGTTGAAGTGATTTTCAATGTAATAAATATTTGCAATTGTTATAGCATATTGTAATAGTTTTGTATTGATTTCAAATA
>VDFB02000003.1:355010484-355031732 GCA_007258455.2 Sequoia sempervirens | reverse complement strand
ACCAATGCAGCAAGTACATTACTTCAAGGGGCCAAAATGTAGACCGCGTCAAATTGACATAATGCATTCAACTAGGTCATATTCATCCATTTGGAAAATAAATCAAGTTTATTTATCAATCTCCTAAAGTCATCAGCTTAAATCAAATAAATCAAACTTGATCCTATCATCATCTCTTTGATTAAATAAATCAATCATTTATTTCATTAAATCTCAAATCATCATTCATCTCCCTTTGATTTGATTTAAATCCCTAAATCAAGTCAAATTGGTCAAATCAGCCTAATCATCATTAATTTAATCTAATCTTGATTAAATGCTAAACTTACCCACTTGCATTCTCTAGATATCTCCATTTGCACAAATAAATCAATTTTATTGATTTATTAAATCCAAGATTTTTCATCAACATGGCATTTATGGGGAATATTCCCTCAATTTTGAATTCAAAGGCAAGTTGATTTGTCCCTCCAACATTGCATTTATTGCTCATTTTCTTGTCCCCCACTTAGCATTTACTCTCAAATTTGAATTCAAATTCTCCCTCTCATGGGCACTCTTCCCAAATCTTGCATATACATCAACCAATCACCACTTGACAAGTGTCCTTCTTTCATTGGCTTGATCTTAGTCCCACATTGGTCTCTCTTCAACTCTTAGCATCAAGAAAATCTATAAAATAGAGGCTTCATCTCTTATCAAATCCTTCACCATCTCTCCACAATCTTTATGTAAAGTCATTCTCTTCACATAGAGAACTGATTTTGTCCACTATCAATCCACAATCTTAGCATTTCATCTCCAAGATCATGCAAGGTCACTCTCTTCATTTGAGAAATGATCTTGTCCATCATTATCACTAGTTTATCAATCAAGGATTGGGAAAGGGTCACTAGCACATGTGACACCAATCCAATATGGGATAGATTGATTTCATGTTTTTAATTGTATGCTTTTATGTGTCTTATTATTGGATAGCATTTTAAAACATGTTAGATATCTCATATGGATGTTGAAGGTTTGCTTTGCTTGAATACTAATCATACTTGTCTATGTTAGTTATTAACCAAAATGCAGATTTTGACATCTACACAACTAAGTTAGTCTCATAAATTTGTCCATCTCATGGCATCTCCCACAACAGGAATGGATCCACTTCCTCTTGCATGATATCTTCAGTTGGTTGTGATGTGACATCAGTGAGATATGCAACTTCTTCAACATCAGGAGATCCAGTGCGCAGGAGAAATACAAGCTTATCATATTGAGAACACATATTCATGAGCTCTTCATCCTTGGTTGCCAACTGAGATTCTAGCTTCGTTATTTTCTCTATTTGTTTGTGGACTAGAGCGCCAGTTCCATTGACGAGATACTTCACTCTAACACTTGCTTCATACAACATATTTTTTACTGCAGTTGCTCTTAGCTCAGACTCTACACCCTAAACAAACAATCAGATAAATATGTAAGTTACACTATAAAAGCAAAACAAAACTATAGTTTTTTAACACATAAAAGAAATTTAATGAGTGAAGGTTACAAATTACTTGAAGTATTTTAGGGATATAGCTGTTTCCAAACACTTTCTGCACAATTGCAAACTTGTGTGGATCATCCCAAGGAAAATGAGGAGCTTAAATACATAACTCTGAACACTTTTTGTGATTCAGTCTACAGGCCGCACAGGATTGAATCTTTCTTTTTGCCATCTCTGGTTGCAATAAAGCCCAAATGTAAATATTTAATCATGCAGGCTGATCAATCATTTTCAAACATGTGCACAGGAAATTGGTGTGGGGCCATTTTGAAATCAAGTTGCTCCTTTTAGTGAACGGAATTCAAAACCTGAAGATAATATGTACTGATTACACTCTGAGGGCCAAATACAAGTTTGCATGCAACTATCAAAACATTATATTGTTTTTCAATAATTGGTACAATAAAGACAAAATTTTTAGGTGTGATGAAGATAGATTGGGTAAATTGGAAGTGTCATTTAATATAATGGCTAGTTTATACGTTATATTCTTGGGAAATGTGTTATGTGTCGTTAGTTTATACGTTATATTCTTGGGAAATGTGTTATGTGTTGTGTAAAATATTTAATATTTTATAAATTGTGGAGAATAGATTTTTGAGTAAAATTTTTTTCTTAGAAAGTTGTATGTTATATTTGAGATAATACATCTAGTATATATGGGGTCGTACAAAGTTGAAATAAATTTATAATTGTATGGATTCCATCAAAGGTTGTAATCACTCTTCAAAGTATTGTCAAATTAGGGCACCCACCCTATAAAATGTTGTATTAAGATTTTTAAAGTGTATTTCTATTATGATGTCTTGTATTGTTGTTTGATAGCTAATTTTCGTTGTATTCTTGACAGTCTATTGCTATCTTTTTCATTGTAATTTTTCTATTAGCATTAATCCAATACCAAAAAAAGAGCATTTCTATTGT
This sequence comes from Sequoia sempervirens, assembly GCA_007258455.2. Classification (NCBI taxonomy): domain Eukaryota; kingdom Viridiplantae; phylum Streptophyta; class Pinopsida; order Cupressales; family Cupressaceae; genus Sequoia; species Sequoia sempervirens. Next base: position 355,029,268 of record VDFB02000003.1, on the reverse strand, counting down.
AAATTATTTTGTTGATCTTTATTTGTAAAAGTGTATTTGAGATGGGATGAAGAAAGTTGTTAGAAGATAGATCTATGATACCAAATTAACTCTACTAAATGAGTTGAAAACATCCTTATAGCACAATCAAGTTCTTTCTTATATCATATTCATTTATGCCGAAGGTGTATCCAATTTGAGAGAGACCAACCTAAATTTTTGAAATCCACGGTTGACCTCTCTCCACAGCACCTGGCCAACGATTGAAATGATTTCAATCGTTGATAATCTTCTGCAGCCAACCCATGCAGACAATGAATGAATTCAATCTCACTTAACCTGCCACCGAATTACATTGAATTCAATCTCACCTAACCTGCGTAGTCTCTTTCACCGCCACATTCATTTGAATGAGATATTAAAACTTCATAGGGATTTTATTTGCAAAACTCATGGTCATTGAAATCAGATGAGGAGTTGAAGAGTTGTTTTTCTGCAAATATTTTCTTGCTTTCACAGAGTTTCTCACAGTTGGCGTCGTGGCTGCCATGGGAATCGCCTGTTTCCAGTGAAAAGGGTATTTATTTATCTCTGAATTCCTTGATGGATGTCCATGCTCTGTTCCAAAGCTCCCATTTTGACACAGGCAGAGAGGAAACTGGCGAAGGTTGTGGAATTTGGCTTTACACCTTCCAATTGCAAATGCTTGAAAGTTTCTAAAGCCTTTTCAACATATCCATTTTGCACATATCCTGCAATCATTGCTGTCCATGAGATGACATCTACTTCAGGTATTCTGTCAAACAGTTCGCATGCCTTGTTAATGCTTCCATTTTTTGCATGCATGTCTACCAGGGCAGTTGCTTCCTCTATCCTTTATGCTTCGATGGATGTCCATACTGTTCCAAAGGTCCCATTTTGGCACTGGGCAGGGAGGATGCTAGCAAAGGTTGTGGAATTTGGCTTTAAACCTGACAATTGCATTTGCTACTATGCCTGCCTTTATTTTGGAGCTGCAATGCTAGAACAGGCAATCCCTGGCTCACGTCCATATTATGTAATGAAAGTAGGAGGCATCAATTTAATTTGGGGATTCATGTGAAAGAGTAGAGTAGAAAGCTTCAGTTTTGGATATTGCAAAAATGTCAACATAATAAACTATTTGAAAGGAAAATCATTACCCTGTGTCACATCTTTCAAAACTAAAATGTCTTAGAGACAAGTAAATGGGGGAAAATCAACGTGAGAGTGTGCTTCTTTTCTAAAAAAAATATTTTAACCAGAGAAGGGTTTGAAGTGCTGAAATTAGCCAATTGCAGAGTGTGCAAGAACACACAGCCCACTCGAATATGTAGAACTTCCAGTTTCCTTCCAATTTCTTGTCGATATCCTTACCAGACCTCTTAAGCATGGCCCTGTTTTGGACAAGGTTTGGAGTGCTTTCTCCCAAGTACCATGTTTTGCATCCTTATTACCCTCTTGGATTTCTGGAATCTATAGTGAATCCTGTCAATTTGAAGGAGGCCAACCTAAAATTTGTAATAAACGATTCACCTCTTACGAGAAGGGATGTCCGACGAAGACAGTGATCCTACACGTTTATTTTTCTGGTCCTCATTAAATGTGAGTTGACGGGTTGAGATTGAAGATATTTTTGCATAAAACGCTGGTTACAAAATTTTCACCGCATTATCTATTCACCATCATCTTATTTTCCAAAAGATATCTTGACACACTGGAGGTTGGCAGCGACTGGAGCAAAAATGGCGCTTCATTGTCGTTATGCCCTCTATCAGTGAAGTAGACGTATTTTCCAGATAGTCTTCCCTTTCCTGCAAGGTTGAGGAAGAGGACCTCAGATATTCCCCATTTTTCTGCTTTAAGGAATGCGAAATAGAAATGCTAGGTGTTCTATTAACTTTTTTAATTATCTCCTTTTCAAGCTCTAATTTTATTATCTATCCATGTTTTCTCCTTTTCGGTTTGGTTGGAATGATTTAGAGCAGAGTGGGGATACAGTTACCCCAAATTAAGGTTCATTTCGAGGGTTTAAACGTGGACAGGGCTCTTCCAACTATTCCCAACTTTCTGCTAAACTTGGCGAAGGTGTTCATTTTGGATCACCAATTTCTGCTCATTACAGTAGTCTTTTATTTTCTTTGACGCCATACTCTTTTTTCAGATGATTTTGGCGAGATTTCCTGTTTTCGGTAAGAGCAAAAGGCGCTTGAAGATCCTGGATTATGTTAACAGCATTATCAAACTCCGCAGGGACAACACCCTTAATATTTGTACATAGGTAATAGTAGATTAATGCCTCTGTTGTATTGTGAATTGTGACCGAAGAATAAGGTTAATTTTATTAGCTGCTTGCATTTCTTTTGAAGTAATGATGTTGTACAATACAAAATGACTTTGCTCCTTAAACCGACAGATTTTTGGAAGATAACCTTACTTTTGGCCTAATATAGATCTGAAGGTAGTTTTCTGTCAGAATGGTTGTCTGTGGCTCTACTGAGATTGCTTATCGACTTTCCTTCTTCCTAGTATTCATGTTTATAGCACATTCTTTGAATTTTTACTTAATGTTGCAGGTGTTTGGAAGTGTACCTTTTTTTTGCAGTTTTCATTCACCTGACTTTTGTCTTCATTTTATAGCTGTGAAGTTTCCTACAAACATTTTTCTGTTAGTATATATATGAATCTCTTTGTTCTTCTGGGCTCCAAATGGTGAATGGCAGATTTAAGTCGAAGGGAAACCAAACAATAAATCAATAAGTTTACCAAATCAAGGTCATTTGAACCAGAAGGTTCATTTTCTTTTAAAAGATGGGAAAAATGATGTAATTACCCTTAAATACAGCAGCTCGCACTAGTTTGTGTTCATTTAGGATTTAGATTTTTTAGCAGGGTTTTATTTGTAACTATCTTTGTTAGCTGCCATAAGATTCTTTAGTTTTGTTCCCTATTTGTTAGTCTTTAAGTTTTGTTTTGTATGGGATGCGTGTGTTTCTGTTGAGAACTTGAGAGTGATTTTTCCTGCTGTTATTTGGAAACCCAGTAAATTAAAAAGAGGGGATGGATTAGCCGTGTTTCGTATGTTTCGTGATGGACTGAAATTTTAATAAATGGTAGTCCTGTGAATCCATGGAATATTGTTATATATGGCTGTGTTGTGTCATTGTTACCGTGTTGTTCCTTATTATTATCTATGGCTGTGTTGTGTCTTTTTTACCCTTTTTTTTTTACTGATTGTTAGTTTGAATAGAGCATGTGCAGGCCACTTCTAAGGGTTGGCTACCTCAGTTTCAAAAAGACAACGAGTAATAATCCCATTGTTTTGTTTTGTTTGTTCTAGTTTACCATTTGAATAGATTTGTAGGATTAGAGTATATGGATTTGTGTGTTAAATCTACAGGAACATAGGTTCATCTGCATCATAAGTTCTTTAGGCAACAAATTGAAGCATTTATCTCAGGGATTAAAAAACTAGGACACACTTCGTCAATAATATTCTGAAATTGTTGCTTCACTTATTGTACAGCTTCAATGACTGCAAAAATCTTGGACAGAGCTGCTTGCTGAATATTGGATGAGCAGGGTCACCATGGAATGTTCCTAAATTTGAATTAGGCTGAAAATGTGAAGTTTTGAGTGAGCTCTATTGGTGTGTCAACTGTCAGTATGTCACTCGTAAGCTTTATATTCACTTATGGAATGGATGAGCACATTATGTCACTAACTATAGTTACACTCTTGAGTAGATGTAGGTCTTACCCATCTAAAAAAATCTTGTTAGAAAGTTAGAAAAGCCTCCTCTTGAAGCCTCCTCTTGGTGTGTCAACTGTCAATATGTTGCTTGCAAGCTTCATATTCACTCATGGAATGGATGATTTGGTTATGCCACTAACTGTAGTTACACTGTTACACTTTTGAGTAGATGTAGGTCATCCCCATCTAGCAAAAGTTTGTTGGGAAGTCAAAAAAGCCTCCTCTTAGCTTGGAAAGCTCTTATGCAATGATCAACTATGAGAAGAAGATGATCATGTAGAGTTTTGTTGTTACACGTGCTTTCTCCAATGTTTTCAGGGGTTTTCTTTCCTTGGAATGTTGCCAAGAGACAAAAATGGAAATTTTGATAGGCATATTTGAAGTATTAGCCTATGTATCTTACCACAACCTTAAGAAAGGTTTAAATAAATAATGAAGGAGAGAAAACCAAAATCTTTGAAACCAATAATATATTGGTTTGACATAATCTTTGCCAATTCCCAAATTCAAGGAAACTTAAAAAATCTGCTAGAAATTGTGCCCATTCTTTAAAAAATCTCATATCCTACTATATGCAGTTTAACATTCTATTAATTCCATGTGCATATACACGATGTAGCTTGTTGTTTCTTGGAATGTTACAATAACCTCTCTTACTCAGATTATTTATTTAGAATGCAATAATCAATATTTAACTCTTGCCTCTGTAATGAGAGTTTTGTATACAACCAAATCAATCCTTAGAATAGTATGCCAATCTACTGGTTGTTCACTCTCTTATGGGTAGCTATGAAGGAATTCTGATCAACCATCATCTACTGCAGCCCCTCGATAGTTTGGTACAACTGCTTTGCTTGTCTGCTCTGGTTACTTGTGGACAATAATTCAAAGCCGACCATGAGGCAGTTTTTGATTTCAGCCCAACTTATCATTACAAATCCATAAATATGATAAATGATCATAAATCTCAATTGAATTTGCCAACCATTAATATTTCAGTTGCATTTCCTCAGGCTACTCTAGCCTCCAAATTTCTGTTTTATTTGTCTTCTCTTTAGGTCTGGATGGTAATGTGTTGAAGAGTGAGTGAATTGATATGTATGTCCCCATACACAATAACCAAATGGATTCACAAAAAATAAATTCAGTTTCCTCTTATATTTTAAAGAAAAAAAATCTTTATTTTTATTTTTGTTAAATTCTTTTGCTCATGCTGAGTAATCCAATTAATATATATTTTTATCAGTTCAATGCCCAAATGGATTTGGTATACAAAAATGCAAATATAGTTTTCCTTTTTCCAATACTCAATATATTCAAAATCATATGTAAGTTACACTATATTCATAATAATAATATATTGAATACAATTAAATAAAACATACGATGCTCTTTAACCATAAATATGTAAGTTACACTATAAAATCAATATAAAACTATAATTTTTTAAGGTTACAAATTTCTTGAAGTAGTTTGACAATTTAGATGGTTCCAAACACACTCTGCACAGTTGTGAACTTGTCTAGATCATCCCGAGGAAAATGAGGAGCCAAAATGCAAGATTGCGTTCTTCTTTTTAAGGTCTTATCTGCAATCTAATTTAGTGAATGAAATACAAAAGACTGATATTACATACAGAGCAATACCTTCCCCTCATTTCCCCGCTTTTTTAGGTCTTATTTGAAATCTAATTTTCACTTTCTCCTCTTTCTGATGATGGATCATTGAGTGTTGTTTGAAATGTTGATTGAAACTCATACATAGTTTAATCCAAAAGCTTTCTGCATTTTATCTTCATGAACTGTGGAAAACTCATACCAACTAGATCAATACCTAGTTGATATGGGTAAAAGTACAAGTTCAATGTGAGTTACCAAAACATTATCTTATTTTTTTATGAGTAGTTGGTAGAGGATAACAATAGAGATAACAAGACCAAAAAAAAAAGACAATATGGCAATAATAAAGACCACAGTTAGGCATGATTGACATAGGGTGTGGTGTACCTTTTTTAATAAGTAGTAATTATATACAATAAATATTTATTTGTGGTGTATTGAAGATGTGTTTAATCATAGTTGGATTTACTTTTAAAATATAATAATATTGGTTAGAAATTTTATGTGAGAGACATAAGACAAATATCTAATATTTGTAGGAAATAGTTGATTTTGGGAGTCATAGGTTTGTGTTCTCTGGTTTTGAAGCACATAGTTTAGCCAATACCACTTTGTGGTTTTGTGTAAGTTTGATTTTGTAAAAGTAAACACTATGTTTTGTGTTTTAGGTTAGTTGTCAAATTAACAAAGGCTGTGTTGTACCTTTTTTTAGTAAGTAATAATTATATAAAATAAATATTTATTTGTGGTGAATGAAGATGTGTTTAATCATATTTGGATTTACTTGTAAAATATAATAATATTGGTCAGAAATTTTATGTGAGAGACATAAGACACATATCTAATATTTGTATGAAATATTTAATTTTTTGAGTTGTAGGTTTGTGTTCTCATGGTTTTGAGGCACATAGTTTAGCCAATACCACTTTGTGGTTTTTTGTATAAGTTTGATTTTGTAAAATTAAACACCATGTTTTTTGTTTTAGGTTGGTTGTCATTCTTTTTAACTCTCTTGTGGAGTGCTTATGTGAAATATGACATGTGATGTGTGGTTGTGGGGTTATCCTTTATGCTTGGACACATGGAAGATGTATTGGAGGAGCTTGGTGCTTATGTCAAGGAATAAGATTGTCTAGAGAGTGACAAGGATTTTCTAGAAGAACTAGATTTTTCTAGAAACTAGAAGCAACTAGAAGTTGATCAAAGAAAAATAACATTCCAGTTTTAGAGTTCTCTAGAATATTAGAAGTTTTTAGATTTTAGAGGCTCCAAGTATAAATAGGAGGTTGTCCATTGTGAACAACACTACTGTTGTTATAATTTGTTGGATTGTATGTAATAAAAGCTAGATTGATATAATTTCCTTCAACCATTTCTCATTGTTTTATGCTCTATTTTTTTGTCCCATTTGTTATTGTTATTTTATTATTTGGGCTTGTTTTTATATGGTATTAGAGTTAGAAATTCACTAACAGGGATAAGATATTTTTGGATTGATATTTGTTTAGAAAGATAAGCTTTCACGTGGTTTAATCCATTTGTTTGAGAGTTATTTTTTTCTAACATGGGCTCTACAAACGAAAATTTGTCAATATGTGATGGAATTGGTTTTGTAGATGGGAAGATTGTGGTCAAGAATGCTTTGAGAGAAAAGGAACTATGGAGCATAGTGAATAATGAGGTTGAAGAGCCTCAACAAAAGAGACATAAAATGATTTATGGAAATGCAAGTTGAAGCAAGCTAGAGTAATTATTGGTAAGGCTTTGAGTCTCAATCACAATAGAAAATTTGTTGATGTTGATAATCCAATAGAACTACAGGAAAATTTAGAAAAATGTTATAAAGATGCATATATTGCTAGTCTATTTAGCATGGAAAAAAATTGGTAAACATAGACCCAACTAATTTTGAAAAATGACTAATTAATTTAATAATAGAACACTAAATGGGCATATTTTGACAACTAATAACTTATTTACTAAGGGATTGACTTGTGGCAAAGTTTCGAAACTAAAAATATCATGCCTCTTTTTGTAGAGGAAAAATATTTAATAATATAAATGTCAAAATATCTAGGGAAAATACAAAATAATAACAAATAAATAGCTTAGGAATTTCCAAGGTTGAGACACCTTCATTCTCAACATTTTTTAATTAATTTTTTGTTGGTAGATAATTGTATGTTGGATTTTGGAGCATCCAATAATGTGATAACACTAGAAATCATAAATCAGTTAGGGTTACAAGTTTTAAAATATTATAACAAGTTCTTCGCCATGGATTCTAAAGTAGTAAGTATAATTGATATGGTGACTGATGTAGAACTGCAACTTGTGTCATTACCCATATAAGTGTTTTCACTAAAAATCATAATTATTTATTTTCCAACCAAGTGGGGTATGCTACTATTCAAGAAATGGGAAATTCCAATTGATGGTAGAATCTAAATTATTTTTCTTATTCTACTATACCACTACAAGAAAAAGAGTTCCAAATACATAAATAAAAGAAAATGCTCCACATTATAGAGAGTATAATTGAATTAAATAACAAAATATGTTACTTTGACATAGAACAAGGTTAGTTTATTATGTAATGTGATGATGATTTTAAAAATTAGATTGATCATATTTATTTTCCTCTACACCAATATGCTCAAAGTGGTACATTTAGAATATGCATTTTGACAATGCAAGTTCAAGAGATGAAAATGGTGCAAGAGTTGTATTGGTGTCGGCTAATGGCATAAATTGTAAGTTTTCCTTCCATTTAAAAGTTGAATGCACCATTATTTTGGTTGTTTTTTTCCAATAGTGGCATGGTGTGATGGTTGAGTTGTTGTGTGTTATTCTTTCCATCAAGGTTCAAACCCCATTGGGGTGGAAATTGTTTAGAATTTATCTTGGGGATGAGATCTCCCATTTGTGACCTCACAGGTTCATAGCTCTGGGTCAAAATCATTTACCCCTCTTTAAAAAAAAATGAATGCACTAATAAAATGGATTAATATTAGGCTTTTTTGTTGGGCTTGAACATAGTTTCCAAATATAGAATCAAATGTATAAAATTGCATGGTGATTCAAAACGTGTATTGTCTCAAGTTCTAGAAATATATGTTTCTAAGGAGAAGAGGTTATAAATGTATAAGAGTGATATGGGGGATAAAATTGATATGTTTCATGTCTTTGACATCAATTGTGTTGAAAGAGAAAATAATGAAATATTTTATGCCCTTGGTACATATTAGCTTCAAAATTTTATACTTCCCTAACAACTATCCATGGAAAATATGACATTAAAATTATTACTAGGTCTTGAATTTATGATAATATCCATATTTTGTCTCTTCAATGATGGTCAATAGATAAATATGTATTCTTAAACTGTATCCAAAAACTATAGGTCCACAGACGTAAATAATGAAGGGAGGAGTATGAATTTTAAATTGGTTATTTATTGGTCGCTCTTCTGGTGTGTGCGGTGGTTTGAAGGCGTGAGTGGAGTGGCTGTAGGGTGTTGGGTGTGGTAGATTGCGGCTATGTGGGGGGTGGAGGCTGGAGCTTTGGGTTTGGCGTCTGGGGGGTGCTGGTGGGTGTGGGGTTTATTTGTGTAGGGTGGGGTTCTCTTTCTTTTTTCGGTTGTGGTGGGTGCAAAGTGTGGTGCAATGGCTAGGATCTCTAAGGGTTTGGTGATTGCGGATGCAAAGTTGTCTCCAGGTGTGTCTGAGGATGTGCATGTTCCTTTGAAGGATACCTCATTTGTGGGTGAGAACTCTAAGCTTAAGAAAGTGAATGGTTGTTTGCCACGGAGTCAAGATCATCCAGTTTTGGTTCTCTCTTCGAAATCGGTTCAAGAGGATTTCTCTTACTGGACTCAACATGTTCTGATTTGTAATTTTTTGGGTATCTGTGTCTCTCTCTTGGCTTTGGAGTCTTGGATGCAGCGTACATGGCAGGTGGAGGGTGATTTTGATATTTTGGTGGCTGGGAATGGTTTTTTCTTGGTGGATTTTTTTGCATTTCAGATCGTAATCGGGTTTTTGAGGGAGGCCCGTATTTTTTCAACCAGGTGGGTTTGTTCATGAAACCCTAGCATGGGGGTTTCAATGCTATAGAGGATTTACCTTCTCGGGTTCTGGTGTGGGTCTGCCTGCCTTGGTTGCCCTTGGAATTCTGGAGAGAAGAAAATTTGCAACGAATTGTTGCTCTCCTAGGGAAGTCGGTTACCATTGCTCAGACTACTCTGATTAAGAAGGTATTTTCTTTTGCTCTCATCTGTGTTGAAATTGACCTAAATAATCCTTTGCTAGATTCTTTGGAAATTTGTATTGGCTTGGCTTCATGGATTCAATAGATAGATTATGAGTCCCTCCCCTTTCGATGTCAATTTTTTCATGAATATGGACACCTTCATCGACAATGCCCTCGGGTCTCCAGATTGGCTGGGGATTCTTCTCGTCCTCCTTCGGGGCCTTCGGTGGATAAGGGAGATAAAAGCAAGGTGCCTGTGGCTGAAGGGGGGCATGATAAGGATGGTTTCACTCCTATCAAGCCAAAAGCTAAGGGGAGAGGTCAAAAGCGACCCTTTAAGGACAAACAAACTGATCAAGGGTTTAATCGTTTTGAGGTTTTGGATAATCAGGCCTTGGAGGAGGGGATTCCTATTGAGATGGTACCTGGGGCTATCAGTATGGATACAGAGCTGGAGCAGGTAACTGTTGTTGAGAACCCTTCTCTTCCTTCAGAAACGGAGAATTATGGGCTTCCAGATGTTGCTGGCCTACAAGATGATATCATTTTAGCTGATTTAGCTAAGGAGGCTCTGTCCTCTGGTAAAGGTTGGGGGGTCTCTTATCTAGGGGTGCTACAACGCCCTCTCAAGAAGGGGCATTTTGAACACTCCTCTAAAGTTGGTCGTAAAAAGGATGTAGATAAGATTAAATCTACTAGGGATTTGCTAGTTGAGTCTGGGTCTATTAAGACCATTGGTACCCACTTCTCTCAACCTTCCTCATGATTATTCTATCTTGGAATGCAAGGGGGTTGAATAGTGCCTCCCGTCAGAAAGTTATTCACGATATGGTTGGGGTTCATTTTCTAGATATTTTTTGTGTTCATGAGACCAATCTTCAGGTGGACCTCATGCTTCAGCATGCTCCTCGTATTTGGTTCTCGGGTCAGTGTCAATGTATTGGTTCTAAGGGAAGCTCTAGAGGTTTGGCTCTTTTTTGGGATCCTCGTAAGGTTGTTCCTTGCTGGTGGATTTCTAGCCATTCCTCTATCTCGATCCAGTGGCTTCGGTTTTAGACTCTGGTGAGACTATTTTGGTTAGTAATGTTTATGCTCCAGTTGAATTTCAAGGTAAAGGCCAGCTTTGGGCCCATATTAGGTTTGTTAGGTCCTATGCACCTTACTTACCTTGGATCCTAGCTGGTGATTTCAATGTTGTTTTGTGTCTGGAGGATAAAAGAGGGGGGTTGTCGAGATTGGGTCCTACTTCTGATTTGTTCCAGGCTAATGTGGACTCTCTTGCTCTTGTTGATGTTGAACCTAGTAATGGCTTATTTACTTGGAATAATAGGCGGAGTGGGCCAGAGGTGATTTTCGAGTGGTTGGATAGGTTTCTTGTTTCTTGTTTTTGGGTTGGGGGCAGTCTGGTTATTGGCTCTGAGATTCTGGACTGGTGTGGCTCTGATCATTGGCCAATTAAGTTTTCAGCTTCCCCCTTTCCTAATCCAAAGAATCCTCCTTTCAAATTTTAGCTTATGTGGCTCCGTGATTCTTCTTTGTATAATCTTGTTGAGCAGTGGTGGTTGGATGGAGCCTCGACATATGGCTCAGCTATGTACTCTTTTGTTAAGAAGCTGCAAAGTGTCAAGTATCATCTTAAGCATTGGAATTGGCTTTGTTTTGGCAATTTTCGGGCCAAGAAAAGGGAAGCACATGAGCGTCTTGCTATTGTTACTCATCAGATTAGGGATCTGGGATTTTTAGAGGTTCTTGGGCATGCTGAGTCCCAGGCTCTTAAAGTGGTGGAGTGGGAACTTCGTGAGGAGATATTCTAGAAACAGAAGGCTCGGGTTGATTGGCTTTGTGAGGGCGATAGGAATACTGCCTTCTTCCATCACTCTGTGCAGACTCATCGGAATAAGTGTTATATCTCTTCTCTTATTAACTCTGAAGGCTTATTTTTATCCTCACAACATGCTTTATCTAGAGAAGCTCACCAATTCTACTCCTCTCTGTTTACTGACGATTCTCTTCCTTCTAATATTGAGGATAATATGATTCTTTCTTGTATTCCTTCTTTGGTCTCTAATGAGTTGAATGCTTCTTTTATGCGCCCGATTAGTTTGTCTGAAGTGGAGGAGGTTGTTTTTGGGATGAATAAGGGGAAGGCTCCTAGCCCTGATGGGTTCCCTATTGATTTTTTCCAAGAGTTTTGGGAAATTGTGAAGTTGGATCTGGTGGAGGTTATCTAGGAATCTTTTCATAACAAGCAGATGCTTCGGGCCTTTAATGCTACTTTTCTTGTCCTCATTCCTAAGAAGGAGGGTGCGGATAGGTTTGATTTCTTTCAACCTATTGCACTTTGTAATGTGGTGTATAAGATTATTATGAAATTGATTGCAGAGTAGCTTAAATCTTGCTTTCCTGTTGTTATCTCAGAGGAACAAGGAGGTTTTGTGGCTGGTCGACAGATTTTGGATGGGGTGGTGATCGCCTCTGAGGTCATTCATTCCATGGTGATCTCTAAGGAAAGGTCTATGTTCATCAAGCTGGATATGGCTAAACATAGTTAAATGGAGTTTCCTTCAGAAGATTTTGTTGGCCTTTGGGTTTTCTTTTGACTGGGTGAGTTGGACTATGAGCTGTGTGACCTCCTCCTCCTTTTCAGTTATTGTGAATGGGGAACCTTCTGAACTTTTTGGTGCTACCAAGGGCCTTCGTCAAGGGGGTCTGCTTTCTCCCTATCTCTTTATTCTTATGGCTGAGAAGCTTGGTCACTTTCTTAAGTCTCGGGTCTCTCAGGGTGGGATTCATGGTTGGCAGTGGGGGATGGGTATGCCTACTCTTTCTCACCTCTAGTTTGTGGATGACACCTCTCTTATGGGGTTGGCTCATCTTCGTGAAGCTGAATCCTTTAGGCAAGCTTTGGACATCTACCTTGCTGCTTCAGGTCAGAAAGTTAATGAGCAGAAGTCTTCTATTTTTTTCTTTAATACTCCTTTGGCCATCCAGAGGAGGATTGCTGCTATTTTGAGGTTTCAAATTGGTTCTCTCCCCTTTGTCTATCTGGGGATTTCTCTTGTAATTGGTCGTCAACCGAGATCCTCTTGGCAGATGTTGCTTGATAAGTTGAGGAAGAAGGTAACACATTGGACTCATCGATGGTTGTCTACTGCTGTTAGAATTACCCTCCTTTAGTCTGTTATCCAGGCCCTTCCCATCTACAGGTGTTTTGTTCAATTGGCCCCTATGTATTTCCTTTGGGAATTTGATGCTCTCTCTTGGCAATTTCTTTGGAGTGGTAACTTGATGACTTCTAAATGGATCCTTTTTAAATGGGATTATGTGTGTAGACCAAAGCAGGAGGGTGGTCTCAGTTTTCGCTCTTCTATTTTGAATGGGAAAGTTCTTGCGGCGAAGCTTTATTGGCGTTGGTGTACTAATCAACACCAGTTGTGGGCCCGTGTTCTTAATTGTAAGTATCTTCATGGTGTTGCTTCTCATGAGGTTCCCTGCTATCCTTTGGAGGGGAGTGGTTCTATGATTTGGTCTACTCTGAAAGTGGGAGCTCAGTTGATTAAGCGTGCACTTTTCTAGATCTGTCACTCAGGATCTCAGGCTCTTTTTTGTTGGGATTCTTGGGATGGTCACCCACCTACTATGTCTTCTTTTCCTCATCTTCAACCCATCTATGATGTTTTTACTGCTGCTAGTTGGGACACCATTGAGCATTACAAGATTGTTGAGCATTGTGGCTCTGTTGTTTCTTTTCGCTAGAAGCACCCTTTTGAGTGGCCTCCTAGGGGCTCTGAGGGGAATAGGTGGGAGATTGCTCAACTTTTGGCTTCCCGAGTTTGCAATTCGTTTAGGGGACCTAATATTTTAGCTTGGGATGGTTCTAATATGTCTAGGAAGTACTCTGTGTCTAATGGCTATAAGAAATTGGGTCGACAGTTGTTTGGGGATATTGAGGTCCCTTGGTGGAAGTATGTTTAGCATAAGTTGTCTTGGCCCAAGTGCAATTTCTTCATGTGGTTGGTGGCTCAAAACCGGTGTCTTACTTGGGATAATTTATGCAAGCGGGGTTTCTAGGGTCTCTCTTGTTGTGTGTTGTGTTGTGAGGCTGAGGAGTGTGCTTCTCATCTCTTCTTCCAATGTTCCTATGCTCAGGAGATTTGGCATCTTTGGTCGCGAGTGTGGAATGTGCCATGTACGCATGTTTCCTCTCTGGCTGAGTTTGTGGATCGAGGGAGTAAGGCCCTTGTTTCTACTTCCTTTCTTCAAGCTGCTTGGGCGATTGGCCCTTCCTTCATTATTTGGAATCTTTGGTTGGAGAGGAATCATCAGATTTTTCAGGATGTGATGATGGGGGCCCCTCGCTTGTGGTGGAAAATTTTGCATTCTTTGGGAGAAACGATCATGGCTAAGTGTGATCTGACTGATTCAATTGCTCCTTCTGATGTTGGTTGTTTCAACTGCCTTCATCTTCCTCCTTCGCATCGGCAGCCTATACGCAACAGGTGTAGGCATCCAACACCAAAGGTGAATAGGGAGGGAAGATGGTCTCCTCCTCCTCAAGGCATCCTAAAAATTAATTCAGATGGTTCTTCTTGTGGAAACCTTGGTCATGCTGGAATTGGTGGTGTTGGTCGGGATAGCTCTGGGGATGTTCAATTTATTTTCTCTATTTATAAGGGTCTACATACTAATAATCTTATGGAGGCTCAGGCAATTTTACTAGTTGTGGAGCATAGCAATCAATTGGGGTGGCACAGGATTATTTGTGAATCTGATTCCCAGGTTGTGGTGAACTTGCTGAACAGGCGTAGGTTAGATGATGTCAGTTGGCACCTGGCTTTGATTATTGAACGAATTCTCAATCTCTGTGTTTCTCTTGAGTCTGTTACTTTCACTCATATTCCTAGGGAGTGGAATGGTGTTGCTGATTGTTTGGCTAAATGGGCTTCTGATCATATTCATGATTGGAATTTGGTTCATTGGGGTCAATTACCCCCTGATTTGTCTCAACAGTTGGACCATTTGGTGGAGTTGGATAAGGCTATGTAATGACTTTGCTCTGTAATTTTCTCTTGTTTTAATATATTTTTACCCCTCTTTTATGTTAAAAAAACTATAAGTCCACAATCCTAGAAAATATTCTCATCTATAGGGTCAAGGGGTTGTCTTCAACAAGGTAATAGGGGAGTTCATCAATAGATTAAGGGTGCTTGATGGCCTACAATAAGTGTAAGTAATCTCTCTAGTTCTTTGACTCAAGTTAAAATTAAGAGTGTGTTCCTACAAGTATCCTCAATAGGTTTTGACATCAAATAAAATTTACATTAATAGTAACAATTAATATCTATATCCAAATATACCATTGAGCCCAAACTCTAGATCACTAAGTCAAAATCAACTAGCTACATATGACTTCTATATAGTTGATAACACCTTACACATACACCTATAGGTAACAAAATAGTTTCAATCCCTTAAGATGATTTCTATTATTGATTTTAATACATTGGCAAGGTGCAATATGCATGTAAAGATTATCTAATAATTTAACAGTTGTATTCCACTTAAGATTTATCCTTGATTTATAAAAATAAATGTTGAACAACTTGCACAAAGATAATATAAATCTAACCTAAGATTACAATTAAATAGAGTGGATTTTTTTTAAAATGAGTTCCAACAAACCTAGTGCTGACATAGATAGAGGGTCTAGAGGTGGGACTATCCAATCATGTAGTCAAGAGTTAGCAAAGAAAAAATACGATAAATGAAAAAAAAATCTCCTTGATTCAATGTAATCTAATGATTACATAATGATTATTTTCTTGTTACATGTAGATCACATATTAAAGAAAAATTTAGTGTATGTGATAATGAAGATCCACTTAATTTACATAATAATGCTATAAAATGGTTTCATATATATGATATTTATTATGTTTCTGTTTATGAGCTTATAGTTGCTTTTATAGTCTATTTTTTGGGTCTTTTATCCTATTCTTACAACACTTTGTTGTAATTCCTCTCTTCCTTAAAACATTAATTTATTATACATATGTTTAAATATATTGATGGAACTTATTTTGAGTTATCAAAATAAATCCATCTCCCTACTCATTCTCAAAGCCTGATTAATCATAATTCGGCCATCGCCTCAAATCCTATGTGTACTCCTAGAGTCATAATTAATATAATTCTTCAAACACCATTATCTAATATACTATATTTTTCTCCCATTATAGTAGGAGGTCTCCCTATTGCAAGTATGTGCAGTTGGTATTATCATTGTTGTCAACAAGATTATGTGTTATCATTGGTATCAACTATATAAGAAGGATTTTGTTACAAGAATGTGCAGTAGGCATTAAGTTGGTGTTGTCACCGATGATACTTTGATTGGTTACATTATGTTGCCATTATTAAGATACTAGTGTCAACATCTAATGTTGCTAGATAATAAGATATTTTTTATGGATATGTGGTTGAGTTGCTATGTTGAAGTTGGCTTGGTGGTGATGAGAAAGTGTTGAAGATATTTACGATGTGTCTCGAGTGCTTGGTTTCCAAGTTCTTTTCAGAAAATTGAATCAAAAGAGGAAATAGTGTGTTGCAATGTTGTTTTGTGTTATAGAGTAGCATTATGGTTTTGCTCTACATTTCCTATGGGTTAAAGATATTCCTGTGCATTTCATATATGTTAATCAGAGGTGTTTAGTGGTGTTATATTTATATTTTGGTGTGTTAGATCATTGTGAAGAAGAAGTTGTGTTCACTAGTGTGTGAACTGTGTATCTCAGAGGTGTTTGTGATAAATGATTTTGCTCCACATTTATCCACAAAGTGGTTTCAAGTCTTATAGATTTGGAAGTATGTCAATAGTGTTTGCATATTTATTCAGTTGAATGTGTTCAATATTTGGTGCTTCAAAAGTTAGTTTGTTAAGTTGCAATGCATGGCAAGACTGTCTTACTATACTGGGTGTGTATATTCTTCAAGTGAAAGTTGTTGAGAAGGATTTTTTGGATTTCAAGGTGTTAGTGGAATATTCCAGATTTTGTTCAAGTGAAAAAAAAAATTGTGATTTTTCTTTGGATCAAAGGAAGCGTGTGCTCAAATTTTAATGGTGTTAACATAGGTTTGGCTGACCTTCGGTGTTTACAGTACTTGTGAAGTTGCTTTAGTGTTTGTGAAAGTGTGGTGTGGCATGTATGGATGTATTTAGATCCTAGCTAAGGTGTGTGGTGGTCTTCCTTCTTTCTTTCCACCACAAGAATGTTTTGGTATTGACCTAATTTGAATTTGCATGGTTGAGGTGCATAGCCGACCTTGGAGAATATTTTCAAGGTCAGAGATGGTATAAATAAGTGATGAGTTCTTGAGTGATGATAAAATAGAAGTGTGAGATGTGAATTTCAAAGTTGTAAGGTGTAAATTTTTGAAGTGTAGAATGAGGTTTCATGTGTTAGATTACTGAATGCAGTCAGTAGAAGGTGTCTACAATTCTTTAGTGAGACTATGAAGGTGTTGGTGATGCTATGGTGGATTTCTCATTGTAACACTCTTCTCTATCTTCTTTTCTATTTTTGCAATGAGCCTTTCTTTCTTCTGGGCAATGATCCCCTTGTAATCAATATTGATATTACTTTATATTGTGAGCTAATCCTCACCGTGTTTTCTCCTATCTTGGGTTTTCCATGTAAATTTGATGTTTCATTGTGTATGGTATTGCATTGATTGTGTTTTTGTTACCTGCTTTCATAATAAATCATTCTAATAGATTAAGGGATAATTGAATTAATGTGGATTTGAATGTTTATAAGGGTTTTGAAATTTTAAAGTTCAACAATTGTACCCCTCTCAGTTGTCTTGTGCATTCAACAATTGGTATTAGAGAAAGGTTCCTTCAAAGAAATATTAATCGCTTGAGGTAGATCTAATATGGCACACAAGAAATATGTTCCTATGTTTGATGGATTAGGTTATGCATTCTAGAAGGAAAAGATGAAAGCTTTTCTAGTTTCTCTTGGATTTGAGATTTGGAAGTATGTTGAGGAAGGATATACTATGCCTGAAAATGGTTCAAGTAATGATGATGAGATCAAGGCCTATGAAAATAATGGTAAACCAAGGTATGTTGTCTTGAGTGATCTTGCTAATTCTTAATTAGTGAAAGTTATGAATATGCAATCTGCTAGAGAAATTTGGGTAAAGTTAGAAATCATTTATGAAGGAGATGACAAGATCAAACAAGCTAAGATGCATAATCTGAAGATCATGATTGAAACCATGCAAATGTCTAAAGATGAAAACATCATAAGCTACTTGTAGAAGGTAGATGAAGTTGTCAATAGTATCAGAGGTCTTGGTGGAGAACTAAAAGAAGTGGTAAAGAAGGTACTCAAAACTCTTCCTAAAGCTTATATTCATAAAGTTTCTACTATTGAGGAATTACAAAATTTGAATCAATAAACCAAAGATCGTTTGTATGGTTCCTTAACTACTTTTGAGATGAGAGAATTTGGTACAAATAATACAAAATTTGAGACTACTTTTAAGGCTTGCAAATCGTAGAAGACCATGGAATCAGACTAGGAGGATATTGATGATGTGGATGAAAATTTTATAAGGAGGATGAAAAGGGTACTGGTAAGTATAGAGGTAAGTTTCCTTTCAAATATTTTAGTTGTGGAAAGATAGGTCATTAGGCTTCAACATGTCTAAAAAGAGATTTGAATGACAAAAATAAGGATAACAAAGGTAAGATGATTAAGAAAAAATATTATGTTAGAGAAGATGCAAGTATATTTGATGATGAATTTGATTATGGGGATGACGATGATGGTGAATGCTTGTTCATGGCTTTAAAAAATGAAACTAATTCTACTAAATCTAAGAAATTTATGAAAGAAAGTGCTCCAAAAGAAAGTGATAATAGTAAAGGCACCTTGGTGTCTTCTTTTCATGATAGACAGGAGAAGGACTATTGGATCATTGATAGTGGATGATCTAATCATATGGCCGGTGATAAGAGTAAGTTTGTTAAACTTGAAAAATATGAAGGAAGACTTGTTAGGTTTAATAATGATACATCTACTAAGATATGTGGAAAACGTTCAATCTATTTTGATGGGAAGCATAACACTAATGATGTTTTTTATGTTAAGGGC
>VDFB02000003.1:354885009-355010384 GCA_007258455.2 Sequoia sempervirens | reverse complement strand
TATTATAGAAAAAACTATTTTTTAAAAATAAAAATGTAACATTAAAATGAATCATTTCTAAGGTGTAAATTATGAAAGGCGTGTTCTTAAAAATATAATAATTAATTATACTATAATGACCTAATTTTAGATAAATAAATAATTAATAATTAAAATTTGTAATGGATTGTATCTTAGAAAATACTGCCATATCATGAATTCATTGACATGAAAATATGCATTGCACTATTTTCCTCATTTATTAAATAATTCAAGCCATTCCCCAATATCCTCAAAGTATTTTATTTCCATTTATTCAATCCACCTTCACCTATATCCCTACCTTCAAATTCCTATCAGCCTTCTCTCTTACCTTAACCTCACTCCTTTCCTACCTCATCCTTTCCTCTACCACCTTATTTTCCTCCAACTATACCTCTTTCCCCATGCATTTATCCTCCTACCTACTCCTTCTCCTCCTATTCCTTCTCACTTCATCTTCTTCTTCTCCCCCATCTCTTCTCACTTTCTCCTCCCCTTTTTATACATAGTATTATGAATCTTCTTTCTATCTCCTCCAAATGATAATTGATGACCCTATATTCTACCACACCATCTTCTCCCTCTTTCCTCTCCTCTTTCTATCATGTATTATTTACCCCTAATTATTCTAATTTGAACAATTTTATTCTCTCCTCTAATTCTACCCCTTTTGATTACCCCAATATTACCCATAGTTAATTCTCTTTGAAATTACAGTATTAAAGAAAAAATTAATGTATGTAATAATGAAGATGATTTGATTTCTATTTTCCACTTAGTTTACATAATGATGTTATAAAATGGTTTCATATATGGGTATGTAGGATCATGATGGGTAAAAAGAGTAGCAATATTATAGGTATTTGTAGGTATGTGGCTGATGACTTTTACAAAAATTGATTAAACGAAAATGGTTTTAGGATATTCTCAGATTTTCACCAATATAAATTATGCTTTGCGTTGAATTTAATAAATAATTATTATTCATTTTCTATTTGAATTATGACTAAAATCCCGATTGATAAGCTGATTGAAAAAAATCTATAGCTTTCAAATGATATCACATTTTGAATCCAAAACATGTGTGTCACATTCTATGATTCACATACTATAGGATTAAAAGAAAAATTAAATTTCATGAAGTTTTGACCAAGAGTTAAGGTGGTTAGACATACGAGTTTTATATTTTTTTTAAAAGTTGTAATAAATAAATCATAATTAATTATTTACATAGAAATAAATTACAAAAAAATATGCATCATATCAGGACATGAGTCCTCTAATTATATATAAAATAGAATAAAAAAATATTATCATTTTATTATGGTTAGGGTGGCCATATAGACACCTACTTCTTATTTTTTCACGAAATTCAAGTACCTCTTGCATTGAAATTTTAAATTTTTCACCAAATAGATTTTATTATTATTTACTTAAATAAAACCTAGTAGTTTAGAAACAACATTCAATTTTCTATAGATTCTATTGTTACATATTTTTGAAATAATATAGATAGCTTATTCAAATTTTATGTCAAGTTGTCTAACATTAGATCTAAGATATAATTAGAGTTGAAAAAGGAAGCCAAAGAGTACATTGAACATCATGGAGTAGTGTTGTTGTGGTCTTCTCTAGATTTTTGGCGGTCCTTTTTTGGACCCTGTTGTCTCTTTGTTGCTGTCGTTTCTTTTTGGGACAGCTGTCTGTTTACTTGGAATTTTTTTGGTCTATCTTTGTATGTTTAAACTTTGTGGTTTTAGGTCCCTGTAAAACCTATTTTTCCTTTTTCAAAACATTGAATTTTTGAATTTTTTGCCATAAGGGCATTTTTTCCATATGATCTACGCACATACCCATATATGGCATTTATTATGTTACCTTTTATAAGCTTATAGTTACTTTGATAGGCCATTTTTTGGGTCTTTTATCATATTCTTACAACACTTTGTTGTAATTCCTCCCTTCCCTAAACAATCAATTCATTACACATATATTTAAAGATATTAATGGAACTTATTTTGAGTTACCAAAATCAACCCCTTACCCTACTCATTTTGAAAGTCCAATTAATCATAATTCACCCATTTCCTCTAATGCTATCTATACTTCTCCTAGAGTCATAATTAATATAAGTCTTCAAACACCATTATCTAATATACTATATTTTTCTCCCATTATAGTAGGAGGTCTCCCTATTCCCCCTAGCATTCATAAATTTTTTTTTTCTAAAAGTAAAATTTCCTTACAATAGATATCATTCTATTGTCCATACCTATGATACTAGTTGCAAGAGAAAGAATGCATTCATCCCTACTCTCCATCAACTAATATTAATCTTTGTCCTTTATCTCTCCATAAGGTATGTGACCTCATCAAAAAAGATACAAGAAGTTACACATGCTAAGATTCACTATGAGACATTCTTTAATCTGTGTCCACTTGTAATTTAACACATTCATCCCTCTCCCATCCACTAATATTAATCTTCATCTTTTACCTTTTCATAAGATATGTGACCACATAAAAAAGATACGAGAAACACATGATAAGATTTCACTATGAGACCTTTAATCTTTGTCTACCTATAAGGAAATGCATTCATCCCTACTCTCCCATCCACTAATATTAATCTTTGTCCTTTACCTCTCCATAAGATATATGACCTCATTAAAAATATATAAAAACACAAGCTAAGATTTCACTATAACTAGACCTTCTTTAATCTTCGTCCACTTGTAAGGATTTATAGAAATCCATGTTAAATCAACAAATCAAGTCACTGCGAATGCTTCCATGCTCAAATAGGTTTGGAATGTCTTATTTTCTTCTTTAGAGATTCCTTCTCTCTATTATTTGAAGAATCTCTCCCCTTGTCATTATGGATGTACATACGAAAATTGATGTTGATGGTTCGTTAAAGAAAATCATTTTGGCCTTATATTTATAGTATTGACTTAATCATTTTAAAATTAATCTCGAACACACTTACAAAAATCTAACATGTCCATCTACGACTTTTCACAATATTAGTAGGGACCTCCATGGAAGTATTACATAACTGCCTTTTCGGAATCTATCACATAGAAAACCATTACACAACTACCTTTTTGGAATCTCAAATAAGAAAGAAGGTTTAAGACTGCATTCATGGCCAAATTGAAGGCCCTAAAAGAGAAGAAAGTTAGACTGATTAAATTCTGTGAAACTCGTACAGATGACTTATTGAACATGGAAACCAAAGGATATATATGCACAGCTCACTCATTTATGAAAGCCTTCTTAAGAACACCCACAGCGTACAGAAGATTCCAGAATATAACACTGAATTTTTGAAATAGTCAGGAATGAAGGAACATTTTTATTTCATTAAAAACACTTCAATTAACTTAGTCTCATAAACCTGTACAACTCATGGCATTTCCCACAGCAGGAACGGATCCACTTCCTCATGCATGGAATCTTCAGTTGGCTGTGGTTTGGCATCAGTGAGATATACAAATTCTTCAACATCAGGAGATCCAGTGCGCAGGAGGAATACAAGCTTATCATACTGAGAACGCATATTCATGAGCTCTTCATGTTTGGCTGCCAACTGGGATTCCAGCTTCGATATTTTCTCCATTTGCTCGTGGAATAAAGCGCCAGTTCCATTGACGGGATCCTTCACTCTCACACTTGCTTCATACACCATATTGCTTATTGCAGTTGCTCTTAGCTCAGACTCTACACCCTAAACAAACAATCACATAAATATGTAAGTTACACTATAAAAGCAATACAAAACTATAGTTTTTTAACACAAAAGAAATTTTATGAGCAAAGTTTACAAATTACTTGAAGTAGTTTGACGATATAGCTGGTTCCAAACACTTTATGCACAATTGCGAACTTGTGTGGATCATCCCAAGGAAAATGAGGAGCCAAAATACATTCTTCTGAACATTTTTTGCGATTCATTCGACAGGCCGCACAGGATGGAATCTTTCCCTTTCCCATCTCTGGTTGCAGTAAAACCCACATGTAAGTATTTTATAATGCAGGCTGATCAATAATTTCCAAAAATGTGCACAGGAAATTGGTGTGGGGCCATTTTGAAATCAAGTCGCTCCTTTTAGTGAACGGAATTCAAAACTTGA
This sequence comes from Sequoia sempervirens, assembly GCA_007258455.2. Classification (NCBI taxonomy): domain Eukaryota; kingdom Viridiplantae; phylum Streptophyta; class Pinopsida; order Cupressales; family Cupressaceae; genus Sequoia; species Sequoia sempervirens. Next base: position 355,006,227 of record VDFB02000003.1, on the reverse strand, counting down.
AGATAATTCAGACAGACCACATTTGGGCCAAGTACACGTTCACATGGAACTACATAAACACCAAGGGAGAGGAGCCAATCATGGGTCGGGTTTGTGTCGTGGGTATAGAAGATGACAATTTGGGACCCACTTGTCGGTAATATTAGTTTTCAATAATTGGTATAATAAAGACAACATTTTAAGGTATGACGAGGATAGGTTGGGTATATAACACACGAGTTCTTTTAATTGGAGTGTCTTTTAATATAATGGCTAGTTTATGCGTTATATTCATGATATTGAAATTGAGAAATGCGTTGTATGTGTGGTGTAAAATATTGAATATTTTACAAATTGTGGTTCGTATAATGTACAATAGATATTTTGAGTAAAATTAATTTTTTGAAAAAAACAATTCAAAAATTAATGGCGTGGAGTGGAAAGTGGCGCGGGAGCGAAGGTTGGCAAAGTAGGGAAGGCTGGTGAGACTCTAAAGAACGATGGTGAGTGCCAGAGGAGAGATGATAGCGTAAAGCTACACTAGGGGTATGAAGCAACCGATGAAAAACTAATGGGTTCACAACATGATCATTTGCCTCAATGGGTATTTGCAGAGGGGTGATGGGTGGACAAGTGCCACCCATTTTAGTGGAGGAAGGAATCAGATCTCAGGGATGGAGTGCCCCTGTTCGCAAAAGGCATGATACCCCTGAATCACCTGCACCCATGGAAGGATTGGGAGTAGCTCAAAGCATAACCAAAATTGGATTCGCAAAAGCCATGATTCACTAGATTCACCATGGAAGCATAGCCAAAATTGGATTTGGCCATATTTGACTCAGTAGCAAAAGTCAAGCAAGAGGCGAAAGGGTTGGGAAGAGTGGCTGACCCACAAAAGATCGAGCAAAAATTGAAGGGTCAAGAGAGTGTGGAATGCTTAGTGACCTAAAGAGAGTCAAGCTATGGTGGAGGAGCGCAACCCTTATCAGAAAGCTGAAGGAGTGCTGGAAATTGATGTCGCTGAGGAAATCAAGGCAAACATGGCTATTGTTAGGGATTTTGCATTCATCTACCGCTTCATTGGTGGTACGCCTGATCAAGCCTCGATCAAGTGCTAGATCAAAGAGTGTTGGGAAATGGAAGTCCTAATAAGGTTCCTACCAAAAGATTTATTTCTAGTAGTTTTTGCAAATGAGGAATCAAAAAAGCGGGTCATGGAGAGCAACTTGTGGTTCAGGAATGATATTCCCCTATACATACAGCCTTGGAATCAAAACTTTGATCCGGTAAAAATGAGGCCATATGATCATCTTGTTTGGATTAGGCTCTACAATCTTCCAATGGAGTATTGGACTAGCGATTGTCCAGAAAAAATTGGTCATTCTTTGGGCTCCCTAATGGAGACTGACATGAGTATCTTGGACGACAACCTATACAAATACGCCAGACTGAAAGTTGCAGCAATTGATACCATTCCTCATAACATTTTCCTTTTGGTGGATGAGGATCATTGGTTCCAGGAGATTGAAGTTGAAAACTCAAAAAAATTCTACCTCAAATGCGATGCTCTGGATCACAAAGAGTCATAATGCACCAAAGGAATGAAGAAAGTTTGGAGGAAGAAGCCACATGAGGATCAGCCTCCTTCCATCCCTAGGGCCTCTCATGTTGCCTCTGCAGAGATGAAAATTCAATTGGGTGATGTTACGAAAGGTGGTGCAGATTGGGTGCCTTCTGAAAAACCCCCTGAAGCATTGATGATGGAAAGAAAGTGGATGACTAGCAACTAAAGTCCCCTCTTCAGGGGAAGAGCCATGGTCGAGAGCAAATTGAGGATGCTGAAGTCACCTCTTTGGCAAGTGATGATCTTAATTCAAATTTTGACCCGGATGATGTGCTAGATGTCATCGAGGATAGATACATCTCTCAATAAGCAACAAAGCACCTAGGTGTGGGAAAAGTCGGCATAACTGGTAACCCTCGAGAAAGGAAATCCTTCAAGCAATTGAGGGAAGAGAATGCAGCTACAAAGAACTTCCCCAACATTACCAAATTATTAAGTACCAAGGGAGCAAGCCCCTCCCTTGGGAAACAATGAAGATAACAACATGGAATGACAGGCGATGCCTAGTTAGGTGTCATTTTCAGAAAAGCACAAACAACATTATTCTCCTACAAGAAACTAAGCTCATTGGTGTAGATGGGATGAATTTTTTTAAATATTGTTGGCATTGGAATGGTTATTTCCAGGACTCTTGGGGTAATGCGGGGGGATTAGGACTACTGTGGAAAGAAGTTGTGGTCTCTATGGAAGTTATCAGCTCATCTGCAAAATGGGTGGTAGCTAAGGTATTTGATCTGGGTCTTAATTGTCATTTTGTGATCATTAATTGTAGACATGGAAAATTAGCATCATGCATTTAATTAGTTCATATTCATCTTTTCATCAAATAAATCAAGTTCATTAAATTCAATCTCTAAAGTCCTCCATTCAAATTAAATAAATTCATCTTTAATCATCCCCTTTAGCTAAATAAATCAAATATTTATTTAATTAAATCTTTATCATTTTCCATCTCCTTTTGATTTAGTTTAATCCATAAATCTAAGTCAAAAAGTCAAATAATCTAATCCCTCATTAAATTAATCTAATCTTGATTAATTTAATCTAAACTCATGTCACATTATCTAGATTTTCCCACTTGCACAAATAAATCATTTAATTGATTTATTAAAACTTCTTGTTTCCATCAACATGGCATAATAGAGAATATTCTCTCAAATTTGAATTCAAATCAAGTTGACTTGTCCCTTCCAACATAGCATTAATTCTCCTCTTACATGTCCCTCACTAGGCATTTAAGATCCCTTCTTCTCCCTCCAACAAGCCAAATTTGAAATTTGAAAAGGCCACCTAATGTCATTTATTGGCACATTTACCAAAAGTTGCACACCCTTGGCCCATTCACATGGTGACAAGTGTCTCCTTCCTATTAGTTGAATCTTTGTCCCACATTCACCCATTTTGCATGTCTGTCAATCATTCTCTCATATAAATAGAGAACTCATCCTTTGCATCTACACACACAATCTTCACGCAAAGTTACTCTCTCCATATTGAGAGATAATTTTTCCCATTATCATTAGCATCATTGATTTGTCAAGGGTTGGGAAATGGTCCCTTCTCACAACAAAGTGACACCAATCCACTATGGGATAGGTATGCATTTGTGCTTCTTTGATATTTTCAATTAGTTTATTTTGTCATTTTGTTTGTGAAGTATGGTGTATTATCTCATAGGAATTTGTAGGTTTGCATGAACTAACCCCATTACTAATGAGTGTTGGAGTTTAGATTGTGTGCAGATTTAGGGGTGCTCACAAATGTTTACAGACTAACAAAAACAAAGGAGAGGGTTGTTCTCTGGTGCTTGGTGCTAGACTTTTCCCACCCATACTTAAGGGACAAATTGATCATTGGTGAAGATTTTAATGCCATTTTGGATTTGTTAGAGAAGAGCGGTGGGGTTAGAAGTGTCTCTCAAGAAACTATAGATTTTATAAGCTTTGTGGAAAAGGCTAGGTTAGTTAACTGTCCTACAGATAATGGTGTCTTTATTTGGGCCAATAAATGCAAGGATTTCACTACTATCATTGAGAGATTGGATAGATTCTTAGTCTCTCTGAGCTGGAGCAATTTCGGTATACAAGTCCAAGCTGGCATTCAACCTGCTTCGATTTCGGACCACTTCCTAATGGAACTAATGATCATCAATTGAAAGGAATCATTGAAGCAAAGTTTCAAATTCCATAATATGTGGTGGTAGGATAGTAGCCTTGTTGGCCCGCTGGAAAGCTGGTGGAAGGAAGCTAGGGTGAGGTTCAATCAGTTTCAAAGTAGTAAAGAAACAACAGATCATTAATAAAAAATTGAAAGATGGGAATAAGGAGAAGTTCCAAAACATATTCTTGGAGAAAAAAAAGGTGGAAAATGAGTTGGAAGCCCTCAATGAGAAAGAAACCAAGGATGACATGAGGAATGAAGAATTCTTCAAAGAGAAAGAGTTGAATGCAAAGCTGGCCAAACTCCTCAAGACGGAGGAAATTAATTGGAGGGACAAATCAAGGGAGTTTGGCTTAGCGAGGGTGACTCAAATTCCAAGTTCTTCAATGCTTTAGTGCTGGCTAGGATGGAAACTAACAAGATATAAGAAATTCAAACTATGGATGGTCTCATCGCTCGTGGTCTATCTGAGGTGGGCAAGGTGGCAGTTGTAATTTTTAAGCACCTACTTGGAGACAAAAGGTTGTAGGAAGTTTATGGTAGTATCCTAGAATCAATAAGAAAGCAATTATATGAAGCTAACAACAATATGCTATGCAACATGGTGACTAAAGAAGAAGTTAAGACTACCTTATTTCAGCTACACTCAGGCAAGGCACTGCGGCCTGACAAGTTCACAACAAGATTCTTCTAGTCATGTTGGAGCTTTGTTGCGGATGACTTGTAGAGAATTGTGGAATATTTTTGCAGGACAAAGAGGTTTGTGAAGGATCTGAACAACTCAGTGATTTCCCTGGTCCCAAAAAAATCCTAAATGCTAGTCCTTTTGTGATTACAAGCCCATTTCACTATGCAACACTGTATATAAGGTGATAGCTAAGGTACTTGCCAATAGACTCAAATTGGTGTTGGGAAAATAAGTTTCCATAGAGCATAATGGTTTCATTCCCAATTGATAAATCACAGATTGCATCCTGTTAGTATCTGAGGTTGTGCATACACTTAAGACAAGCGAGAAGGTGGGGATGATAATCAAACTGGACGTTTGTAAGGTATATGATAAATTTTCTTGTGGATTTCTTATGAAGCTTATGGAGAAGTTGGGATTCAATATTCAATGGTGCAAACTTATATTCTATTACATCTCCTATGTCCATTTCTTGGTCTTGATAAATGGAACACTGCATAGTTTCTTTCAGGCCACCAAGGACTTAGACAGGGTGACCCCATATCACCATTCTTATTTGTGATCATGGTCAAATATTTAAGTTGTTCCATCAAAAACAAATGCCAGCGGTTGGAATGGAAGGGTGTGTGAGTGGCTCCGAATGTGGATCCAGTTACTCACTTGCAATTTGCTAATGACACCACTATGCTTGGAGAGGCAAGCATAAGGGAAGCTGCCAGATGTATCAAAGGGGTGCTTGATGATTATGAAGAACAATCAAGCTAGAAAATGAACAAAGAGAAATCATGTATATACCTTTCAATACAAGGTTGCCACTGCAACAGGCCATCACTACAATATTGATGTTTCAAGTGGGGAAATTGCCAACAAAATTCCTTGGGGTGAAATTTTTTGATGGTGCATGCAAAGAAAAACACTAGGATGAGGTGGTTGGAAATTGTAGAGATAAGGCAATGGCATGGAAGAATAACTAGCTCACATTGGCTGGGAGAATAACAATGGATAAGGTTGTATTGTCAGCAATCCCGATATATACTATGTTGTGTTATGAAGTGCCTATGAAGGTATAGGATGACATGGAAAGGGTTTTGAAGAAGTTCCTATGGGAAGGCTCCAAGAATGAAAAAGGAATATTGCTCATAGGTTGGGATACATGTAAGGAAAAAGAGGATGGTGAGGCTGGATTGCAAAATATTAGACTCCAAAATACTACCTTGGGTGCCAAATTGGTTTGGAAGATGTACAAGTACCTTGAGAAGCTGTGGTGTCGTATCCTACAGGAAAAATATCTAGATAGTAGGGATCCTTCTAGAATCTTAACAATAGAAAATGTCGAAGGCGGATCAGTGGTGTGGAAGTACATTATAAACTACAGATCCTTAATCACTTGCCACCTTTCATGGAGAATTGGGGACTATAGGCAGGCTTTGTTCTAGATGGACTCTTGGGATGGCCATAAAATTTTGGTAGAAATGTCCAATCTGGGTCAATATGTGGATAGGCTACAAGAGGATTTTGGAATCAAGGTGGCAGACTATGTGTGTCGAGATGATGATATAGTTGGTAGTCATTACAAGTGGAAAGATGTCGACTCTATGCCACTACCACAAGAATTCAAAGAGGCAGTGGTTCGAAAACTAAGCAACTGGATGGTTAATTTGAGCAATAGGGAGGATACAATAATATGGTGTGGGGTTGTCTCTGGGGAATACTTGGCCAAATTGGGCTACCATCTCCAATTATCTCATAGTGAGGAGAAGATATGGATGGCCACCCTAGGTTTGCTGGAAATGTGAAGTGTTGCCCAAAGCTGGTGCCTTCCTGTGGGTAGCCCTTCATCAGCGTTGTCTTATTGGAGAAAGATTTAAAAGAATTGGGATTGCTGGCTTGTCTAGATGTGTATTATGTGAGTAAGAGGAGGAAGGCGTGGATCACCTATTTCTCACATGTCTTATGGCTTCCTTCTATTGGGATTGGTTGCAAGGGACCTTTCATCTCCAAGGACCAAGGCAATTTAAGCTTTGTGACTTCTTGAATAGCTAGCCGATTGCAAATAAGAATGATTACTGGCATGGAATCTAGATAATTGTGCCATCTTTGGTTGTTTGGCATCTATGGAAGGACAGGAAAAAATGCATCTTCAAGGAGAAATCCCTAAGTAGTGATTTTATTATTGCAAAAATTCAGGGAGCCATCATTGAGACAACAAATAATAGAAGTAACATTGGTTCTAAGGAAAAGTTTACAAGGTGGGATGAGGAGATTCAAAAGGCTTGATCTGACCTCAAAGCTCCTAAGCCCTCAACACTCAGGATAGGTAAGGTTAATAGGAAGGAAGTGCACTAGTTGCAACCAATGGGATTAAAATGGAAACTAAATTTTGATGGGGCTACCAAAGGCAATCCCAAGCGAGCTGGTGCTGGGTGCATAATTAGAGACAATTATGGCCAATGTGTGTGGGTAGTATCAAAGAGATTGGGTATTCATTCCAACAACATTGCTAAGATGGAGGCCTTGGAATTAGGTTTGGAGTTATGCATTCAAAAAGGTATAGATGCTATTGAAGTTGAAGGTGATTCGCAAATATGTATCCAGGAAATCTCCTCAGGAAATCACTTCTTGGTAAGTTGAATGACTTCTCCCTCACACACATATATAGGGAAGTGAGTAAAGTTGTAGATTTTCTGGTCAATTACGAAGTATCTCAAGACAATTTGGTGTACATTGATTCCTCTGTGGATCGATGGATGGGGCTATAGGCCTTCTTAGACCAAGACAATTTGGGGTGTTGAGGTGACATCCGTGGCGTAGCCTCGGTCTCATGACTGGGCATTGAGATACGTGACTCACATGTTGGTGGTAGCTGACTACATAAGGTATACTTGGTCATAGATATGGTTTGGATTCAGAGTTTGAAAAGTGGCCAAACGTTGTAGTATTTTCTCCTCACAAGCTAAATTTGCTCTTGCTTGGTGGGGATAAATGCACAAATTTCCCATAGCGGAATTGAAGAGCCAAATAGAAAGAAAGGATGGTGCACTTTCTTAGGTTGAGTTGCATGTGCAAGGGAGAGACTCTCATGGATAAATTTGGTCGACTCTTCCCTATCCATCGCTCGACGATGTTGGATGTGATTGTGAATGTGGTGATGGGGGTGCTCTAGGAAGACCGTCATTGGTGCGATGGGAAGATCTATGAAGTGGTTATCAGGCCTTTGGTTGACATACTCAGCTCTCAGGAGAGGATGGTCAAGCTCTCTATGGGATTTGTACTAGAGGCTAATGCTCAAGTAGTGGCGAATGCAACTTTGGAGTTAGTGGCAGATGGTCTAGTGATTCAGCTCATGATTTTATTTGACGTAGTTGACATTGGTGTCGAGGAGGATGAGGGAGAGGTGTATGAAGCAGAGGCACTAAGGCAGCATATGGAGGCAAGGGAGAACTTCATGGTGAATGCGTGGGAATTTTATAGAGTAGGAGTCATGAATTCCAACCTGGATGCATTTGCCAGGTATATGGACTATGGTTTTTTGTGGTTGAGTGAGGGCAACCTAGCTCAAGTGTTGGGAATGGGTAGGATTCTAGTAGTGATTTATAGTCACCTACAAATGTAAAATGGGTAGGGTTGTGTTTTAGAATATACTCTGGCATATTTTGCCACCTGAAATCAATGAAAATGGGTGCTATCCCCTTTGATAGCACTTACAAGTATTAATTTTTTTTATTTTTTGTAAAAGTTGTATGTCATATTTGAGATAATAAATTTAGCATATATGGGCAAGCCACACAAAGATGAAATAAATTTATAATTCTATGGATTTCATCAAAGGTTGTAATGACTCTTCGAAGTATTGTCAAAATTAGGTGTCCACTTTAGAAAATGTCATACTAAGATAATTTTTAAAGTGTATTTCTATTTTGATCTCTTGAATTGTTGTTTAACAACTAATTATGGTTGTATTCTTGGCAGTCTATGACTTCTTTTTCATTGTAATCTTTCTATTAGTTTTGATTCAATACAAAAAAAGAAAAGAATATTTATATTGAAAATTATTTTGTTGGTCCTTATTTGTAAAAGCACATTTGAAATGGGAGGAAGAAAATTGTTAGAAGATAGGTCTATAGTGCCAAATTAACTCTACAAAATGAGTTTGAAAACATCCTTTAGTACAATCAAGTTCTTTCTTATATCATATTCATGTTATTACTATAAATATAATTAGAGTGGTAATATTGTTTGTTGGGCCATTTTTGAAAGGATTTTCTAAACTAAATCTTATGTTATGTCCATGTTTTGTGATTGGAATACTTGATTCTATTTGTAAACACCTAAATATGTTCATATCAAACAACATTTGACTTTTCCCTATCCTAGCCATTAATTAAATAAATAATCATTAATTAATTAGCTAATTAATTCATCAGGAACCTAACTAAATCAATTAATTAATACCTATTTAATTATTTGATTTAGACTAGAATTAATCTTCATTATCATTTCCTCTAATATTAAGATACACATCACCCTCAATCATTGTCCATATAATCCTAGTCACTAAATTCATTTGCAAGGATCAAAATTCAAAATTTTCATCACTTGACAAGCGTCCCTACCTCTTTTATGCTCCCACATGTGTGAGCATGCAAAGGTCACTTCATAGCCACCCTACCACTTACACTTTTTCTTTTCATAAATCATCCTATTATTTACACATGGTGTGCTCACACATGTCTAAGCATGGCTAGTTGTTATTTACCTCTATTTGTCACTTGGCTAAGCCTTAAGTCATTGCCTTCATCTTCTTCAAATCCTAGCCCTTCATTAACATGATATCTTGGCCCTTGATTTTCCTCCTGAAAGATCTATATATTGGAGCCACCCTTAATTTTATCATCTCTTCATATCTTAACTACATTATGTTACATTTTTTTTATCATGCACCTCCAATCTATTATTATTCACCATCATTTTCTTGATCTATCATCATAATTCAAACATCATGCTACTATTTTACTAAGAAACCATATCTATCAGACATCACAAAGAGAACATCAAGTGGATCTTTGGGTGCACTTCATTACTATTCAATTGGAGGAAAAAAGAAAAAAAAGAGATAAAAGGTCTCATTATTAACTAAGTTGTTATGCTAGTTATCTTTCTTATTTTCTTGTCTTCATTATTAAATTTTACAAATAGTATTCTATTTGGATTAGTAGTATTATTTCATATATTTGGTATCAATTTTAGCTTTAATTTGGTTGGTTAATGGAGAAAGGGTAATTTGGGGCCCATATTAATCTTGGTTCTAGGTGTTAGTTTTTTGTATAGGTGAATCATTTTTTAGCTTCAAAGAAATGGTGAGCTCACTTCCATAAAAATAGAGTTAAGAATTTTATTTTAGATGCACAGGACAAGTTAGAGGGGGAGTGAATCAATTGTATACTTTAAGCATTCAATCCCTCAAATATATTTTCAAACCCTTATTAAGCATTAATAGAATGAAAACATGGGAAGCAATAATGAAAACTAATCAAACACTCCAAAATGTTCATACAACATTTTGGAATATTCCATCATCATCATAATATTTTGTAACATTTCCAAAACCACCTAAAATTGAGAGCACCACCATCTTGTACAACCAAAAACACTAGCACAAACATCCAACACACCAAAAAACTTTGCGAAACACCACAACACATAAAACTTCAAGGAAAGGTAGGTACAAAAATAATTGTATTCCCGTATCTGCAAGACAAGAACCTTTACTATGGAGAAATGCAAAGGAATCTCATTTCTCCTAGACACCCTATTTCACCAAACAAACAAAAAGGGAATATATTATCTTGATTTTTTTTTAGTTGGAGTGTGAAAAAAATTGAGATAATTGATTTGAGGTTTTGATCATATATGTAAATAAAAGGGGAATTATTTTCTATTTTTACCATGTCACTATCTGTGTGTATATGCTCCCACATACGTGCACACCTTGGGGGTGGTTGTGACTTGTTATGAAGTAAAAGTGTTCTATTGTATCAAGTTTTGTAATTTTAGATATTTTAAAAAAGAAGATATTAGGATATGTACATAAAAATGAAATATCAAAAGAGGGTTAAAAGTGACCACTTCTTCTTAAAATTAATAAAAATTGATCTTGGATAAGAAATTGCAGATTAAAACATCCAAAATTTGAGAGATATGATAAGAACATGATTCACAGTGCTTAGAATCTAATTTCTATATATTTTTTTAAATAATAGAGATTAAGAATTTCAAATGAGGGGGTAACACAAAGTACTCTAACTGTTGTCAAAAAAATATAACATAGCATCTGGTGAGCTCCTCATAAAATTTTATCTTTATAAAATTATTTCATAGATCATTTTGGTTGAAAATTAGTCAACATAACATATTTTATGCATAATTTTTCTATTAATTTTTAATGCTTATGAATCTTTTACTAATTATTATAGTTACACAACCTAAAAAATGAAAAATTGAGTGTGCTCCCCCCTAATTTTTTTGATATCTAATCAAAACTCTTCTCTTTTATTGTGTGTAGAATAGATTCTAGAATGCAAAAGTATAGTTTGTTTCAAATTTGGATGAATAAATAAAAAAAGATACAAAAATTACTATACATAAGTTTTTACTTTATTTTAAAATAATACACTAGCTAAAAAATTGAAGATCAAAACTTTAATGTATTTGAAATGTAGAAATTGGTTAGAAAGATAAGAGAGAGCTAGATGTTATTATGACATTATTTGGAAATAATATCTTAAAATGTGCAATATTGATGGAGAGAATGCTCAAAATTTATTTATTTTTCATATTTTACATGTAAAAAATATCTTGGGCACCTTACATGTAGGCCCAACCCTTCAACTCAAATATCTAAGCAAAAACCTAGCCTAAGTGTGGGATTCCAAATTAATTTTTGATTAAATGTGTGTGCATTATAATGCATATGAGTTATTACATGCACATGTTCTAAATTAAAAAAGAGACCATTTATTTAATAAGAAATAATACTAGTGCATTATAATGTGAGCATATTATAGCATGAGTGTATTATTGCACGATCATGTTATGGAATAGGATTTTTAAAGCATCCCAAGATATAATACTAGGATATTATATGAACTCATGTTATATCATATTTTCTTCAAATTAGTTTGTGGCCACTTTTCCCATCTTGATGCACATACCCATTATCTTAAGGTTTTAAGTGAGAATGTGAAAAGAAAGGGATCAACTGAATTGATTTTTTATCATATATGTAAAAAGTAAGTTAATTTTTAATGATATCAAGTTTTGACAATCTATATTGTAGTGCTATGTATTTTTTGGATTCGATTGTCTAGAAATTGTTTTCATTAACATTTTGGATCACAATACGTAATCCATCATCAGGATTCGAGAGCAAGAAGAGGATTTTTTTATCCATATATTTTTCTTTTCAGATTATTTATATAAAAATTCAAAAGAGAGGAAAATGGTTTGGTTGCATCTTGAGTTTTGGAGAAGGAAACTTCTTAAAGGTAGAATTGAAATTGATTTTTAGTTCTTTATAAGGAAAATGATGAAGGTTTTGTTAATGGAATTGTTACAACTAATCTCATAAATCTATACATCTCATGGCAGCTCCCACAAGAGGAATGGATCCACTTCCTCATACATGATATCTTCAGTTGGTTGTGATGTGACATCATTGATGTTGGGGATGGTGTTGTACACCATTGCATAAAATGTTTTATTCTATTATTGTAATTAAATAATTATTTAGTTGTGATGCACCTTGGTGGTGTGGATAATCACACTAGGTAATTATTTGGTCCCATGTAATGATTGTATTGTAACATTGTATTACTATTTGTAGAAGACATGTGGCAATAATTTAATATTGGGGAATTAAATATTGTAACAACTTAGTACCCAATATTAGAAAAGGGGTCAGTGGTTTTGTATTCACATAGTTTTGTGGTACATGGTTTACCTTACCACCAGTTGTATTTGTGTGAGCTTGTGTCTATAAAAGCAAACACAATGTAGTGGTTTTAGGTTGGGGGAAGTGAATAGGCTGAGCAGATTGGCTATGGTTATTGAGTCTTTCTGAAGAGTGCATTTGTGAAGCATGGCATGAGATGTGTGGATTCATGCTTGGACACATGAAAGTGCATTGGAGGGTTTGATGTTTCAGAGGTATTAATTGTAACTCTTGTACTTGCTTATGAATGATTAATATGATGGAGTATGGATGCTTTTGGAGGCTGGGTTTTTCCCTCTTGAGGGTTTTCTCAGGGTAAATCTCGTGTTATCTTGTGGCTTGTCTATTTGATCTTTGCATTTGGAAAACTTGTATGCATGTTAATCTCTCTTGGGTTATGTGGGAAATGATTTGTGATTCTGGGTTTGAATGCTATATTTCCTAACAAATGGTATCAGATCTTTCATGGTTGAAGAATTTTTATTATAACCCTAGTTTGAGAGTTTTTTGCAAAGTTGAAGCCATGGACATGCATGTAGGATCTGAGGCATTACAAAGTATGGAACACATGTTGCAGGTGTTTTTATGCAGTTTTGGGCTTTTGGGTTGTCAAGATTTGTTGGGTTTATTGTAGATCTGAAGTTTTCTAAAGTTGGGTGAAAAAGGGTTTCTTGGTTTGAGTTTGCATGTGAGGGTTTTGTAGAGGAAATTTCACAAATAATCTTCTATAACAAAATGGACCTCATGATTGGATTCAGGCTGGCTGAGAGACGAATTTTAACATAAAATTTCACCTACTTTAGAAAAGTTGAAGAAAAGGGAATTTTTTTTTAATAAAAGGCCCATTTTGCATGTGCAGAAAAATAAAATTTAAAATCCTGTCCTTGAATTTTCGCAAAAGTTATTTTTTGTCGTCGGGTGAAAAAATATGAAAAATCCTGCAAAATAAAAAGTTAGAAATATTGAATTTTTTTAAAAAAAAATCTTATTGAATAAACTAAAAAAAAAAAGATTGGTTGGGGGGTTTTGGACCCCCACACCCTCCCCCGTACCCAACAGCCCGCAACCCACGGTTGACAGTACACGACACTATCAGTCGGCAGACTAGTAGCGTCGTTTGCTGGTGGTCTGCCTGGCTCCAGCCGACAATTTCACCGGCAGGACCGGTAGTGAAAAAATCTGCCGGACTTTTTAAAAACCAATCCACCAGATTTAAAATGGTGGTCGGGTCCGCAGTGGAAGATATAAGGGTTTTTTGAATTATTTTTGAAAAATTAAACCATAATATAAAATCTAGTCGGTTCCAATGAAGGGTGGAGTAAACTTTTGAAAACTTTAAATAGATTGGATAAAAATTTGAAATCCGCCACCCACCCACCACTAGAGCGGTGCCCGGGCGCCACCACAAAGCCACCAATAGGGCAGATTGGAGAATGTTTATTCAAATGAGTATAACTTTTGCCCAGCATGTCAGATTTTCGACTTCTTATAGTCGTTGGAAAGCTGGTTCCAAGCACTATTCTGTGGTATAGGTTTAGTTTCCTGATTTTGTCGTTTTGATATGTTTTTGGAACCTGAAATTCAAATGTTCTCATTTGCATGGTTTTGGTCATATCTTTTGCATATGAAATTAGATTTTTGATTTCGAAGATGTGTTGGAGAGAATTTGCAGTGTACTACATAGTGGTTGAGATTATTTATCAGTTTATGGTGTGGGGAATGTTTGGTACTTGTTTGATTTCTTGTAGGAGCTTGAGATTCGGGGTGTGATTATGTGAGCATTTGGACGAGTCAAGAAGCGAAAACTTGAGGAAGTACACGTTTTTATATGTTATTTATGATGCTACTACTGATTATCACATTGGTGCTTCCTAGTACAGGTTTACAGGTAATTTTTCAGAGTTAGGACTTTGATGGTGATAGGTACATAGGTTGTCTTTGGTTTTGAGGACATGGTTGGACATGGTTTGAGACTTGGAGTCTCACATGGGTGATAGTTGAGTGCAAGTACAATGATGGCTATGGTTATGGTGTCATGGAGATGTAGGTACATTTGATGCATTGGCACGACATGATCCTGTATATGGTGTTTGGTGGTGATATGGTTTGATGTGAGGAGATTGGTATTATCTTCTTTATGCTTATTTGGTTCCTTGACTTTGATTACTCTTTTGTGGACATGGTTGGAAAATCAGATCAGTGGTTGATTTGGTGTTTGAGTCTAGATGTCTACATGGTTATCTTCTTTGATATGTTGGTTTGCAGTTACTAATGTGATAATGAGTTTGCATGTTTCAGTGATTGGATCTACGAGTTATGCAAGTGTGTGGGTTGGCCACTCATTCATTTGTAGTGGGATGACTCGAATGTGGATTTTCTATATCCACCAGGTTTGATTCATTGTTGTTGCAGATTTCATTAGTTGGCCTTGTCTGTGATCATTTGTGCATCGGTATGTTGTTTTGGAATTAAGAGGATGGATGTTTTGAGAACTCGTTTAGTCAGTTCATGGGACTTGTAGCATGTGGTTTAATCATGATGACATGATAGTTTGGTACATTCATTTTTTATACACTTTCAGTGGTAGCTTTTGACAGTGATGATTTAGTAGTGTTGGATTGGTTTGTGATGGTTTGTTGGCAGTTATATGTATCTTCTTGGCTTGGAGATCATGGTTTACTTGTATGTTATTGACATTGTAGTTGAGTGTGTGTATACCTAGATGATCTTCATGGAGAGGATGGTTGTGATGATGCCATGTGTAGCTTGTATCACGGTTTAGTGGGAGTTGTTGGCAGTGACGTGGATGCATCATTGGTATGGTTATCTTCATGTGATTGGGGATATGTTTTCTTGGCTTAGAGTTTTTGTTATGATGTCATGGTACACTCTTGATTCTAGATTAGAGTTTGGCATATTACATGTTCTCTTGAGACCAGGATGTATGTTATGGTGCATGTGATCTCCTAGGATGAGATGGTTAGATCATGTTGTCATGAT
Organism: Sequoia sempervirens; assembly: GCA_007258455.2. Taxonomy (NCBI): domain Eukaryota; kingdom Viridiplantae; phylum Streptophyta; class Pinopsida; order Cupressales; family Cupressaceae; genus Sequoia; species Sequoia sempervirens. The sequence continues at coordinate 354,990,786 of VDFB02000003.1, read as the reverse complement.
AGGTTCCTGATTCTGCAGTTGCAACTTTGACATTGATCGTGTGTGAGTCTCTTTGTATTGAGTACATTGATCATTTGCTTGATTACTTCATGATGGTGTTATGTTGCATTTGGAGTTTGGCATGGATTGATCAGTTACAGGTGCTCGTGGATACTTGGAGATGTAGGTGATGGTTGGAGTTCTCTTGTGATTAGAGACATTTTCTTGAGATGGTTACTCTTTGGAGACTTCAGTGGGAAGACCGGGGGAGCCTTCACCTGGATATGGACATGAGTTCATGATGGATAGATAGAGGATATTTTTCTTGGAGTCAGTCATGATGGCTTGGTTATCCTGTAGGAGCATTCTCATTCCCACTCTTGGTCTACTTGGTAGCTTATGATTTGAGAGGTATTTTCCCATTATATCTTTCAAATGTGTTTAGTTTTATGCTTTATCTTTCATATACATGGATCTTGAGCTATGGATAGTTATTTCTGGAGGATTCATTTTGAGAGATGTTATGGCATGGTTATCTCCTTATGCCTTTGAGTTTATGATATCATTCTTTGATGAGGACTGTTAGGAGATGGTTTATGGGCTGATTTCCAGTTAATGGGGATGGTTGCATATGAGTTTGATCTTCTTGTTTTGAGAGGCTTACATCCATGTTGGCATTGTTACATTGATTCATATGTTGTACTTGATCTATGAGATTGGGTGTTGTGGATGTTGTTAAGGCTTTTCAGTTGGGGTTGTTTAGGAGATCATACTTGACATAGCAGTACACTTTTGAGGTGTTGGTAGAAGGACATTATGGTTTACAGGTTTCTCTTCTTCATGGTTCCTTCCTGGATGTTCATGTTTTGGGAGGATGGTGGCAACATGTTGTGAGAGATTATGCAACTCTTTGGGTTGTATGTGTGGATCATTGTTATTTTTCTTGGTACTTCATGTTTAGATTGTCTTATCACACCTTGATGTATAGTGTGGAATGGTAGACTTGATATTCTTTGACATTACCTATGCAGTGGGAGTTCCTGGATATGTATGTATTTCATTGATAGGTTTTATACAGGGAATTTGGTTGCAGTTTACAGGTTGCATATGTTCTTGGCATGAGTTTACTGATGTATTGATACCTTGGAGGTATGGATGGTTGGATGTATTAGCATGTGTTTGGATGCTATTTCCAATCATGTGGGTTTTTTACAGTTGACAACAGCTTGGTTAGAGCCTTTGTTATCACTTGGATTTGGTGCTTGTGCTCATGGTTTGGTGCATCTTCACCTTGGCATGTTCCTTTTCTTCCATAGGTGGCACGTTGGAGGATGAGAGGAGTTCTTGCTTGAGATGGTGGTCACTTTGTTCTTATTGTAGGTATCTTGTTGAAGCATGAGAGCATGTTACAGATTCATGTGGTTTCATGGATGGCTATGATGATGTATATCATGCATTGATCCCTTATCCAATGTATACAACAAGTGGGAGAATGTTGGGGTATGGTGTTGTACACCATTGCATAAATTTTTTTATTCTATTATTGTAATTAAATAATTATTTAGTTGTGATGCACCTTGGTGGTGTGGATAATCACACTAGGTAATTATTTGGTCCCATGTAATGATTTTATTGTAACATTGTATTACTATTTGTAGAAGACATGTGGCAGTAATTTATTATTGGGGAATTAAATATTGTAACAGCTTAGTACCCAATATTAGAAAAGGGGTAAGTGGTTTTGTATTCACATGGTTTTGTGGTACATGGTTTTACCTTACCACCACTTGTATTTGTGTGAGCTTGTGTCTATAAAAGCAAACACAATGTAGTGGTTTTAGGTTGGGGGAGGTGAACAGGCTGAGCAGGTTGGCTGTGGTTATTGAGTCTTTCTGAAGAGTGCATTTGTGAAGCATGGCATGAGATGTGTGGATTCATGCTTGGACACATGAAAGTGCATTGGAGGGCTTGATGTTTCAAAGGTATTCATTGTAACTCTTGTACTTGCTTATGGCTGATTAATATGATGGAGTATGGATGCTTTTGGAGGCTGGGTTTTTCCCTCTTAAGGGTTTTCTCAGGGTAAATCTTATGTTATCTTGTGGCTTGTCTATTTGATCTTTGCATTTGGAAAACTTGTATGCATGTTAATCTCTCTTGGGTTATGTGGGAAATGATTTGTGATTCTGGGTTTGAATGCTATATTTCCTAACAATTGAGATATGCAACTTCTTTAGCATCAGGAGAACCAGTGCGCAGGAGGAATACAAGCTTATCATATTGAGAACGCATATTCATGAGCTCTTCATGTTTGACAGCTTCCAATTGGGGATCCAGCTTCGCTATTTTCTCCATTTGTTTGTGTACTAGAGCGACAGTTCTATTGACGGGATCCTTCACTCTAACACTTGCTTCAAACACCATATATTGACAGGATCCTTCACTATAACACTTGCTTCAAACACCATATTTTTTACTACACTTGCTCTTAGCTCAGGCTCTATACCCTAAACAAACAATCACATAAATATGAAGTTCCATTATAAAATCAATACAAAACTATAATTTTTTAAGGTTACAAATTACTTGAAGTAGTTTGACGATATAGTTGGTTCCAAACACACTCTGCACAGTTGCGAACTTCTCTGGATCATCCCGAGGAAAATGAGGAGCCAAATGCAGGATTGCGTCTTTCTTTTTTGCGATCTCTGGTGGTAATAGAGCCCAAACATAAATATTTTATAACGCAACTCGATCAATCATCCTCCATTACCAAACATAGAGCATACAGTGGTGTGGGGCCTACAAGTTCCTATTTTAGTGAACGAAATACAAAATATTGATATTACGTACACATCAATGCCTTCCTCTCCTTTCCCTTCTTTTTTAAGGTCTTAACTGCAATCTAATTTTCACTTTCTCCTCTTTTTGATGATGTATCATTGAGTGTGATCCCAACGTCATTGAAACTCATACATAGTTCAATCCAAAAGCTTTCTACATTTTATCTTCATGGACTATGGAAAACTCATACCAATTAGAACAATACCTTGTTGATATGGGTAAAAGTACAAGTTCAAGGTGAGTTACCAAAACATTATCTTATTTTTTATTAACAGTTGGTATATGATAACAATAGAGATAACAAGACCAAAAAAAAATAGACAATATCACAATAATAAAGACCACAGTTAGGCATGCTTGACATAGGGTCTGATGTACCTTTTTTAATAAGTAATAATTATATAAAATAAATATTTATTTGTGGTGTATTGAAGATATGTTTAATCATATTTGGATTTACTTGTAAAATATAATAATATTGGTTAGAAATTTTATGTGAGAGACATAAGACAAATATCTAATATTTGTAGGAAATAGTTAATTTTGGGACTTGTAGGTTTGTATTCTGTGGTTTTGAAGCACATAGTTTAGTCAATACCACTTTGTGGTTTTGTGTAAGTTTGATTTTGTAAAATTAAACACTATGTTTTGTGTTTTAGGTTAGTTGTCAAATTAACAAAAGGTGTGTTGTACCTTTTTTTAGTAAGTAATAATTATATGAAATAAATATTTACTTGTGGTATATTGAAGATGTGTTTAATCATATTTGAATTTACTTGTAAAATATAATAATATTGGTTAGAAATTTTATGTGAGAGACATAAGACAAATATATAATATTTATAGTAAATATTTAATTTTGGGAGTCATTATTTGTAAACTTGCACATTTAAAATGGGAGAAATAAAATTGTTAGAAGATAGGTCTATAGTGCCAAACTAGCTATACAAAATGAGTTGAAAACATCCTTTAGTACAATCAAGTTCTTTCTTATATCATATTCATGTTATTACTATAAACATAATAAGAGTGGTAATATTGTTTGTTGGGCCTTTTTGAAAGGATTTTCTAAACTAAATCTTATGTTATGTGTATTTTTTGTGATTGGAATACTTGATTCTATTTTTAAACACCTAAATTTGTTCATATCAAACGACATTTGACTTTGCCCTATCCTAGCCATTAATTAAATAAATAATCATTAATTCATTCATTCATCAAGAGCCTAACTAAATCAATTAATTAATACCTATTTAATTATTTGATTTAGACTAATTAATCTTCATTATCATTTCCTCTAATATTAAGATACACATCACCCTCAATCATCATCCATATAATCCTAGTCATTAAATTCATCTGCATGGATCAAAATTCAAAATTTTCATCACTTGACAAGCATCCCTACTTCTTTTATGCCCCCATATGTCTGAGCATGTGAAGGTCACTTCATAGCCACCCTACCACTTACATTTGTCCCTTTCATAAATCATCCTATTATTTACACATGGTGTGCACACACATGTGTGAGCATGGCTAGTTGTTATGTATCTCTATTTGTTACTTGGCTAAGCCTTACGACATTACCTTCATCTTCTTCAAATCCTAGCCCTTCATTAACAAGATATCTTGGCCCTTGATTTTCCACATGAAAGATCTATATATTGTAGTCACCCTTAATTTGATCATCTCTTCATATGTTAACTACATTATGTTGCATTTTTTTTATCATGCACCTCCAATCTATTATTATGTTATCATTTTCTTGATCTATCATCATAATCAGAACATCACGCTACTATTTTACTAAGAAACCACATTCCATCCACCGATCTATCACACATCACAAAGAACACATGAAGTGGATATTTTTGGTGCACTCCATTACTATTCAATTCGACGAAAAAAGAAAAAAATGAGGTAAAAGGACTCATTATTAACTAAGTTGTTATGCTAGTTATCTTTTTTATTTCCTTGTCTTCATTATTAAATTTTACAAATAGTATTCTATTTGGATTAGTAGTACTATTTCCTATATTTGGTATCAATTTTAGCTTTAATTTGGTTGGTCAATGGAGAAAGGTAATTTGGGGTCCATATTAATCTTGTTTCTAGGTGATAGTATTTTGTATAGGTGATTAATTTTTTTACCTTCAAAGAAATGACAAGATCACTTCCATAGAAATAGAGTTAAGAACAAAAATTTAGATGCACAAGAGAACTAAGAGTGGGGGTGAATCAGTTGTATACTTTAAACATTCAATCCCTCAATATATTTTCAAACCCTTATTAAGCATTAATAGAATGCAAACATGGGAAACAATAATGCAGACACATCAAACACATAGGAACACAAGATTTACATGGAATATTGAAGAATGGAAAAACCATAGTGATGATTAGCTCACAATATAAAGTAGTAGCAACACGAAATACAATAGGTTCACTGCCAAAGGGCTGACTACCCAAAAGAAAGAAGGGGTCATTTCCAAATCACTCATTATCCAAAATAAAGAAGGAAGAAGGAGTGGCTCACTGCTAATTTGAGAAGCTAATAATGCATCTCTCTTATGTCAAAGATGTGGTTCCACTAAAGCACAAACAATTCATTCAATAGACTAAAATATACACCTACTCATTAAATCATGGAGTCATAGGCATTAAATATCACACCCAAATCACCACACTTGATCACTTTCACATATTTCATATCACACACACACACACACTCTAATTTTTCCATACAACAACTCCCCTCGTATTTATACCATTTGTGACCTAAAACAATCTCAATTAGGTTGGCCTTAAGGAAACATATGCACCTCAACCGTGCAACATCAAATAGGTCGACACCAAACACTTCCAAGATGTAAAGAACTAAAGTTAGACCACACCACAACTTAACTAGGACCCAAATTTATACCAACATGCTTCTCAAAAGTTCCACAAACAACAATTATCCTTTGCAATTAGCGCTAACATGTCAAGTCAGCGATACCTACATTAATGCCCTTAAAAATTAAGTTCATGCTTAACCAGGTCCAAAAACAACTTTGTAAACCATAAAAAAACACTCCAAAATGTTCATACAACATTTTAGAATATTCCATCATCATCATAATATTTTTTAACTTTTCCAAAACCACTTGAAATTGAGAACACCGCCACTCTATGCAACCAAATACAATGGCACAAACATCCAACACACCAAACAACCTTGCAAAACACCGCAGCGCTTGAAAATTCAAGGAAAGCTAGGTACAAAAAATGAGTATGTTCCCATTTCTGCAAGACAAGAACCTTTACTATGGAGAAATGCAAAGCAATCTCATTTCTCCTAGACACCCTGTTTCACGAAATAGACATACTATCAAACACAAACTTCAATGTAGAGTGATCTAGATCCTAAAAATCCGGATACATAACCTCTGAACACCTCTAATAATCATATCCACTTGTAAGTAAATGCATTAATCCCTACTCTCCCATCCACTAATATTAATATTTTTCCTTTACCTCTCCATAAGGTATGTAGCCTCATAAAAAAGATACAAGAAACACATGCTAAGATTTCACTATGAGACCTTCTTTAGTCTTTGTCCACTTGTAAGAAAATGCATTCATCCCTGCTCTCCCATTCACTAATATTAATCTTCATCCTTTAGCTCTCCATAAGGTATGTTGCCTCATAATAAAGATACAAGAAACAAATGCTAAGATTCCACTATGAGACCTTCTCTAGCCTTTGTCCACTTGTAAGGAAATTCATTCATCTATACTCTCCCATCCAATAATATTAATTTTTGTCCTTTACATCTCCATAAGATATGTGACCTCATAAAAAAGATACAAGAAACACATGCTAAGATTTTACTATGAGACCTTCTTTAATCTTTGTCTAGATTTGTAAGGAAATGCATTCATCCCTACTGTCCCATCCAATAATATTAATCTTTGTCATTTACCTCTCTATAAGATATGTGACCTCATAAAAAAGATACAAGAAACACATGCTAAGATTTCACTATGAGACTTTTTTTAATCTTTTGTCCACTTGTAAAGAAATGCATTCATCCTTACTCTCCCATCCACTATTATTCATCTTCGTCCTTTACCTCTCCATAAGATATGTGAGCTCATAAAAAAAATATGAGAAACATATGCTAAGATTTCACTATAAAACCTTATTTAATATTTTTCCACAAACACATGCTAAGATTTCGCTATGAAACCTTCTTTAATCTTTGTCCACTTGTAAGGAAGTCCTTTTAAAAGCCTTATAAAATATCTAGGTTGAATCAACAAATCATGTTAGTGCAAATTCTTCCATGCTCAAATATGTTTGGAATGTCTTATTTTCTTCTTTAGAGATTCCTTCTCTCTATATTATTTGAAGAATCTCCCCCCCTTACATTATGGATGTACATACAAAAATTGATGTTGATAGTTCTCAAGAGAAATTCATTTTGGCTTTATATTTATAGTATTGACTTACTAAATCATTTTAAAATTAATCTTGAACATACTTACAAAAATCTAACATGGCCATCTACAACTTTGACAATATTAGTAGGGACCTCCATAGAACTATTACATAACTGCCTTTTTAGAACCTATCACATAGAAAACCATTACACAACTACCTTTTTTAGAATCCCGCATAAGAGAGAAGGATTAAGTTTGTGCATTCATGGCCAAAATGAAGGCCCTAAAAGAGAAGGAAGTTAGATTGATTACATTCTCTGAAAGTCAAACAGATGCCTTATGGAACAAGGAAACCAAAGGATATATATGCAAAACTCACTTGCTTATGAAAGCCTTGTTAAGAACACCCACAACTTACAAAAGATTCTAGAATATAACACTGAAATTATGAAATAGTCAGGAATGAAGGAATTTTTATATTTCATTAAAAACACTTCAATTCACTGAGTCTCACGGAAACTCCCACGATAATAGTCAGGCATGAAGGAACCTAACTATTTCTTACACATGATATCTTCAATTGGTTGCAATATCTGACTATTTCTAGCACTTCTCTAGAACCTACCCAAGATGATCCATTCACAAGATTGGTGATGGTAAGGGAAGAAAAATGTGTTATGAAATTTAAAGTAGAGTATGTGATCTAACAATAGCAATAAAATAACCATAGCAAAAAAATTAGACATCAAAATGATATGAAACAGAGTACACAAATATTTACATGGAAAACCTCCAATGTGGAGGAAAAAACCACAGGCAAGGATCAACAATTTTTATTATAGCAGAAAATATTTTCATCAGAAGTTCTTTTCATCTTCTCACAATTCTTCCAATACAAAATAATACCATGCAAACAAAGGAGATATTTTTCATATTTATAAAATGGGAAGATAACCGCCGAATGAGAAGTTTCTAAAAAAATTCTAGAAACATCTATTCAAAATTAGAAGTTTCTTAAATTTAGCTGTCACAGCTAACATTCTCCCACTTGAAGCTAAATTTATCCTTCACAACTAACATTGTCGCACTTGAAGATAAATGAAAGGCTCCTAGATAAAAAACTGCTATTGTGGATGAACGTCTGCTATCAATCATTGCCTAAGCCTACTCATCAAGTCATCTACATGCCTACCAAGCTCCTACATAACTCTTGCTTGGTTCTTGGTAGTATTTTTGTAATCATATTAGCAGGGTTCTTAGCTGTATGGATCTTTTCCATGTGTAGCTTTTCTTCCTCCAACACTTTCCTAATCCACTGATACCTTAAGTCAATGTGTTTGGTTCGTGAGTGAAAGGTTGGGTTTTTCACCAAGTGAATGTCACTCTAACTATCACAATATAGCACATACTTGTCTTGTTTTATGCCTAACTCTCCAAGGAATCATTGTATCCACAACATCTCTTTGCATGATTTAGTTGCAGCTATGTATTATGCCTCTGTTGTGGAGAGAAGTACTATTTTTTGTATCCTAGATACCCAAGACACTGTTGCACCTACAATTGTATATAGATAACCAATGGTTGACTTTCTATTGTCCACATCTCCAGTCATATTTGCATCTGTAAAACCTTCAAGAACCATATCAGTATGACCAAAACATAAACGATAATGAATAGTACCCTTAAGGTATCTTAACATCTATTTCACTGCTTGCCAATGTTGTTTGCCTAGATTGGCAAGAAACCTGCTAACTACTCCCATTGAATGTGCAATGTCTAGCTGTGTGCATACCATGTGGAATACATTAAACTATCAACTGCTGAAGCATACAAAATATTTTTTGTTTCTTCCTTCTCCTTCTCATCACAAGGGCATGAATCAAAATTCAATTTGAAATGGTAAGCAAGGGGTGTACCAACTAGCTTGAAATCCTTCATATTAAATCTATCAAGCACCTTCTCAATATATTTTTCTTCTGACAGCCATAATGTTTTCTTCTTTCTATCATGTATGATCTTCATGTTCAATATTTGTTGTGTTGGACCCAAATCCTTCTTCAACCTATTAATCATATTCTTATCTTGTCCACAAACTAACATATCTTTCACATATAACAATAATATAATGTACTTGCCCTAGTCATATCTCTTAATGTAGACACAATGATCAATCTCTAGTCTATTAAAACCATGCTCCAACATAAATGAATCAAATTTCTTATACCACTAGTGAGGTTCCTTTTTCAACCCATAGAGGCTCTTCTTCAACTTGCAAACCAAGTTCTCTTTACCTTTTATTTTGAAACCTTTTGGCTGCTCCATCTAAATTTCCTCTTCCAATTCTCCATGAAGGAAGGCAATCTTTACATCTAATTGTTCACATTCCAAATCTAGAGCAGCAACAAAATAAGAATAACTCTAATGGATGACATTTTAACAATAGGTGAAAAAGTTTCATTGAAGTCAATATCTTCTTTTTGAGAAAATCCCTTCATGACCAACCTTGCTTTGTATCTCTTCTTCTCATGACCCTCAAGTTTGATCCTGTACGCTCATTTGTTTTGTACAAATTTTCTTCCTTTTGGAAGCTTTACCAACTCCCAAGTTCTATTTTCTTGCAAAGAGTCCATTTCATCCTCCATTGCTTTCTTCCATTCTTTATTATGGTCATCTTGAAAAGCTTCCCGAAAACAACTAGGTTCACCTTCATCAGTTAATAAAATATAATTTGAGGGAGTGATATCTTTGTGAAACCTTTTGAGGCCTAGCAGATCTGCAAACTAGAATATCTCATAATGGCTCTTGCACAGTTTATACTTCTTATTGTTCCTCATTTCCATTATGTTGTAATGGTTGGTCATTATTTCCAATAGTGGATTTTGTAATGGTGGTAGATTTTCTTGTTGTTCCTCTTGTTGTCCTGTAATTTCAACAAATTTCTACATCTCCACACTTTTGTCAGTATTTTTAAACATTTTTTCTTCATTAAAACTAGCATCCCCACTTCTGATAATTATTCTCTTTAGAGGATCCCACAACCGATAACCTAGGTCATTGTTAGCATATCCTAAGAAAATACATTTCAATGATTTTTCATCCAACTTGAACTTTTGTTCTTTAGGAATGTGCACATAAGCTTCACAACCAAAAAATTTCAAATGAGAATAATATAACTCCTTATTAATCCATACCTTTTCAGGAATGCCTCCATCTAATCAAGTTGTGGGAGAGCAGTTTATTAAGTAACAAGTAGTTCAGAAAGCCTCTAACCAAAAATGTTTAGGCAAACTAGAATTTGAAAGAATACTTCTCACCTTCAGCAATATTGTTTGATTCATTCTCTCAGCTCTTCCATTTTGTTGTGGAGTGAGAGGAATTTTTTTTACATGCTTTATCCCATGTTTACTACAATTTTCTTCGAAGGCTTTGGAGCAATACTCCCTACTATTATCTATTCTAATACATAGCAGAAGTTTGTTAGTTTCCCTTTCAATATCCATATGAAATTTCTAAAAAGTATCTAAAACTTGATCCTTACTCTTAATAGGGAAATCCCACACCTTTTTCGATGCATTGTCAATAAAAGTAACAAAATAAGCAAGCCCACCTAGTGATTTTATATTAAATGGGCCACAAACATCATAATGCACTGGATCTAATATTTTTGTATCCCTTTTTGAATTATTCCTTAAAAATGACACTCTTTTCTATCTACCCATAATAGAGTGTTCACAAAATTTAAATTCAATACCTTTTATTCTAGGCAAAAATTTTTGCTCAACAAGTATTTTCAGGCCTCTTTCTGTCATGTGTCCAAGTCTTTTGTGCCATAAATTTGTTGCAGACTCCTATGTAACAATAGCAATATTTGACTTCTGGAGCTTCGATTTTAATGTATAAAGAGTGCATATTTTCTTCCCCTTTGCAACAACCAACAAACCCTTTACTATTTTCCAGCATCCCTTGCCAAATACTATATGGCAGCCTTCATCATCTAGCTTTCCAATTGAAACTAGATTCATTCCAAACTCTGGTATATGCCTGACCTATTTAAGCAATAAACTACAACCATCTTCTATTTTTATTAAAACATCTCCCACTCCCTCAATATTACATAAATTATTATTACCCAAGCAAACCTTACCCAAAAAACTAAATTTTCTCTACTTGGGGTAGCATGTTAGGAGGCTCTAGAATCTAAAATCCAATTAATATCATGATTAGAAGTACAAAGGCATGCATCCTCATATGAAAAAGTAATTAATACCTCAACATTTGATGTAACAACCATAGTATCTTCATTTGCACTTGCTAGTTTTTGTTCCTTTCGCTCTCACTTCCAGATTCGACATTCTCTTTTCATGTGTCCTAGTTCCCACAATGATAATAGGTGATTCTGCCTCTTCTGGATTTTGATCTTCCTCTTGACTTCGAATGCCCTTGTCAGTTCTGATCAAATTTTCTACCGTGATCAGCTAGGGCTAAGGCTTCTCCTCCCTAGTTCTTTGTCATTGATTTACACCGTAGCTCCTCATTCATTAAATTGCTACTGACATCATTAAACTTTAGAGTTCCTCTAGGTGCCAAAGTGCTAATAGCTATGATTAGGTTCTCCTAGCTGTCCAACATTGAACACATTAATAAGATGGCTCTAATCTCATCATCCAAAGTGATTTTAATAGAGGAAAGATGACTAGTAATTATGTTGAACTCATTTAAATGTTCTGCTACTGAAGCACCCTCCTTCATCTTGAGATTGTATAATTTTTTCATTAGAAAAACTTTATTTGATGTTGCGTTCTTCTCATATAGATCATGAAACTTTTTCCATAGTTTTGCTACTGTCTTTTCTCCAGCAACATTAAAATACACATTTTTAGCCAAATATTGATGAATGGTTGCAACTGCCTTTCTATCCAACTTTTTCCAATCTTTATCTGTCATCGTTGTGGGTTTCTTTGATATTCCTTCGATCGACAAATATTGATCCTTCAGAATCAATATATCCACCATTTGGGATTTCCATAGGGAAAAATTAGCCCCGTTTAACTTCTCCATGTCACTCATTGTGACCTCCATGCTGCTCAAAGAAAGAGGAAAAAAAACCTATACACATCAAATATTCCAGCAACTTTGCACTAATTCCAATTGTTATGAAATATAAAATAGAGTATGTGATATCAACAACAATAAAATAACCACAAGAAACAAATTAGACAGCAAAATGATATGAAATAGAGTACACAAATATTTACGTGGAAAACCTCCAGTGTGGAGGAAAAAACCATGGGCAAGAATCAAAAGTTTTTATTATAGCAGAAAAACATTACATTAGAAGCTCTTTTCATCTTCTCACAATTCTTCCAATACAAAATAATACCATGCAAACAAGGGAGACCTTTTGCATATTTATAAAATGGGAAGATAACTACCAAATGAGAAGTTTCTAAAAACAATCCTAGAAACATCTGTTTGAAATTAGAAGTTTCTTTAATTTAGGCTTCACATCTAACAAAATGTTCAAATATGTTTTATATAGGTAACAAATAAATAGTTACAAATTTTCAAATGGTGAGTAATGAACAAGTATAATGTTTCAAATATATGTTTTTTAAATATATGCAGTTCTAAATATTTAGAATTTCTACAATATGTTGGGTAGTGGTATAGTGGGTTATAGATAAATTTATCGTCAACAATTCACCACCAGCAATCTATGGTCAATTCATTGTTGTGATATATTCATGATGTATACAATTCACCACCCCTAATTCATCATCATGGTATATTCACCACATACATTTTTCAATATTTAAGTGGCCAAGAGCACCCAAAAAAAAAAAGTACAATATTTTGTTGAACGTGGTGGTATATTCACCACATATACATTTTTCAATATTTAAGTGGTCAAGAGCACCAAAAAAAAAGTAAAAAAAGTGTACATAGTGAATATACCATGGTGATGAATTGCAGATATTTTGTTGAACACATAAAAAAGGCATACGTAGTGAATATACCATGGTGATGAATTGCTAGTGGTGAGTTGTTTACACGATGAATGTGTCACGATGATGAATTGTTGGCCGTGAATTGCTAGTGGTGAATTGCTGGTAATGAATTTGTCCAATGCTAGTATAGTGTGATGGTTTAAATGTGCTGGTGTTATTTTTGTCATCAAGCAAACTTGCATAGTATGATGCTTTAAATGTGGCGTTGTTATTACCATCAAAGTTTAAATTCCGTTGGAATGTAATTATTGAGTGTTTATGTTGAAAATATGATCCCAATTTCTAACCTTGCTGATTCATAACTTTGGTTAAAAATATTTACTCTTTTAAAAAATAAAAGAATGTGTGACAATATAATAGAGAATTCTTAGACTAGATTATTTGAAATCGATACAAAAGTATTACAATATGCTATAACAATTGCAAATGTTTATTGCATTGAAAATCATTTCAACTAAGTTAGTCTCATAAATCTGTACATCTCATGGAATCTCCCACAAGAGGAATGGATCCACTTGCTCATGCATGATATCTCCAGTTGGTTGTGATGTGACGTCAGTGAGATATGCAACTTCTTCAACATTAGGAGATCCGGTGCGCAGGAGGAATAGAAGCTTATCATATTGAGAACGCATATTCATGAGCTCTTCATGTTTGGCTGCCAACTGGGATTCCAGCCTCGCTATTTGCTCAGACTCTACACCCTAAACAAACAATCACATAAATATGTAAGTTACACTATAAAAGCAAAACAAAACTATAGTTTTTTTAACACATAAAAGAAAATTGATGAGGGAAGGTTACAAATTACTTGAAGTAGTTTGAGGATATAGCTGGTTCCAAACACTTTCCGCACAATTGTAAACTTGTGTGGATCATCCCAAGGAAAATGAGGAGCTAAAATAGATTCCTCTGAACACTTTTTGCGATTCAGTCTACAGGCCGCACAGGATTGAATCTTTCTTTTTGCCACCTCTGGTTGAAATGAAGCCCAAATGTAAATATTTTATCGTGCAGGCTGATCAATCATTTTCAAACATGTGCTCAGGAAATTGGTGTGGGACCATTTTGAAATCAAGTTGCTCCTTTTAGTGAACGGAATTCAGAACTTGAAGATAATACGTATAGATCACACTCCGGGGCCAAATGCAAGTTCACATGGAACTATCAAAACATTATATTATTTCTCAATAAAATTGGTATAATAGAGAGAACATTTTCAGGTGTGATGAGGATTGGGTATATAATACATGGGTTCTTTTAATTGGAGTATCTTTTAATATAACGGTTAGTTTATATCTTATATTCATGATATTGAAATTGAAAAATATGTTGTATAATTCATGTAAAATATTTAATATTTTATAAATTGTGGTTCATATAATGTACAATAGATACTTAGAGTAAAATAATTTTTAAGTCGAAGGTTACATATAGTGTGAGAGTTGAGCCTAAAACAAGTTTCATGTCTACAAACTACTATTGAGTCATCGGAAAACAAGTTCACATGGAACTATAAAAACATTATATTATTTTTAAATAATTAGTATTGCACAATACAAAAATGGATAATTGATATTTTAATGGTCTTTTAGGTCTTTCTCCTATGATGATTGACTTGTCTTGCTTTGATTTAATGTTGTAGCGTAACTTATGCATTCACATTAGGTCTTAAATATTCAAAATATGTCATCTTGTGAAGGTGTTGTGAAGTGTTGTGACACATTTGTACACTTTTGTAGACTCTTCTCATTATAATTCACCTAAAAATTACCTTTTCATCACTTCTTAAGTCCTACTCTAAAATGTTGTAAAGTCTTGTAACAAGATTTCATGCTTTTCTAGGCTTGTTTTCACTATTTACACTTTTCTTATGCTTTATTTGACCCCTTTATACACATAAAACTTAATTAAGTGTATTTTTTAATGTAAACCTATCAAATTTAACATTAAATGTGACTTATTCCCGACACCCAATTAAAAGCCCAAGGTGGGACCCATTTGCCACTAGTGGCGAATGAGTCCCTCTTGGCTTCAAAAAAATAATTCAAAATTTCTTTCGATTTTTTATTCAAAGTTACCTTATGTCAGCTTGTGATGAGGTATCATTGGGTTATTAGGGCACAAGTGTGTATAAATAAGTATTTTTCTCCTCATTTTACATCTCCCCGTTCACTTGCATTCACTAAACATCAATTAGCATTTGAGCACTTTGCATCATTCAATCAAGCATTCATCAATCATCTTGGAGCAACCATTGACATAACTTCAGATTTCTTCAACAAGGTTGTGGTGAGTTATAGACATTTGCATGTTATTTATTCATCATTCCTTGCTTATTTCATTCCATTTCTTTATTAAGGGTTTGAATACCAAAGTGGGATTTGACCAAGGCAAATCCCTATACTCTAACCCTTAACCATTTTTCTCCTTTTGCATGTGTGTTTGTAGAATTTTGTATGCAAATTTATCAAACAATTAGGTGTTAAAAGGTGGTCAACAACTCAACAAAGTATTTCAAGTCAACTAAACCCTATTTAAAGCTTGGAGACAACTTATAGTCCATTTTCTCCAGATTTGACTTCGTCAACCCGATAAGAAGACAAGTGCATATTTGGAGCTACAGAATTGAACTTTGATTTCACATAATTTTGGAGGAGGATTGATTTTCTATCAATGGTGAATGAGTCCCACCTTAAGGCTGAGAAAGGTGATTTTGTCAGATTCCAATTCTCGACAATTGGAAACTTGTTTCAGGAGATTTTACTAGTAGCAGGACTGATTCTCCATCAGTGGAAAATTAGCCCCACTAGTGATTTACACTGATTTCTTCCAGCATTCAAATCCTTCTAGATTCAACATTCATTTCTCAGGTGCACTCTGATTAGCCTCTTTCAATTTTGTTTTGCATTTATTCATGTTTTAGTTCATTCTTGCATATCTCACTGTGGTTTCAAACATTGCATATTTATAGGTTTTCATCAATAGTCAATCAATTTCATCATTTAGTTGCATTTACAACATTGCATTTAGTCATATTCACATTATACAATCCTCTATTTGAGTGAACCGTCACAATTTTTGTGTTCTATCTCTCTCCTTTTAGGTGAAAGATCTTAGGAGTGCAAGAGAAGTTCATAGAAACAATGAAATTGTTGGTTCATTTTGGTGAACTTGCATATAGAACACTTTCTCTTTCTTATTTTCATTTGTATCAACATTCAATTAAGTTATTGTTTTATTTTTGCATCCTATGGTTTCTCAAATTACATTAGTGAAAGACTCATTTAGACTCCATTTTTGCATATCATATCAAATGTTCAAAAACTAAAAATCTGCATTTGCATCCTTAGTTTGCATCTAAAAATCATTGTAATCATTTTAAATTTTTTGAGAAACACAAAAAATTCTCATACCTGGACTCATTCACCACCCTAGGTGAATCAATCCACCTGCACATTTTAAACAACATTTTTAGGCATTTTCTTGGTATTTTCTACATTACAATTTTTTGTAGTTACTTTTTGTTATACTTTTTAGATTTTTTTTTCTCTTCTTTCTTGCATATTAGTTTACTTTCATTCATTTTCCTCATGGATTTTTCTTTTAATAAATTTTTGAATTCATTTAAATCCTTAGTAGACATGTCCAATTGTGCCTTTGGTCGTGATGCTAACAACTTTGAGCTTCCTCATTCTCCTTGAACTCCTCATGATTTAGACATCATTAGAGAAGATAATGATAGCATGAACAAGTTCTTAAATTCATTCCTTGATAACCTTGAAGCCAATACATCCTTTTACCCATCCATGAATTCACAAAATCTTCCTACTATTCCACCTCTTGACATGTTTGGTTATTTACATCCTTAAACAACTAACAAACCAAAGTTCCCTCCCACAGGTGGACCTAGTTCCTCTAAACAACCACATACTCAACCATTTTATGATAAAAAAGTCACAAACACTCCCATCAACCTTGAAGAAACATATGGAAAAGGCTTTACTATCCTAAGTAAACAAGGTTGGGACACAACAAATGAACATAACATTCACCAACTTCCTGAACAAAAACCAACAAAATAAAACACAACATGACTAGGATATAAAGATCCTCCTCATGATAACAAGCCTCCTTTTGAATAGTGGAGACTTCGAGATGATGGTACAATGATCTTTGATCCTCCTCCTAACTTGAACATCATCCTTCCTCGTGAACAATCCTTTCCTAATCACAATGACCAAGAGAAAGGAATTACCCTTGGTCCTTCACCACATTCAATCTCACCTATTGATACACCTTTTCAATTACTTTGTCTTCCATCTGATAATGAAGAAGCTTTGCAAATATTCCTTCGTCATGGTCTCATCACTCTCCCACCCCTACTAGAATCAAACTTTCCAAAGGAAACAAAATTATTGTGCCTATCACCACACCCTTGGACATCATACTAATAAGTGTAAAGCTTTACAACTTCTATTGGATCAGCATAAGGATCTTGGACCTATTGAATTTATTGGATAGCAAATACACTTTATACACTTCACCAAATCCCTCTTATCATGCCATAGTTGTATAATTTTCCATTCTCACTATTGCATGATCCCTACCATCACTTATCTTGGATCATTCTTGGCTTACACTCTGTGGAGGCAATAAGTTGTTAGCCTTGTCTTCATATTGCATTTTCTATTTTTCTCTTAACTATGTTATTCACCTTATCCTTAGACTACTTATGATTGCGAAGTCAATAACTCGGTTTATGGTTGACTTACATTTGCATTGCTAGTTCCTTTTTTTGTGCTTGTATGCGTGTATTGTGTTCCCCCGTAATGTGTGTTTGATGTTCTCCCTCTTTGTGAAATTCCTTTATTTGTACCTCTATTCTTTTATATGGCGTACATTTTTCATTTCCTTTTTTCACTTTTGTTTTGTGTTTTCTTTTTGAGCATGATGCAAAGCATAGAGATGCCCTATGTCTCTTCCATGTTGACCCAAATGGTCCCTTTTCCTTTTCCTCTTTTTTTAATCTTTTTTTGTGTTTTTCCTTCTAGGGATGATGCAAGGCATTGAGATCGAAATGTCTCCTTCATGCTAACCCAAAAGCTTTTCTTTTCTTTTTCCTTTTTTTTTTTTCTTTTTGCTTGTATTTTTCCTTTTGAGCATGATGCAAAGCGTCAAAACAACAATGTCTCTTCCATGTTGACCTAAAATAGACTATTTTTCTATTGTTTTTTCTCTCTTTGTGTCATTCTTCTAGTTCTATGTGCTTTGGGGAATGATCATAGTTCTGAGATCTTTAATCAAAATATTGCAGCAATGAACATACTGACCCCAAATCCATAGATCCCTTATGTGTTTGGTGTGTTCCTTTTCAAGGGCAACCCTCTTTTATTTTTTTCTCTTTTTTGTTTACATGAAGCAACCTAACTTAGAAACATATGACTTGGCATAGGGGCTTTCCAAGTTGGCTCTCATTTCTTGTTTTCTTTTTGCATTTTTCTTTTGCTACTTTAAAGTAATTGCTCATAGAACAATGTGTAGAAATTCCTTTAAAGTGGGGGGGAATACATTGGAATCATTTCATTTTCATTCTTGGTTCTTAGTGCAGCCTTGTCACTTCATATGATGTGTATGTCACCTTTTGGATGACATTGGGTGTGATTTCCTTCATAAGTGTGATGTATCTTAGCATATTACATTCCTCTTAGTGGCCTGATGCTACGCATTGCATCCCCTAAGTTGTGAGTATTTTATTCTTTGATTGGTCCTCTATTCGAGACATTAGATACAATGTTCCCTAAGTGACAAACCTTGCATGAACTTAACAAGACTTCTTTGAAAATATTTTAAATGTTACATTTTTGCATTTTTACATTTTGTCCTCCTTTCATAACACAACTTGCATGCTTTTGGTACCTTTACACTTTTTCATGAGTTCTAAACATACCGAGCTTTACTTGTCTCATGAAGCACAAACTGATATTTTCCTTGTGGTGCCTTGTTAAAGTTATCAAGAGGTATAACTTTAATATGGTTGAGTGGGAAGCCCATTCAACGACATTACTTTCCCCTTAGCCACCAACGTGTTTCTAAATGCATACCAACTAGTGTATGTACTTCACATTTTTGGGTCTTCTCACTTGATAGACTACCATAAGTTATGTCATCCTAGAGTGAGTATGCATTCTATTTTTCTCACAAATAGCCTAGATCTAATCCACAACTAGTTAGACAAATGATCAAACCTTGATCAGATTGGCCCTTTTCCTTTCTTTCTTTCTCCCTTGCGTTCCTTTGTTCCTATGTTTAGTTTTCCATGGGATCTTCATCCTGGGGGCTTGATCATCCCTCTTTATCATTGTCATTCCATCTTGCTAACATAAGTGCATTTAGATCCTTCTCAATATGCATGGCTACTTTAGTGTGAGTTTGAAGCAAGTTCATCCTCTCACTAATGTGGGGGCTAAATGTACTATAGAAAAATGGATCATTGACATTTTCATGGTCTTTTAGGTCTTTCTCCTATGATTTTTGATTTGTCTTGCTTTGATTTAATGTTGTAGTGTAACTTATGCATTCACATTAGGTCCTAAATATTCAAAATATGACATCTTGTGAAGGTGTTGTGAAGTGTTGTAACACATTTATACACTTTTATAGACTCTTCACATTATAATTCACCTAAAAAATCACCTTTTCATCACTTGTCAATTCCTATTCTAAAGTCTTGTAAAGTCTTGTAACAAGATTTCACGCTTTTCTATGCTTGTTTTCACTATTTACACCTTTCTTATGCTTTATTTGACCCCTTTATGCACTCATAAGACTTAATTAAGAGTATTTTTGAATGTAAACCCAAAATATAACATTACATGTGACTTAATTCCTAACACGCACTTACAAGCCCAAGGTGGGACCCATTCGCCTTGGGTGGCGAATGAGTTCCTCTTGGCTCCAAAATCAAAATAATTCAAATTTTCTTTTGGGTTTTTATTCAAAGTTACCTTATGTTGGCTTGTGATGAGGTATCATAGAGCATAAGTGTGTATAAATAAGTGTTTTCTTCCTCATTTTACATCTCCTCATTCACTTGCATTCACTAAACATCAATCATTCATCAAGCATCTTGGAGCAGCCATTGACATAACTTCAAATTTCTTTAACAAGGTTGTGGTGAGTTAAGGACATTTGCATGTTATTTATTCAGCATTCCTTGCTTATTTCATTCCATTTCTTTATTAAGGGTTTGAATACCAAATTAGGATTTGACCACGACAAATCCCTATACTCTAACCCTTAACCATTTTTCTCCTTTTGCATGTGTGTTTGAAGAATTTTATATGTAGATTTGTCAAGAAATTAGGTGTTGAAAGGTAGTCAACAAGTCAACAAAGTGTTTCAAGTCAACTAAACCCTATTTAAAGCTCTGAGACAACCTATAGTACATTTTCTGTAGATTTGACTTTGTCAACCTGACAAGAAGACAATTGCAGATCTTGAGCTACAAAATTGACATTTTATTTCACAAAATTTTGGAGGAGGACTAATTCACCATCAGTGGTGAATGAGTCCCATATTAAGGCTAAAAATGGTGATTTTTTTAGATTCTAGTTCCCAATAGTCAAAAACTTGTTTCAGGAGATTTTACTAGTAGCAGGACTAATTCACCATTAGTGACGAATGAGTCCCACTGGTGTTTTACACTAATTTCTTGCAACATTTAGATTCTTCCAGATTAAGCATTCATTTCCTAGGTGTACTATGATCACCCTCTTTCAATTTTGTTTTGCATTTATTCATGTTTTTGTTCATTCTTGCATATCTCACTGTGTTTTCAAATATTGCATATTTTATAGGTTTTGCATCAATAGTCGATCAATTTCATCATTTATTTGCATTTACAACATTTCATTTAGTCATATTCACATCATACAATCCTTTATTTGAATGAAACATTACAATTTTTGTGTTATATCTCTCTCCTTTTAGGTGAAAGATCCTAGGAGTGCAAGAGAAGTCCATAGAAACAATAAAATTGGTTACAAGTTCAAGTATATAAAGAAAAAGTTAGTGTGATAAAGATAGGTTGAGTACATAATACAAGGGTTCTTTTGATTGGAGTGTCTTTTAATATAATGGCTAGTTCATACATTATATTCATGATATTGAAATTGAGAAATGTGTTGTATGTGTCATGTATAATATTGAATATTTTATAAACTATGTTTCATATAGTGTACATCAAGTGAAATATTTTTTTTAGAAAGTTGTATGTCATATTTGAGATAATGCATCTAGTATATATGGGGAGATGACACAAAGATGTAACAAATTACTAATTGTGTTTATTTCATCAAAGGTTGTAATGACTCTTGGGAGCATTGTCAAATTGGAGTGCCCACTTTAGAAAATGTCATAGTAAGATTTTTAAAGTGTATTTCTATTTTGATGTCTTATAAAGTTGTTTGAAAACTAATTTTTGTTGTATTCTTGACAATCTATAGCTATCTTTTTCATTGTAAGTTTTTTAGTAGCATTAATACGATACTAAAAAAAAAAATTATATTTCAAATTATTTTGTTGCTTTATTAGCCAATAGGCTTATTGTGTGCACTTTTGTCATAATTTTTGTTCTAGTCTTCCTGGTTTTTAACCCTTCTGGCATCCAGCTCCCGGTTGGAAAAAAATGTGGCAGATTTTTTAATTTTTTATATTTAAAGCATTTGGCATGTCAATAGAGAAGGCCAAAGAAATTAAACGTTGGTTGGAATCAACATTAATTGTTGTATGGTTTTCGCGTAGTGGCAATGGTTGTAATAACACCTGCCACTTAAAACCTTAGAAAATAGAGTGAAAGTCTGTGCAATTTTCAATAAGGCATTGTTGGGTGTTATTCTATGGATTTACCTGTTATCAAAGTTGAGAGCAAGGAGGGAAAGCTTCTATGAAGGTGCAAGTTTGATCATCCATCGTCAAGCTTCTATGAAGGTGGTTGGAGGTTATTTTGTGTTTTTTGCATGGGGTGATGGTTGTAAAAGCAATTGAAGAGTCTCGGCTCTGATTATTTTTCCCCCATTTTTGTAGTCACTGGAGAAAGAAGGGAGTTGAGAGAAAGCAAGCGGGAAGAGGTGCATTTGGAAAACCCCTTTAAAGCAAGTGGGAAGAGGTTCATATTGAAAAACCATTTGTAGAGTATTTCAAAAGTTGTTTATGTTATCTTCCATAGGGCATTGTTGATTGTTGTTATGTAGCTTTATAAATATTGTTTCATTTATGGTTTCTGTGTAGTCACAATGGTTGCAAGGCAATATTGTTTTTTTTGCATATGTTTTTTATTATGAATTCTTTTGTTTTGTGGTTTTTTTCATCTAGGTCATTGTTCAAACCAATATTGTTTCATTTATGGTTTGAATTTTGTGGTGATGGTTTTGAATGGGTTTTTTACTATGAATTCTTCTATTTTGTGGGTTTTTCCATCCAGGTCACTGTTGAAACCAATATTATTTCATTTATGGCTTTCATTTTCTGGTGATGGTTGCAACACAGTAAAATAGTTAATATTACATAGTTTATGTTGTTTTCCATAAGGAATTGTTGATTGTTGTTCTCTAGCTTTAGATATATTGTTTCATTTATGGTTTACATTTTGTGGTGATGGTTTTGCATGGGTTTGTCACTGTGAATAATTTTGTTTTGTGGGTTTTTCCATTTGGGTCACTATTGAAACCAATATTCTTTCATTTATGGCTTCCATTTTCTGGTGATGGTTGCAACACAATAAAATAGTTAATGTTATACAGTTTATGTTGTTTTTTATACTTAATGAGTTGTTAATTGTTGTTCTCTAACTTTGGCTATATTGTTTCATTTTTTATAAGGTACTGTTGAAAACATAATTTGTCCGCATGTGGGGTTATTTTATTTTTTTGCATTGATTTGTTACTGTGAATTCTTCTATTTTTTGGGTTTTTTCATCTAGGTTGTTTCATTTATGGGTTACATTTTGTGGCAATGGTTGCAACACAATAAAATATTAAATGTTATACAATTTATGTTGTTATCCATAAGGCATCATTGACTATTGTTCTCTAGCTTTGGCTATATTGTTTCATTTTCAATAAGGTGTTGTTGAAAAAAGAATTTGTTCGAGTGCAGGGTTATTTAGTTTTTTTTTTCTTTGCATGGGTTTGTTACTATGAATTCTATTGTCCTCTATGACATTGTTGAAACCAATATTGTTCTCTAGCAGTTTATGTTATTTTCCATAGGGCATTGTTGATTGTTGTTTCTTGGCTTTACCAATATTGTTTCATTTATGGTTTCCGTGTAGTCACGATGGTTGCAAGGAAATATCTATATTATTTCATTTATGGTTTCCATATAGTAGCGATGGTTGGAAGGAAATAAAATAGGTTATGCTATTTTGGACAAGGCATTGTTGGGAAATAAATTTTTCTACATGTGGCATTCTTTTGTTTCGTCTTTTGCATAGGTTTGTTACTATGAATTCTTCTGTTTTGTAGGGTTTTCATATGGGTCACTGTTGAAACCAATATTGTTTCATTTATAGCTTCCATTTTGTGGTGATGGTTGCAACACAATGAAATAATTAATGTTATACAGTTTATGTTGTTTTCCATAAGGCGTTGTTGACTATTGTTCTCTAGCTTTGGCTATATTGTTTCATTTTTTATACACAATAAAATAGTAAATGTTATAGAATTTATGTTGTTATCCACAAGACATTGTTGACTGTTGTTCTCTAGCTTTGGCTATATTGTTTCATTTTTTATAAGGTCCTATAGAAACAATAATTTTCTAGGTCATTGTTGAAACCAATATTTTTTCATTTATGGCTTTATTTTTTGTTGATGGTTGTAACACAATAAAATAGTTAATGTTATACAATTTATGTTGTATTCTATAAGACATTGTTGATTGTTGTTCTCTAAGTTTGGCTATATTGTTTTATTTTTGATACGCAATAACATAGTAAATGTTATAGAGTTTATGTTGTTATCCATAAGGCATTGTTGATTGTTGTTCTCTGGCTTTACCTATATTGAACATTCATTTTCAATAAGCTTCTGTTGAGAAAAGAATTTGTTGGGCTGCAGGGTTATTTTGTTTTTTTTTACATGGGTTTGTTACTGTGAATTCTGCTATTTTCTATGACACTATTGAAACCAATATTTTTTCAATTATGGTTTATGTGTGGTGCTGATGTTTGCAAGGAAATTAAATAGTTGGGTATGTGTAGGATCCTCATGGAATTTAAATAGGCCCTTAAGTAACAAAAAATTTAGAAAAATCAGAGTTAGAAAACTTGACGTAAAAATTTGAATAAGTTATCTATATTATTTCAAAAATATGTAAGAATAGAATTTGTAGAAAATTGAATGTAGTTTTTAAATTACTAGGTTTGTTTAAAAATAAATAAATCTATTTGGTGAAAATTTGAAATTTCAATGCAATGATACTTAAATTTCAGGGGAAAAATAAGAAGTAGGTGTCTATCTAACCACCCTAACCACAATAAAATAATAATATTTTTTTATAATATTTTAGATATAAGTAGAGGACGCATGCCCCAATGTGATGCATATTTTTTTGTAATTTTTTTCCAAGTAAATAATTAATTATGATTTTTTTATTACAATTTTTAAAAAATATAAAAACTCGTATGTCTGACCACCTTAACTTGGTCAAAACTTCATGAAATTCATTTTTTTTTTTTTAATCCTATAGTATAGAAAGCATAGAATGTGACACATACTTTGGATTTAAAAAATGTGACATTGTTTGGAAGTTATAGATGTTTTTCAATTAGCCTATCAATCAAGACTTTAGTCGTAATTTGAATAGAAAATGAATAATAATTACTTATTAAATTCAAAGTAAAGCATAATTTATATTGGTGGAAAGATGAGAATCTCCTTTAAAAACCTTTTTTGTTTCATCAATTTTGGGTAAAAAAATAGTCGTCATCCACATAACCATCATATTGCCACTTTTTGGCCTGTCATGATCCTGCACATACCCAGTTTATGTTATTGTGGTTGTTTTTTTTCCCCCTTGCATGTCTTTGTTGCTGTGAATTATTTTGTTTTGTGGTTTTTCTCATGTAATCTACTATTTAAAAAAAATGTTGGGCTGTGGGTTTGGGTATGTGCAAGATCATCATGGAAAAAATAGGCCCTTAAGTGGCAATTTTTTTAGAAAAATCAAAGTTAGGCAACTTGACGTAAAAATTTAAATAAGTTATCTATATTATTTCAAAAATATGTAAGAATAGAATCTATAGAAAATTGAATGTAGTTTCTAAACCACTAGGCTTTTTTTTTTTTTAAATCTATTTGGTGAAAATTTAAAATTTCAATGCATTAGTACTTAAATTTCAAGGAAAAATAAGTAGGTGTCTGTTTGACCACCCTAACCACAATAAAATGATATATTTTTTTATAATATTGTAGACATAAGTAGAGGACTCATGTCTGGATGTGATGAATACTTTTTTATAATTTTTCCAAGTAAATAATTAATTATGAATTTTTATTACAACTTTTAGAAAATATAAAAACTCATATGTCGACCACCTTAACTTGGTCAAAACTTCATGAAATTCATTTTTTTTAATCCTATAGTATACAAAGCATAGAATGTGATGCATGTTTGGGATTCAAAAAATATGATACCATTTGAAATCTATAGATGTTTTTCAATCAGCCTATCAATTAGACTTTAGTCATAATTCAAATAGAAAATGAATAATAATTATTTATTAAATTCAAAGTAAATAATTTATATTGGTGGAAAGTTGAGAATTTCCTTTAAAAACCCTTTTCATTTCATCAATTTTGGGTTAAAAAAAAATTGTCAACCACATACCCTACAAATACCCATCATATCGCCACTTTTTGGCCCACCATGATCTTGCACATACTTGTTTGTTATTTTTTTCAGGTCACTATCGAAACATGTATTGTTTCATTTATGCCTTCTGTTTTGTGGTGACAATTGCAACACAATAAAATAGTTAATGTTATATAGTTTATGTTGTTTTCCATAAGGCATTGTTGACTGTTGTTCTCTAGCTTTGGCTATATTGTTTCATTTTTTATACGGAATAAAATAGTAAATGTTATAGAGTTTATGTTGTTATCCATAAGGCATTGTCGACCGTTGTTCTCTAACTTTGGTTATATTGTTTTATTTTTGATAAGGTAATTTTGAAAAAAGAATTTGTTTGAGTGCAGGTTTTTTTTTTTTTTTGCATGGGTAACTTGTTACTATGAATTCTGATGTTGTCTACGACACTGTTGAAACCAATATTGGTTCATTTATGGTTTTCATGTGGTTTCGATGGTTGCAAGGAAATTAAATAGTTTATGTTATTGGGGTTGTTTTTTTCCCCCTTGCATGTGTTTTTTGTTGGGAATTATTTTGTTTTGTGTTTTTTCCCATGTATTCAACTATTTAAAAAATATTGTTGCGTTGCAGGGTTGTTCTATTTTTTTGGGCATAGCTTTGTTAGTATGAAACCTCCTATCCAAATTTAAGCATCATCTAATGTGTTGCAAAAATTAATATGATAATTTTTTTCATTAAAACTAATTGTAGTACAAGAAAATTTAACACTTGAATGTATCGTACCTTTGAATTTAATCAAATGTATTTACTAAGGCACTTCTGTGAACTTCAACATATAATAGTATGGTTATGCATCAATAAAACAACAATTAATTCACCATAACTTCATCATAATGAATAACAAACCAATAATAAATGCAATTTGATGTCATGTCTAACTCCATCAAAGTAACAATTTTAAAATGATCATCAGTACCTTCACTAATTATTCATACATTAACAATGATCTTCTTTCTATAGTCATCAAGAAAAAATATTTTTTAGTTTTCAATACAACATGGTCTAATGTTATTTTATTTATTTTTGATATAGATGTACATATAGATATGCACAACTTGAAAAAAATCCCACACATCATAAATTCATCATTTAATAAGGGGAAACCCTCATACATGGCATGTGAGAATATAAAATATAGAGAACCCATGCCTTATTGAGCATGAATGTTTGGTTTTCCTATCTAAATCTTGTTTCCTTTAGTATATAATTCTCATTAACATGAATTCCACTCATGATTCATACAATACTTAATTAGAATATAACAAGGTACTAAGAGTCAAAGATTTAATCATGGAATTTGAGAATAAAGGCCATAAGGTTCAATCAAAATGATATTATTAGTTTTACTTATAATAATATTTTCACAATTCAATTATTGCATAATAGAATGACTCAAAGGTACATACCTACTTCTCTTATTGGTTGATATGTTTCATTTCAATTTTCCAGACCTTGCATTCAAAACTTGTCAAAGTAATAAAATAGTTTATTCTATTTTCCATAGTTCATTATTGATTGTTGTTTTGTGCCCTCGAATAAATTATTTGATTTATGGTTTCTATGTAGTGGTGATGGTTGCAAAGTAATAAAATGGTTCATGTTCTTCTTGATAAGGAATTGTTGTCTATTTTTGTGTGGCTCAAAGGATAGTTGTTATTTGTCTAGGCCTCAATAAGGATTTCTTAGAATGACAGGCTATATATTAAGTGTGAGATGAAACATTGGTCATACCATTGATTATAATGGAAGATCAACATACATTATCCACCAGTGTAATCAATAGTGATATCAATATTTTTTTTTTCACTTAATATACATGTTGTCGTACATATGCATGTTGTTTGCATCTAATTCAATATTTTTTATTACACTTAATATATAGGCTATCGTACATATGAATGTTGTCTGCATCTAATTTCACAAACATACATATCTTCACATAGGGAAAATAAAATGAAACAAAAAAAAAGGACTACTCTCCACCCTATCATATTGGGTCATGGAGCCTCATAGGCTCTAACCAAACCCCTGAGTAAGAACATACATTGTCCACCATTATGATCAATGTTGAAACCGATGTTTCTTATTGCACTTAATATAGAGCCTATCATTCTAAGTTATGCAACTGTAGCAATATCAAAGATAAACATATGCAACATAACTTTATGAACTCACATGTAGCAACAATATACTCTACACTCATCCAACACAAGAAGATTAAAACCACAAAAATCAAATGAAAAAATTATGAAATCTCTTGTTTTGTGGTTTTCCCTTATTGTGTGCACTTTGGCCATAATTTTCATTAGCCTTCTCGATTTTTAACCCTTCTAACATCTAGTTCCCAATTAGAAAAAAAGGTGGTATACTTTTTTATTTTTAATTTTAAAAGCTTTTGGCACGTCGATAGAAAATTCCAACAAAATTAAACGCCAGTTGGAATCAATATTAATTGTTGTATGGTTTCTGTGCAGTGGTGATGGTTGCAAAGTAATAAAGTAGTTGATGTTCTTCTGGATAAGGAATTGTTGGCTACTTTTGTGTGGCCTACAGGAATAATTTGCACTATTTTCCATAAGGCATTGGTGATTGTTGACATGTGGCTTTAGCAATAATATTTCATTTGTGGTTCCCATATACTGGTGATGGTTGGAAAGGAATCAAACAACCCCTATATTTATACTTTTCAAAGGATAGTTGTTATTTATCTAGGCCTCAATAACTATTTCTTAGAATGACAGGTCATATATTAAGTGTGAGATGAAACATTGGTCTCCCCATTGATTATAGCCACAGAATAACATACATTGTCTACCAGCGTAATCAATGGTGGTATCAATGTTTTTTATTACACTTAATATAATACATGTGGAAAATGCATATACACACATACACACTCACACATATATATAAACATTCAAATCTACATACATATACGCATACAAATGCATTATAGACACATATATCTACACACATCTATATCACTTGATGTTGTATGCACTCAGGAAATTCAATTGCATGCATATATGTTTATGTATATGCATATGTAGATGTATACATGTGCATACAACCATATCCACCAGTATATAAGAACAACTACAAATACTGATACATGTGTTGAATAGGGCGATCGAACTTGGATCTTTACATAAACTCATCATCTTTGCTCAAGTTTGATAGTAGGTGAAGCCACATAATGACACCCAACAATGCCTTATCAAAAATTGTGTATACTTTCATTATGTTTTATGAGGTAGAGCCCATGAGGCTCCATGGCCCAATATGGTAGAGTGGAGAGCAGGCCTTCTTTTGTTGTGTATCATTTTATATTTCCTATGTGCGGATGTGTATGTTTATGAGATTAGATGCAGACAACATTCATATGTATGATAGGCTTTATATTAAGTGTAATATTAAACATTGATCTTAGCATTGATTATATTGCTAGACAATTTATGTTCTTGCTTGGGGGTTTGCTAGGAGCCCTCAAGGCTCCATGATGCAATATGGTAAGGAGGAGAGCAAGCCTTCTTTTAGTGTGTTTGATTTTATTTTCCCTATGCACAAATATCTATGTATGTGAAATTAGATGCAGTCAATGTTTATATATAGTCTTTCCTATTATGCATACAAGGCATGCAATGCATATATATATATATATATATATATATACTTACGAAACAAAATCTATACCAAAATATATTTTTCTCAAGTTAGATGCACTTTTTTGGAGTTTTTTTGGCTTGATATTTGTTTCCTTTTCCCTTTTTCCCAATGTTCATCCCATCAAAACAACTTTTATTCTTGATCCAGGTGCTTTGTTGCTTATAGAAGTGGTTATAAATTGAGACAACATGCTCTATTTTTTAATCTTTCACCAATTTTTTTTATATGTGGACATGTATGTATGTGAAATTACTTACAAACAACATTCATATACATCTACATTTAAACTTGTTCACACACACACACACACACATACACACACACACACATATACATCTTTGCAAATTTTGTTTTCCTTGCTTCCTATCCATCACACCCATATGAACCTATGTTTAGAAATTCTCTTGGTTTTTGTTGTCGATCATGATACTAAATAATTGTGATGTTTTAAGTTGGCTTAATCTCTTTAGCTATACCATTGTTCTTTAAGTTAGTGTTTGCAAGAACTTTATTATTTTCCTCATATTATGGTTGTAGGCTCCTTAACCTTGTTCAAGTTCTAGTCCTACATCAAGTGTGGACCAAAAAAGATAGAAAAATGCCAAAGAAACCAACTCTAATATGTGCAACATAGAGATCAGATTTTTTCAAGTCATTGGGCCAAATACTTGAAACAAAGAGACGACGCAATTTTTCCTTGCTTGGCCTATCTTGATCAAGAGGCCTCACCACTTGATTGCTAACGAGCTTGTTGGAAACACATGTTGGTTTCTATAGTCTCCCACCCTCCATCCCTTGGCAGCTTGCACACAACCTTGCCAGTGAAGGTGCCTTGATAATGGGTGGCTATGGATCTCAGCACAGCCTTATCAAGCATGGATTTCCACCTATGTCATCAACCCATCACCATTTTAAAAATATGTTTGGAGATTCTTTTTGCATTTCAATGTAGTCCTTTCACCAACACATTGATGATTTGTCCGATTTGAAAGTTTGTAGTGTTTGCAAGGAAAGCTACGTTGGCATGAAAGTGTGAGCATCCAACCCAAAAGTTGTTTGTTTGTTTTGTGCTTCTAAAAAATGTGTCCATCAATTCAGTTCAATGAACAAGATGGACCCAGGATCACAACCTCCTGTCCTTGCAAAGTTGACTCAGGTTGAAGAAATGCTTATAGCTAGAGTTTCTCCAGTTTTACAAGTGACCCATGCTAGACAAGGCCAATACAAATATAGTGGCCATACTATAAGATTCCTCAAGACATCACGACAATTGCAAAATTTTTTCCATGTCACCTACATGATGTTGAAGTGGTGATTGTTTGAAGAACTAGAATTTAGGGAATGAACTATGATTGCTATGTTGACAAACATAATTTCATGGTAGCATTGATATAAAAAATTGAAAATGATCCATACTATAGTGATGTTGCAATTGTTTGTGGTGCTTTAAATTTTTTTCCTACTACAAGTACTAATATCTCCAATCTTTTGCACACAATGAAAGAACCATTATAGAACATAGTTGAACTGGTGACAACTTCAAAAATTATTGTTGATGAGGAAGCTAAGCTTGAGGACTCATCATCATATTTTCCATTGATGCCCAACCCTCCCCAAGAATTGTAGGCAATCAGAGATGCCTTATAGATTGAAGAAATTAGTCAAGATACTTTGCCTTGGCATGAGATAAATTCTAACCCTATCAATGAATACAATATATAAGGATTACTAAGCATGGATTTTTCAACATTATTCCCCACTAGAACAACAATTCCCCTATAGTTGAGAAGCATATAGATTCACTTACATGAATATGTATTGCACTTGATGAGACACTATGATAATAGATTTGGGAAGCATGTTAGATTTATATATTGTACCTTTATAATTTAATAATGAGACAATGAAGCTAGCAGTTGGCTTCCATTTTCATAAAAAAAAACTTGGAAGAAAGGATCCCAAAGTTTGTGGTTGCACTGCGACAACTGCTTCGGGATGCACTAGACACCCAGATAGCAAACTAGCTCATTTTCTTTGGTGCATCTTTGTGAGGGACACACTCATATTGGGCAAGTGCTAACAAGAGCTCACTACAATGATCCACCAGCTTGGGACACTAGCTCTCTTTTCACTCTGAGCTCTACAGACACAAAATGGCATAATTTGCACAAGTTACTTGATCCTAGTGCTCAACCACATATGCCATACTCCTAAAGATGCTTCATGAACATTGTCTTCCAAAACCTGCATATAACATCCTTGTACATGCACTTGCAGTTCACCTTTTTTTGTGACGAGGTTATTGAGAGTATTTTCAATACAAAGAATTAGTGGTATAGGTATGAGTGGCAACACCATGGATCAACACATGTCCATGGTTTCTTGTAGCTTCCAAGTGCCCTAATTATGGACATGCTTGATTGGTCCAACCCACACAAAGTTTAGCAGGAAAAAGGCTTCTTTGATCGCCATGTTTCAACATGAAATCCTTTTTCCCTAGAACAACTAATATCAAGAGTCCACCACTCTTCTCTGGAGAACTTGTGTTTGCTTGACACTTCACAAATTTCTTGCATGGACCCAATGGTAGATTACAAATAGCTAGTGAGCATGGTGCATAGGCATACCATATGTACTTAGTACACATGCCTTTGCAAAAAGGGCCAACAATTACAATGTCACTACAAAGCTCCATGGAATGAACAATCATCATCAACATTGACAATTGACAATGAATCAAAAAAATCCTATAAGCCAACAAGAAATGATGAGTGCCTTAATATCCACAACCCTGAGATGCTTGAGATATGGTGAACAAATGTTGATTGCCATCCAGTCTTGTCAAGACAAATTGTGTTAAACTACATTTCCAAATATGCATCAAAGTCTAAAAAAGAGTCTAAAAGCTATATTAATATCTTGCAAAGGCTTGTAAATACAAATTCATTTGGGGATAAATCATTTCTTTCCTATCAAAATTTCATGATGAAATTGGTTGCAGATCATGATATTGGTGCACAAGAAACATGGCATATGCTACAAAAGTTGCCCCTTGTCATGTCAAGCCAAAATTTCCCATCTTTGGATGTGAGTAGAAAAATATTCCACCATTTGAAAACAACTGATAATTGTGAAGATATTTCAAGTAATTATATTCATTGTTACATGCAAAGACTAGCTGAGATGGACACTATATCCCTTATTCAATCTGCACAATTGTATTCACATCAGAAAAATTGCAAAGGCGGGGGTTGGAATTTGCGACTACACCTTGCTATCATCATTGTTCACTCGCTATTCAAGTATACACCTCCTGAGCATTGTGATATCTTTGAAACATTTTGTTGGTCAGAATCGCTGCTATACAAGCCTTTCTAAAATGTCAAAGTAGATATAGGCCTCACCAGACATAGTATAACTTAGAACTGGAGACTATTTCATGTTGATGGCTATCACCCTTGGCATATCAATAGAGTTATTGCTCCCCCCACCAGTCAAGAAGAAGGTGATAGTGATATTGAAAACACCTAGTCTCTACCTCTCATAGATGAATATGAATGGGAATTACTTTCTTTCCTTGGTGCTACAAGTAGTGCCCACTTCGATCAGCTACAAGTATTAGGTAGATGGGACTTTGATTTAAATCACATGTGGGACACACACCATATTACTGAGAATCTACAAATTTTTCTATAGAGTTAATCTCAACAAGAAAATTGCATACAACTGAAGATAGTCTTTTCCCACCTACTACAACTACACTTTGTCATCAGATATTTCCTAAGAAAAATATTTCTCTAAATATCATTGAACAACATCATCTTGGCCAATCTTCATCTTCACCATTGCATATGGTTATTCAAGGTACTGTAGGTACAAGTAAATAATTTCTTATAGAAAACATCAAGAGAGCACTAAATACATTACCAAATTAGAGAATGAATCCTTTGCTTGCTTTGGCGCCAATGAGGGTGGCTGCTTACAATATACATGCCTCTACAGTGAATGCAACTCTTTGGATAACAATTAGAGATATGAATATGTTGAAAGGAAATCCATTGAACATATTTCAAGAGGGCTTCAAACATATTAAGTACATCTTAATTGATGAAATGAGCTTCTTAGGACCCAAGTTGTTACTCAAAATAGATAGTCAATTGCAGCAAGCGTTTCCTGCTAGGCATATCCAACCATTTGGTGGTGCCTCTATTATACTTGTGGGTGACCTTGCATAGTTATCACCTATGGGTATGTGCAAGATCATCATGGAAAAAATAGGCCCTTAAGTGGTGAAAATTTTAGAAAAATCAGAGTTAGACAAATTGACGTAAAAAATTGAATGAGTTATCTATATTATTTCAAAAATATGTAAGAATAGAATCTATAGAAAATTGAATTTAGTTTCTAAACTGCTAGGTTTATTTAAAAAAAAAAACTATTTGGTGAAAATTTTAAATTTCAATGCAGGTATGTGCAGGATCATCATGGAAAAATAAGCCCTTAAGTGGCAAAAAATTCAGAAAAATCATTACACAACTTGATGTAAAAATTTGAATAAATTATCTATATTATTTCAAAAATATGTAAGAATAGAATTTGTAGCAAATTGAATGTAGTTTCTAAACTACTAGTTTTTTTTTTAAATATATCTATTTGGTGAAAATTTGAAATTTCAAGCAATAGTACTTAAATTTCAGTGGAAAAAATAAGTAGGTGTCTATCCACCTAACCACAATAAAATGATAATATTTTTCTTCAAATATTTTAGATAGAAGTAGAGGACTCATGTCCTGATGTGATGCATATTTTTTTGTAATTTTTTCCAAGTAAATAATTAATTATGATTTTTTATTATAACTTTTAAAAGTTAAAAAATTGTATGTCGACCACCTTAACTTGGTCAAAATTCATGAAATTCATTTTTAATCCTATAGTATGCAAATAGAGAATGTGATGCATGTTTGAGATTTAAAAAATGTGATACCATTTGAAAGCTATAGATTTTTTCAATCAACCTATCAATCAAAACTTTAGTCGTAATTCAAATAGAAAATGAATAATAATTATTTATTAAATTCAAAGTAAAGAATAATTTATATTGGTGGAAATCTGAGGATCTCCTTTGAAAACCCTTTTCATTTCATCAATATTGGGTAAAATAAAAGTTGTCAACCACATGGGCCATCATATCACTTACATATTGCCACTTTTTGGCCCATCTGATCTGGCACATACCCATGCAGTAGTACTTAAATTTTAGGGAAAAAATAAGTAGGTCTCTGTCTGACCACCCTAACCACAATAAAATGTTACTATTTTTTATAATATTTTAGATATAAGTAGAGGACTCATGTCTCGATGTGATGCATATTTTTTTGTAATATTTTTCCAAGTAAATAGTTAATTATAATTTTTTTATTACAACTTTTAAGAAATATAAAAACTCGTGTGTTTCACCACCTTAACTTGGTAAAAACTTCATGAAATTCAATTTTATTTTTTTAATCTTATAGTATGTGAAGCATAGAATGTGACAAATTTTTTCAATCAGCCTATCAATTAGGACTTTAGTCATAATTTAAATAGAAAATGAATAATAATTATTTATTAAATTCAAAGTAAAGCATAATTTATATTGGTGGAAAGCTAGAATCTCCTTTAAAACCCTTTTTGTTTCATCATTTTTTGGTAAAAAGAAGTCATTAGCCACATACCCATCATATCACCACTTTTTGGCCCATCATGATCCTACACATACACCTATTTTAGACAGGCCTATCTATGCTTCTCACTCCACAGCCTTGGATCTTTGGAACATTTTTAATGTTTTCACGCTTAACCCAGTATTTTGCCAACATGGATAGTCTGATGCAGAACAAGATTTTTGTACTCCTTTTGAATATTATAAATTCTCAAGAATCTCAAGCTGATTGGAAAGCTCTTATGAATCAAACAACGGCCATGCTTTCAACTGAAAAAAACCAAGATTTTGATGTAGTTATTCACTTATTCCCAACAAATAGGTTGGTCGCCTTTCACAATAGAAAAATGTTTCAATAGTTAAATGTTCCCATTGCAATTAGTATTGCTGAAACTACTCAGCAAAACACACCTGATTATGGCAGTGATGAGCAATTTCAAGTAGAGCTCTTACTAAGGGAATGAAATTCTTTCATGATATAAGGTTCTCTAATGAGGCAGTTATTAGATTCCCCAAGATAGAAAATGAGAAGACTAATATAATAAAAGTCTCCAACAACTACTTTGAAGCTGATACGATTAAGTCGTTATGGAGGATGGTGCTTAGAATCATCATGGAATACATTACCTTGGATGGTAGATTCACTAGGGTCTACAACTACCACTTTGCCCTGCTCAACCATTTCCGTCATAAGGTAAGGGTTTCTTTACCTTACTATTTGTATTTTTCCATGAGTAATAGCCTAGAGGATCATAAGAAGGATCCTAAGAAGTACCCAATTCTGCATACTGGCCATATTAGGCTTACAATCTTGAAGTTGAGGCTGCTGAGGCTCTTAAATCCTTAGGTTAGTTGGGGGTTTTTGCTGGTTTTTTGGTGTCCCTTGTTGGCCTTGGGTTGGTGGCTGATGTGTTTCCTAGGCTCTTTTCTTTTTGCAGCCTTTTTGTTTTGGTATCTTTAAATCTTATTCCTTTTTGTTGTAAACTCTGTAGTTTCAAGTCCCTATATAACCCATTTTTTCTTTTATAAAAAAAAATCTTTGGGTGGCAGCTGGCCTGGTCAATGGATCATTAGGTTTTTTCAAGTCTATCGTATATGCTAGGGGTGCTAAACCACCTCAACAACCTCAATATGTTGTTGTGTACTTCTAAAACTACATTGGCCCAGCATGGGATCAAGACAACCCAAAAGCCATCCCCATTCCCCTGATCATAAGGGGCAGCCAAACACAACTCCCCTTGACAATGTCTAGGGAAATAACAATACATAAATCTCAAGGCTTGACATTGGAGAAAGCTACAATAGATATTGGAACTAAAGAAAGAGAAGGACTAATGTTCACAACTCTTTCTCAAGTAAAATCAATTACAGGAATACACATAGATCTGCCTTTATCTTTTGATAGATACTCCAAATTATGTTCCAACAAATACAATGCACTCTAAATCAAAGAAGAGGATCACCTCCAAAAACTGTGTGCATTTTCATCATGATGAATTTTTTTTATTCTTTTTGGTATATAGAATTTCCGCCATTTCTAATTTTGCTTCATTGTTGTTTCCTCCATAGTGCAGTTTCAATCACACCCACCAAGCTAGCTAGAGTTTTTCTTCTATGGTGATTACTAAGAGAAGTTACTATTCAATTCTTGCATTATGCTTCTCCTCTCCTCCACTGAAAAACCTAAATTCCTTCTTTGGTTGACCATATAACATTTATATTTAATTTTTCTTTGAATTCCTTCCTCTTCTTTGGTCAATGATTCCATTGCCAGTGCTCTCACCTTCAAACCTTTTGTGTCTAAATATATCTGATTGAAACCATTTTATATTGCAAACATTCTTAGTTGTAACTATAGATCTCCACAATGCTAAATAGCTTTGTGATCACATGTTTGGCATGGTGTACGAGCTGCAACTACATTCCATTTATATACAAGGTAAGGATATGTGTCTTTTATTCCATCTCTTATTTCACAAATGCATCTCAAATTATTTGTTATTTAAATGATACAACCGTATATACTTTTAAAAATGTATAACACTGATTTCAACTCAACAAAATTCTTAGGTGCTGAAACAAAATTATATGGGAGTTATAATCATAAACATATTGCATCCTGCTCTATGCATAAGGTATGCCTACATCTTATTTATTTGATCTCTTCTATTGTAGGCGCATTACATATTATTTGTTATAAATTATAGAACTATTTATATTTCCTAATTTAGATATTGTCTACCAATGACACATGTTCATCACATTAAACTTCACATTTTCCTTGTGTGTAACTATATCTAATTGAAACCATTTTAGATTGCAAATGTTCTCAGTTGTAACTACAGATTTACACAATTCTAAATAGCTTAGTGATCACATGTTTTTCATGGTGTATGAGCTACAACTACATTCCATTTATATACAAGGTAAGGCTATATTTCCTTTATTCCATCTCTTATTTCAT
Source organism: Sequoia sempervirens (assembly GCA_007258455.2). Lineage (NCBI taxonomy): Eukaryota > Viridiplantae > Streptophyta > Pinopsida > Cupressales > Cupressaceae > Sequoia > Sequoia sempervirens. The sequence continues at coordinate 354,952,766 of VDFB02000003.1, read as the reverse complement.
AATTGCATCTCAAATTCTTTGTCATAAATTATACAACTGTATATACTTTTAAAAATGTATAACATTGATTTCAACTCAACAAAATTCTCAAGTGCCGAAACAAAATTATATGAGAGTTATAATCATAAACAAACTACATCCCACTGCGTGCACAAGGTATGCCTACATATTATATTTGATCTATTCTATTGCAAGTGCATTAAATAAATATTATTTATTATAAATTATAGAACTGTTTATATTTCCTAATTTAGATATTGTCTACCAATGACACATGTTCATCACACTAAACTTCACATTTTCCTTTGATTTTTGCAAATTAACATACTCAAGACAAACAAATTCAACAGTAAGAAGAATACTATAATGGACATAATAATAATGATCATATAATAAAAAAAAGTAGCCTAAAACTAGTGACTGCCAATATGGGTTGTTTATATTCATTAAATGCTTCACACTTCCATTTGATAGATATGTTTCTCTTCATTTATAACATTCACTATTGTTTTTTCTTGATTATCATGGAATATTTTTGGGATCTCAAATAACTCCACAAAATTTTCCCGTGTGTAGTTGTATTGAAAAATTCAATTCAAATTTATCTTCCCTCAATGGCTATTTTTTGTGTTATTTTTATCTATTGGCTATCAATAAACTGCTCCCAAATTCTTTAAATTTCCCTTTTATGCACTAACGTATTCTTTCAAAGTACCATTTTCTTGCCTTCCTATTGTTCTATATGGCCACAATAGCAATTCTACATTTGCCTTCAACTCCTATGCTCTCTCCTAGATTGTTCTTAACATCCCCCTCTTTGATTCCTCCTACGCATGTATAGATCCTTGTCATTTGGACTTCCTCTCCACCTATTGGCTTATCGTTGCATTTCACTACACGCAACTGCTAGTTTGTAAAGGTGCATTTGATATGGGATGAAGAAAGTTGTTAGAAGATAGGTCTATAATGCAAAATTACTTCTACAAAATCAATTGAAAACATCCTTATAGCACAATCAAGTTATCAAGTATATCATATTTATTTTATTACTATAAATATAATTAGTTGGTAATATTGTTTGTTGGGATTTTCTTGAAAGGATTTTCTAAACTAAATCTTATGTTATGTGTATTTTTTATGTTGGAATACTTGATTCTATTTGTACACACCTTATAAAAATTTTCATACCAAATCACATTTGACTTTTCCCTATCCCAACCATTATTTAAATAAATAATCATTAATTAATTAATTAATTAATCCTCCAACTAAATCAATTAATTACTACCTATTTAATTAGTTTATCTAGACTAATTAATCTTCATTATCATGTCCTCTAATATTTAAATCCACATCACCCTCAATCATTCTCCATATAATCATATCCATTAAATCTATCTGCATGGATCAAAATTTAAAATTTTCATCACTTGACAAGCATCCTAGGTACCTCCTTTATACTCCCACATATGTGAGCATGGAAAGGTCACTTTATAGTCACCCTACCACTTACACTTGTCCTTTTCATAAACCATATTATTATTTACACATGGTGTGCTCACACATGTGTGAGCATGGCTAATACTTATGTACCTCTATTTGTCACATGGCTAAGCCTTATGTCATGCATTCATCTTCTTCAAATCCTATCCCTCCATTGACAAGAGATCTTGGCCCTTTATTTTCCTCATGGAAGATTTATATATTTGAGCCCCCCTTTCACTTGATGATAACTTCATATACAAACTACATTATGTTACATTTTCTAATCATGCAGCTCCAAACAATTATTATGTTGTCATTTTCTTGATCTATCATCATAATCAAAACATCATGATACTATTATACTAAGAAACCACATTCCATCTACCAATTTATCACACATCACAAAGAGCACATCAAATGGATATTCTAGGTGCACTCAATTACAATTCAATTGGAGGAAAAAAGAAGAAACAAGGTAAAATGTCTCATTATTAATTGAGTCGTTATGCTAGTTCTCTTTTTATTTTCTTGTCTTCATTATTAAATTTTACAAATAATATTCTATTTAGATTAGTAGTATTGTTTCCTATATTTGGTATCAATTGTAGCTTTAATTTGGTTGGTCGATGGAGAAAGAGTAGTTTGGGGCCTATATTAATATTGGTTCTAGGTGAGAGTATTTTGTATAGATGAGTTATTTTTTAGGTTGGAGGAAATGGAAAGCTCACTTCCATAAAAATAGAGTTAATCACAATTGACAACATGAATTTTGAGCTTTAGAAACTCAAAATGGAATCCTAATGGTAGAGCATGATCAATAGATGGTACTTATAACAACACCAAAATTTATTCTCCAAGGTATGGATTAAGATGATTGGAATAAATTAGATAGAAAAAGGATACATATAATTTTTTTTTTTCTCTCTATATTTATTACTTTTAAATGATTCGAGGGGGAATTATAAGGTCCACAAGAATTTGTGTCTTTCTCTTCATCTTCTAGTTATGTATTTGACTTATATGATACTATTATGATATCTTGTGTTATTTTTCTACTTGGATATTCATACTAGATCTATTTGTATATATATGTTATTACTATTTTAAGATTCATCTTATGCAGTTCTTTCAATTTGATTGTATTAGTAATGATCAAATTGAATTTAGTTATTTATATTTTACTATAAAGGTGATGTAATTATTTTATGCTTACAAAAATATGATTAATAATGTTGATCAATGTTTTGATTATATGGGAAAAATGGGTTTTGAAGGGACCCGAAACCCTTTACATCACATTACATCAAAATACTGCTATGAAAGAAAATACTCAATAAAGCATAAGCAACAACTAATAACAAAAAAATACGAAATGGGGTTGCAATCTATGCGGTCTTAACCTTGGAGAAAACTTTGTGGTTAAGCACACTTGAGTTGGAGTATTATTGGGATGGGTGACCTCCTGGGAAGGTCCAATTCTTCACTTTTGTGAGCATCACCTAGATGCAATGCATGGTAAGTGGACCATTCATTATCATGAGAGATGGGTTCTCGTGAAACACTACTCATGAAACATTGGTCAATGAGTTTGAATCATAAACTGCATGGTTCAATCCTGATAGAAATATCACAAAAAAATAGCAACTAAACAACAAAAATGATGAAATAGAAAAAATAGTACATAGGCATAAAAATCACTTCATAATCTCTAGGGTATTGGCCACCTCAATCTCCAAATTATAGTGTAGGTTAACCATATCCATCAAATCTTGTTTAAATTCTTCTTCAACATCTTCCTTAGGCTCCCGCTCATTCTATTGCTCAGGCCTTTAGCCTCCTTTTTGACTTTCTTCTTCCCCTTCTCCTTGGAAGTGTAATCCTTCTCAAGCATTTCTATGAATTACATTTGATCCTCATAGAGCTAACTGATTTTTCCAAAGAGGACCTTGAGAGATTCTACACTATTCTTGATAGAGCTATGACTAATCTATAGAATATTTTTGATGTCATCATTCATTTCCTTGATATTTTCCTCCATTTCACCAAGTCGCCTTTCACATTGGGCTTTAAAATTAGAAAAATGAGCATTCCAAATCCACCAATCTCTCAATGAGAAGGTACGAGGAAGATCCCTTCGATTGGTTAGAAATGTTCTCCTTCAAGCCCCAAATTTTAATGTTAACCTTGTTGAATTCCTGCAACACCCATTTACCAAGTTTAAAGGTGCAAGTAGTACCAGACCTAGCCATGCCCAACATCTCATACATGGTAGTTTTATCATCATCAAGATAAGAAAAATCATCAGATAGAGCATTAATATTTAAGGGATTTGGCTTGCTAAGGTTCGAGTTCTTGCCTGCATCCTCACTACCCAAATATTTATCAACGTCCACATGTGGAGAAGTCTGTTGAACAAGGGAATCCTCAACATCCATGGCATTATCAGTAATGATCTTTACCTATTCCAAAACCATATTCTTACCCTTCCCACTACCTTTAGACCCTGACTTGCACAATTTAGCAATTATTTTGGAGGCCCTCAATCCCATCATCCACATTGTATCCCAACTACACAGACTACTACTCCTCATCCTTTCTAGAAGCATCAAAATATTGGGCACAAAGTTTTTCATTCTTCTTGGTTAACTGATAGTGAGACCCACTTAAACTCTGCTCAATATCGTCCCCACTAAATAGGGACCCATGATAATCTAACCTTTGCATAACAAGTTTCTTGGTGGGTCCCTTCTTCAAATTTCCCTTTTTCCTTTTCCTAGAAGGGGAAGCCACATGGGAAGAGGAGACCCCCATAGTATTATCTTCCTCCACCTTCCACTCTTAATCACCATCAACACTCATCTTTGAACAAGAAGAGAATGATTCTTCACTAATAGCCTTCTCCTTACCATTAACAGACTTTGCTAGGGTATGAGCCCTCACATTCTCCATGATGAGAAAAATGAGCCCTTCATGAAGAACATGGGGCATATGATTCTTTAGGTAGGCATCAACCAAAACCTTTATAGAAGAAAAAAATTAGAAAGGATGCAAGAAAATCATGTCAAAAATGGTTTAGCGAAGTAAAATGATGTCGTAGAGTAGTAGTAAATCGACCATCAAGAGTAACATACCACATTAAAACTTTCACCACATTAGCCCAAATTCACTTAAGGGAGAGTCATTCATAACCCCATGAGGGTAGCTTCAATAGTTTATCTTTCTCCTTGTCCTTAAAAAACTGGACCATAACATCTTCATTAAACTCTACCTCTCATTATAGAATTTGCACCCATCTAGTAATAAGTGCAATAAATTATTCATTAATAGCAATCTCCATATAATTCACCTTCAAACATTTGTTATGCCAATGTTCAGTGAAAAAACTTCACAGAGACTTCACGGTCGTGACCATGAAGCCTCTCCAAATAGGGCATGATATTCCCATGTCTCAAAATCCATCAATTTTTCACTTATCGTAGGAGAGGGGCTCAATCTTGCTCCTATCTCCACTCATTTCAATTTCCAAAATTAACAGATACCAGAGCTAAACCACACTTGAAATATTACAACTAAGCAATAGAATAGGCAAAACATAACCCATAAAACATGTGATAATCAAGGGGGCGATAATTACATGATCACCCCAAATCACAAACCCAAATCTAGCTACCATCTTGTAATAAAAGCTTAGCCCTCTCAAGAAGGGAAGATTAATCCTCCCATGCCTTGAAATTATTAAGACTAACAACCTCATTAGAAAAAAAATTACCAAGGGAATTACCTTCTCTATAGGTATGAGTGACCTAGATCTCATCAAAAGATCTCAACATCATGATGGAATAAAAAATAAGTTTCTTTATTGTCCAGCTTGGATTATGATTGTCAAGCAAGCAATTGACAATATTAAGGGAGTCACCCTCAACCCATAATTTAGAAATACCCCTATCCATTGCAGTTTTGATGCAAATGTAAGCAACTTCATCCTCAATGTGGTGATTAGTTTGGTTTCCCAATGGGAATGCCACCATGCTTAATAACTTTCCATCTTCTTTCCTCAACACCCCCCACAACCTACAATCCTAGGAATTCACTTGGCTGCCCTATCAAAATTAACTTTGACCCACCCTAGGGGTGGGCACTTCCACTTAGTATTTTCTCTAGCTTTGTTATTGGATTTAAAACTAAACTAGAAAGAAGAGTGATTAACTTCAAATTATTAGCAACCAAAATATCATAGCCAATGAAAGAGGAGGATGAAGCACCCTGAGGAGAGTCAAGAAACTAAAGAGAAAAGTTCTTAGCAATGGCCCTCTAAATTTTGAGAAATAAAACATCCTCTTTTAGTTTAGTGTTTTGAAAACCTCTACATGATTTCTTTATTTTCATAAGCCCCAAGCAATGTGAGGGGCCATAAGGGACCAAAGCATCCAAAGAGAGGGATTATATAAAGGAAAATGCCATTGATCAACAAAAATACTTAAAGAATCATGAAAAACCTAGTCAAGGTTCCAAAGTGAAACGAATTTACTCCAAATAAGGGAGGAAAAATTACACTTGAGAAGCAGATGATAAGCACTTTATTAATCACACTCACAAAGAACACATCTATTAGGAATAGAAAATCCCCTTCTACAAAGGTTATATAGAGTAAAAATATTAATTTGCATAAAATTCCAGTAAAAGATATTCACCTTAGGGATAAGCAGCTTGTTCCAAAGCTTCCCCCTAAAAGGGAAGGGGTCAAGCTTTTTCAAAGAATTGATAAAAACCAAAGAAACAAAAATTAGCCATTGGCCCGAGGAGCCCAAATTACTTGATCAAATTTCTAGAATTGAGCAACATGAATATGAGCAAGCAAAATTTAAAGAATAGACAACGCAAGGTCCCCACTCTGTAGATCCTTCTAGGAGCCATTATGAATATAATCTACCACCATATTTCCAAAAATATTCTTACAAAATTCAACCAAAGGAGCAACCCCAACAACACACCACCATCACACCACACATCCTCCCAAAACAAAATTGTGGTACCATCACCCAATAGCCACTTAACGCCATTTGAAATGAGATCCCTACAGAGCACAATATTCTTCCAGAAGAAAGAGCCCATAGGAATGGAATCAGCTTGAAGAAATTCCCAAACTCTCCCCACCCCAGAAAGATATTTGTTCCTGAACAAAGAAGACCAACCAACCTCACCATTGAGGAGCCTCTAGATGTTCTTCGAAACAAGAGCCTTGTTAAAAGATCTAATTTTTTTCAAACCAAGCCCACCCCACTTCTTCAGCTTACAAAGATGGTCCCAAGCAATAAGAGGAATTCTAGATTTTTCTTGGACACCCCTGACCATAAAAAAAAGTCTCATTATTTGTTTCATATTCTCTTCAAATTTCATCGGAGTCTTGAATAATCTCAAGGAATAGAGAGGAAGATTTTGCAAAGTAGAAGAGATGAGTTGTACATTAATAGCTTGGTTGAGAATAGCACCCTTCCACCTAGCTAGCTTTCTATTGAATTTATGCAAAACATAAAGCTAGAAGGAGTCTAGAATCTTGGACACACAAAAGGGAAGGCCTAGGTAGATAGAAGGAAACACTCCAAAATTACAAGAGAACATCCTTGCCAATTTAATTTGAAGGTACTCTATAGTATTGAGGAAGAAAAGATGACTCTTAGGGAAGTTAACATGCTGACTAGAAGCTTTCTTGTAGCTACCAACACCAGCTTAATAGCCTTAATTTCATGAACCAAGGATTTCCCCATGATGATAGTATCATCAAAAAATTCTTGATGTATGATAGGTGCACACTAGAATGAGAGAGCCAAGCCCCTCAATGAACCAATCGAAAGTTCCCTCTAAATATTTTTTCCTAACACCTTATCCATTAGGATGAAGAGAAGCAGATAAATGGGATCCCCCTACCCAATACCACATGAACTGCAAAAGAAGGGAGAGGGGGAGCCATTAACAATAACACTAAAGAGGGATTTGAAATGAGTTGTTCCACAATCTATAATAATTTTTTACAGAAGCTAAAACAAGCCAGAACCAATAGTAGGAACTTCCAATTTACCCAATCATAGGCTTTCAGAAGATCTACTTTAAGAAAGAGCCTTTGTTTCTTATTAGAAGAAAGAGAATTAGCCACTTCATGAAAAGTAATAATGGAATCTAGAATTTGGCGTCCCCATACAAAACCACTTTGATGCTTGGATATGAGACTAAGGAGAATCCACTAAATCCTAATATCCAAAAATTTAGAGAAAATATTGTAAATGGAATTGCACATACTAATCAGCCTAAAGTCCTCGAATCTAATAGAATCATCAGACTTCTAAATCATAATAATGAACATAGAAAACTCCTTGAGTAATTTTCTACAACTGAAAAACTCCTTAGTAGAATTAATCACATCCATTGCCACAATTAACCAATAGGACTCGAGAAATAATAGGGGGAACCTATCAAGCCTAGGAGCCTTGTTACCTACAAAAGAAGACATCGCTTTCTTGATTTCATCCGAAGAATGAATCACAACAAGATCCTTATTGAGTTCTTCAGATAACAAATTAGGGATGACCTCCAAAGAAGATTCCACACTTTTTTGGTCCCAAACACATCATCCCTGAGGAGATTTTCAAAAAAGGAAGCTGCAACATGGCACCATCATTAATTAGCAACAACCATCAAAGGAGATGGAGGAAATATTATCAAAAGATTTATGTATAAGAGCAGTTAGATAAAAAGACAAAATTTTGATCACCAGATTTAAGCAAGATAGCATGAGAGTGTTGCCGCCAAAAGTACTCTTCTTTGGAAATAGTATCATGCAACTAGGCTAAAAGAGAATATTCCAACAACTAAAGATCCTCTGACAAACCCTTAGATTCAATTACCAGTTGCACCTGAAGCACCTATCAAAATCTGCATAAACTCTAAAACCTCAAACATGGGTTAGTTACATACAAATTTATCAAATGCTCCTATGAAATAATATCTTATGCTTCAAAATGTAACAAATGACAAAACAGATCAAAAATACATTACTAAAGCATAACAAGTACCTATTCCATAGTGGATTGGTGTCAAATGTGCAAATGACCCTTTCCCAATCCTTGCTAAAACTCACAAGATGCATTGCAATGGTGATGGGAAAAAATAGTTCTTAATTGAAGAGAGTAACTTTGCATGAGAGTGTAGATGATTTGTGGAGAATGAGGCCTTTCATTTATAGATTTTCAAGTTGGAAGAGAGATCAAAATAGAGCAATGTGGGATAATGATTTGGCCAATGAGATGAAGCCACTTGTCACATTATGATAGGTTGAGGAATGTGCAAGTTTTGACCAATGTGCCAAACAGGGGGAGATTCAAATTTGAAATTGTGAATTAAATGTTGAGTTTGACTTGTGCAAGAGACATGTAAGAGCCATGTAAGAGCTCATAAATGCTTTGTTGGGTGTACATGTCCACTTGTTTTTTTGAATTCAAACTTGAGGGAATATTCCTCAAAGATGCCATGTTGATGGAAAATGATGAATTTATAAATGAATTAAAATGTTTTATTGGTGCAAGTGGGAAAAGTTAGAGGATGTGATGGGTGATTAGATTAGGTTAATCGGGATTAGATTAGCTTAGATGATGTTTAAGATGCTTTGACCCATTTGTCTTGAATATTTTGATTTATTTAAATCAAGAGGGAGAAATATGAATTTTGATATTTAATTAAATAAAGTCTTGATTTATTTAATCAAAGAGGGAATGATAGGCTTAAATTAAATAAAGTTAATTTATTCAATTTAAATGGATAATCCTTAGAATTAAATGAACCTGATTTTCCTAATGAATGGATTTAATGAACTTGATTAACTTTATGAGTGGATGAATGTGAACTTGGTTTACCTGATTAATGGACCTAATTGAATGGATGATGTTAAGTTTGCATGTCTACATTTTTCCCCTCTTTGAAGCAATGTACTTGCTGCGTTGGTTCAAAGAATAAACTTGCCACTATCAAAATTCAAAAAAAAATTGATTTTTTCGGTTTCCCCAGTGGAAAGAAGTACACTAGTACATTTCCCCCTCGAGAGATCGAGCGAAAAGATTCTATTTTGAAGGTTGATCTCATGATAAAGACGTTCAAATTGGATGGTTATAAATGTTGATGCAAATGAGATTATTTTAAGATGCTTAGAATAACAAATCTATATTATCTTAAACAACTTAAATGATGATATGATGTGAGATGGATGAGATGAATGATGTCATATGCTATGATTATGAAAATGTATGATTTTATGAGATGCTTAGATTAACATATCTATATTATGATGATGATTGTGCATGTGAGATGATATGCATAATACTGATGGTTTGTGGATGTAGGATGGATGCACTGGTGATGTTATCTTAGCACAGAGAGAAGAAAGAAAAAATGAGATGATGACAAGAGGATCCAACAAGTCCATGATTTGACGAGACTTTATTAGAGATGATGATGAGAAATGATGATGATAGATGGATGATTTTCTTATCAAAGATTGGGATTTTAAAAGGGTCACTTACCATATGTTTGATAACACACATAAGTACGATGCATCAAGGTATAAAGGACCAGCATGGCATGGTACTTAGTGTGATGGAATTTGACTCAAAAAATAGATAGGAGTATTCTTGTTTACACCTAACATACGGAAACCTTGCTAGGATGCACTTTAGAAGTTTCAAACATCTCGTACCAAAACATGGAAAGGTATAACCAATCAATGCAATAGTCAACAAGCTGTCTAAAACATCCTCTATACATATCTAGAAGAGCAAGTATCCACCAAGGTTATTTTACAAGAATGTCCAACAAGCATAGCATACAAAAGGATAATGATCGTTGCCCCATTCCTATCTCTCTAAATATTTCGTTCAGATATCATCGAGAGGTCCTTGGACTGAGCGCAATAAGATAAGTCAAAAGAAAAAGATAAAGCACACAAACAAGTTGATGTTCTTCAATACCACAAAACAAAAGTAAATGTGTTGTTAAGGATAAGAACCGAAACTATTTCCAAAAGATAATGCCCATTGTAGGAAGGATACATCCTAGGACATGTTAGTGGATGGCGGCACGTCATTTCGTTTATCCAAAGTGCTTTCTGATAAATAATGCCTATTGTAGGAAGGATTCATCCTAGGAAATGATGTTATCAGATGATTGATATGGGACTATTTGGATGATGGACTATCGACACAAAGAACTGGCCAACTTGTTTACGTACTGACTTAAACCTGAGACTTAACGTTTTTGTGTTTTACTTTTAAGCTGCTAGACTTGTTTCTAACTGTTTCACCAAAGGTTGAGGATGACGACCAATTTATTATGGATGGTGTTATTGCGGGTGCAAGCGAGATGAGATGGATGGATTTTTTTCAAATATTTGGATTTTTTGATCTTTTTGAGATGTTTTGAGGTTGTTTTTGGTATTTTTTGATATTTTGCAAATGTTTTGATTTTTTGATATTTTGATGTTTTGGGATTTTCTGAGGTTTTGATCGAGAGACTAACCTAAAGACCTATCCTAGGGGCCTCAAGGGTTGATCAATAGATTAGCCTTACCTACATTATACACGCAAAGACCACGTAGTTCGACTAGCGAATTGACCGATTTATAGATGGAGATATACATGATGAAATGTCAATTTATTATGACATACTCCTAAAGGACTAACTTAATTGTCTCGAGGGATGATCAAAGATCAACCTTGCCTACGTTCAAGGCTCAGAGATCAGTAGTTTGACAAGAAAACTTTGTTTTTGAATTTTTAACTAACTTTTTGACATGTTTTTGGGCTTTTTGATATGTTTTTCTGTTTTTGGATTTTGTGCTTTTTCGATGTTTTTGGATTTTCTAATTTTTTGATTTTATGATGTTTTTGGATTTTCTAATATTTAGGACTTTAAGAATATACACAAATCTGATACAATGAGAACATTCCCCCAACGTGATGTAATAGACTACTTCGATAAAGGAAGGACAAACTGACCTTGAGGATGGGCCGACCAGTACTGAGAGGGATCATGATACAAAAACAGGACCAAGCTATGGTGCAGATGCGAGTGGATGAGTGATGGATGTAGATCTGGATGCGATCAATGCAAAACAAGCCGTAAAGATCCCAGTGGATGGAAAGTGCTTATTTACACAAGCTACCTATTTTCCAGGTTTTCACCAAGGTACTTGTCCAACATGCCACTGAAGTGGTTTTCACTAGAGGACGATTTTTTTCTCTTTACTATTTTTGATCCTTTTTCTGTTTTTTTTGGATTTTTTTATTTTTTTTATTTTTTTGTTGCCATGAAGATGCCTATTTGCCAAGTTTTCACTGAAGTAACCATTTTTTCAAGACATTTTTGTGATTTTTTGGATTTTTTGGTTGTATACCTTGAAAGACTTAGGCATAAAACTTTTTGAGATGAGAGTTATTCATGGGCTTTTGCAGAGATTCCCCTTCAGGTGTTGATAACTGATATGCCCCTGATTTGTAACTTTTTGTGATGACGAATGGTCCTAGCCAATTAGGTTCAAATTTTCCTTTGTTGCTTTGGTTTGGGACATTCTTCTAATTTTCTTTCAAGACTAGTTCTTTGACTTGGAACGTCTTGCTTCTTATTTTCTTATTGTAGCTGCTTTTGATTCTATTCTAATAGACTTGCAAATGATTCAAAGCATCTATACATCGCTCATCGAATATCTCTAGCTCATTTAGTCTTGATACTCAGTACTCTTCATCTGTGATGAGGTTCTATAGTGATATCCTGAGTGATGGGAGCTCGATCTCTATGGGGAGTACTGCTTCTGATCCGTAGACTAGGGAAAAAGGGGTGGTGTCAGTGGGTGTGCGGATTTTGGTTCAATAGGCCCAGAGGGTGGGATTAAGCTACATATGCTAGTCACGACCTACGTCATTGACTATTTTCTTGAGGATTTTTAGAATGGTTTTGTTTGTAGCTTCTTCTTGGCCATTGCCTTGGGGATAGTATGGGGTGGAGAAGCGATGCTGGATTTTGAATTTTTTGCATAAGTCACGAACCTCCTGGTTCTTGAATGGTGTCCCATTATCTGAGATAATGGCTCATGGAACACCATAGCAGAAAATGAGATAGTTTAGGATGAACTTTGAAATCTGCTTCCCAATTATGTACGTCATGGGTATGGCTTCCACCCACTTAGTAAAGTACTATGTTGTGGTTATGATGAATTTGTGGCCATTAGATGAAGTGGGTGTGATTTTTCCAATGAGATCAAGTCCCCACTGCAAAAAGGGCCATGGTGTGATGATAGGATGAAGCTCTTGAGCTGGAGCATGGATGAGGTCCACATGCTGCTAATATTGTAGACACCTTCTGGAATAGTCATGTACTTCTCATTCCATTGTGGGCCAATAATACCCCATCCTCAACAATTTATTAGCTATGGTTATTCCACTTGAGTGTGAACCACAGATACCATTATGTACTTCAATTAGAGCGGTTAATAACTCCTCAACATTTAGGCAGTGTAGTAGGGTTCCTTCTATGCTTCTTCGATATAGGGTATCTCATAGGATGACAAATCTAGATGCCTTTTTTACAAAGGTTCATTTTAGGTTTGAGGGTGAATCGGCAGGTATGTGTAAATGTTGTGATACCAAGGATCACCGGGACCAATGATTTCACACACATATTATGATTCTGGTACCTTGAATGCAAGTATGAGAAGCTGCTCAATCAGGAATTCATATTTTGGAACATTGTTGGGGATGTCCAATAGGGACCCAATTGTTGCCATGGCATCTGCTACTCTGTTGTTGGTTCTAGGAACCTGCTCAAATGTTATTTCAATGAAGGATTCTTTGAGATTCCACACCAATTTCTTGTATGGAGTGAGTTTGTCGTCCTTGGTCTAGTATTCATCGTTCACTTGATTTATGATCAATTGGGAGTCTCTGTACACTTTGAGAGCCATGATGTTCCACTACACTACTATTTTGAGACCTATGGTCAAAGCCTCATATTCCACAATGTTATTGGTGCAGGGAAATGCTACTTTGTAGGACCTTGGTATGAAATCCCCTTGTGGGGTGATGAAGAAGACACCAGCTCCTGATCCATGCTATGTGCATGAGCCATTGAAGTATAGTTTCCAATGGTCAGCTACATTGAGGTTGAAAATAGATTCATCTAGAAACTCTGAGACAAGAGGATTCTCATAATAGATAGGTGCTTCTGCTAGTTGGTCTGTGATGACTTGGCCTTTGATTGCTTTCCTCTCTACATATTCGATGTCATATTCTGATAGTATCATCACCCATTTGGTCATTCTTCTTGTGAGCATTGCTTTTGACAATAAGTATTTGAGAGGGTCGATTTTGGCGATGAGCTTTATTTTGTGTGCCAACATGTAATGTTTGAATTTCTGTGATGAAAACACTACTACAAGGCATGCTTTCTCGATGAATGAATAGTTTAGCTCATGCCCAACCATTGTTCTACTGATGTAATAGATAGCCCTCTCTATTCCATTTTCGTCATCTTGAGCTAGGAGAGCTCCAAGGGCTACTGATGTTGCTAACACGTATAGAATCAATGGTTTTCTTGGGATTGGTGGCATTAAGACTGGTGGTGTTAGTAGATATTCCTTGATTTTTGTGAATGCCTCTTCACACTTGCTATCCCATTTGTACGCTACTCCCTTGTGGAGTAGGTGAGAGTATGGGTTATGTTTGTCCGCCAACTGTGCTATGAATCTACGAATGGATTGGAGCCTACCTTGGAGACCTCTTAATTGCTTTAATGACTTTGGTGCCTCCATGTCGAGGATTTCTTTTACCTTTGTTGGATCTACCTCAATACCCCTCATTGATACTATATATCCTAGCAATTTTCCTGATTGTACATCAAATACACACTTCTTAGGGTTTAATCTGACCTTGTACTCCTCCAGGCTGTCAAAGATGGCACTTAGGGTTGCTATGTGATCTTTTCTCTTTCTTGACTTAGCTAGAATGTCGTCAACATAGTCTTTGACCATCTTATGGATCATGTCATGGCCCTTTGATATGTTGCTCCTATGTTCTTTAAGCCAAATGGTATCATGCTCTAGCAGTAGGTCCCCCATGGGAAAGTGAAAGTTGTTTATGTTGGTCCTCTTTAGCTATCATGATTTGATTATATCCTGAAAACCCATCCATTAGTGATAACATTTCATGTCTAGCTATCATATCCACAATCATATCAATGTTTGGAAGTGGGAAGTCATCTTTTGGACATGCCTTATTCAAGTCTCTGAAGTCTGTGCAGATTCTAATATTTTCATCGGGTTTTGAAATATGTACCAAGTTTAACACCCATTCTGGATAGTCTATTGGTCAGATGAATCCTACATCTAATAGCTTTTTTAGCTCCATTTTGACTAATAGGGTGATCTGAGGATGTATTTTTTGAAGCTTTTGTTTGACAGGCTTTGCTTCTGGATACAATGTTAAGTGGTGAACCACAGTTTTTGGATCAAGTCCTAGCATGTCAGCATAACTCCATACGAATTTTATCTGTCTTTCCCTTAGGAAGGCTGCTAGGAGCTCTTGTTCATCTGATAGTAGTGATTCCGCATAGAATGTGATATGTGGGGTCTCCTTTGTTCCTAGGTTGACCGGATTGCATTTTTCTGCCAAGACTGTTGACTTTTCTTGATGAATAGCTCTTAAAGGAAGATTGAATCCCCCATCCTTGGGTGCCTCAAAGAGGTTTTCACCATTGGATGCATCCTTTCTTTTTACTTTTTTCTGGTCAGAGAGTGCCATAGTGTGGTTTTCACTCAAGGACTTGGATATTATTCTTAATTTCTCGCTTTTGCGACTGAAGAATTCAATCGTTTCTCCATAATAGGCATGTGTGTCCAACTCTATTATGAACCCTACTTTATGGTCCCCATATGGAATGTTATCCCACAATCCCATGAATTTTGAGAGTGCCTCATCATTTTTGAATGTATCAAGAACTGGTGGTCCTCATTGGTCATAGTCAATGAGTTGGGGATATACTAAGCGGATCTCATGATTTTGGTGGTTTGTTTCAAAATATAGGGTGCTAATCATGCAAAGAGTGGTATCCTCAAATATCCTAGGTAAGTTGGTCAAGTGATCCTCGCCATCACTACTACTACAGACGTTGGTTATATCAAATGTAAAGTTATCTATGACTTTACCTACAGTAGACACTGGTAAGCGTAGTTCTATTGCGATCGGCTAAGGAGGATTATTAACTGTTCTAACCAGAGGACTTCAGCCACGTATGGTTATACTTGGAGGGGTACATCCAAGGCCAAGATTTTTTATCGGTTGCGCCTCCAAAATGATAGGTGTTATAAGCCCATTGTCGTTTTGTCCTAGTCTTTGATTTCTATCATAGCCCATTGCGAGCATCATTTGCAGACCCTTGCTTTTGTCGTCTATTGGTAAGTCAACTACTGGTCTTTCATCTTGCTATAGCATATGAGATGGATCTACGTCAATAACTTCTCGGCCAAGATCCCCCCATCTTGTAAAGGTGGGATAGTCTTTAGGAGAGGTTTGGGATGTGGAAGCTTCATTTATTTGTGAGTGTCCCCGTGATCTAGGAGATTGTGGTAACTCTCCTACCACGAAGGCATTATTAGAGAGCTTGTAGTTTCCATAGCCATTATCTTGGATGATGAGCTTGATGTCAGAGATGGTGGGAATGGCGGGATTGGTGGGTATCTCTATCACAGAAGTGGATGCGAGAGTGGTAGGATCGATGTAAGGTGTTGATGGACCCTCATCATTTTTTGGTACTTGGGGGATTTTGTAATACTTTTCTTTAAGGATTTTGCAATAGGAGAAGGGTTCGGGATCTCCATGGATGGTAACTCCTTGTCCCTCATGTTTCAATCTCACACATTGATGAAAATTTGACGCTACTACCTTCATTGTATGAATCCATGGTCGTCCTAGAAGGATGTTATACGGAAATTCGAGGTCCAAGACTTGACAAGCGGTTTCCATGAGAGCTGGCCCTACTTGAATAGGGAGTTTGATCATGCCTTGGGACACTCTCTCTTGATCGTCATATGCTCTTATTGTGATACCCTTTCCTTTGTCAATAGAATCCTCTGGGACTTTCAATTGTTTGATGAGGTTGAGAGAATAAATATTCAAACCCGCACCTCCATCCACCAAGACCCTTTTGACTTTTCTCTTGTGTACTATGACTTCTAAGTGAAGCGCACAGTTGTGAGATGGTTGAGCGGGGAAATCTTGGTTAGAGAATGTGGGAAGATTTGGCGTAATGATATTTCTGACCATAGCTTGGAATTGCTCCGCATCAAGATCTATGGGGACAGTGGATGAAGCCAATGCTTCCTCAAGGATTTTCCGATGGGTACATGAGATTTTTAACAACTCCATGATGGAGATTTGCGTTGGTGTTCTCTTGAGTTGATCTAGGACATTGTAGCCATTAGGGACAAGTTTGGATGCAGGGTCTTTGTTTTGCTAGGATGATCCTACGATGGTCACTTTGCCATCTCTTGTGGTGACTCCACAATCGTCGTGGGTGCCTTTGATGGTGATGACTATGTAGTATTCATCTGGGGAGGCAACGATAGTTTCATACACATGATTTACATTTGAGTGGGTGCCTTTCCCTTTATCATTGTTAGTCCCTTTGTTGCCATGATTAGGCATCATATTCGTGTATATCTTAAGATCTTGATTTCCTGTTGGTTGTTCCACGTTTATAATCCTTTGGTCAATGAGATCTTGAAATATGTTTTTTAATCTCATACATTTGTTCATGGTATGCCCTTTGATTTTATGGAATTCACAGAGTTGATTCCCATTATACCGAGGAGGTTTCACATCCGGTTCTTGGTAATTCTTGAAGGTAGGATCCTTGATGAGTTTTCGTCTATTAGCTTTTTCATGACTTTCCCCCAAAGCAGTGTATTTTCATTTGGGATAACTCTTGTTGCATTCTGGTGGTCCTCTTTGATCATTAATATTGTTGATTGTTGGATTGTTGTTTGGTTGGTGTGTTGTGTGATGATTGTTTTGGTGTTGGATTTGGATTTGTGGTGCGGGTGTATTTTGGTGAGGGGCACTAATGACCACCTTTCCATCAAGGACACCATCATTAGTAATTTTTTTGTTCCTTTCCCACATGCGAGGTTTATCATTGTAGTTGGAATATGGGTGGTTGTTTTGTTGTTTGGGGTATGAGGTTGATCCCGCTAGTTGAGTCATGAGGGCTTGTTCGATGCTAAGCACCTTGGGGATCAATTGGTCATATGTGGTGATTCCTTGAACCTTGAGATGAAATTCCAAAAGTCCATCAAGGTTGGCTATGATTGTGCAAACTTGATGTTCCTCAGGCATGGTCCACTTGCTCTGATTGGCCTTGGATTTCCATCATTGTAGGAATGAAGCGAAAGATTCACCCTTTCCTTGTTTCAGAGCTGAGAGTTCTTCTAGACTAACATCCATTACAATGTTGCATGCATAGTTATTAATTAATGCATCTATCATTTCTTGAAATTTTCTAATTTTTGAAGGTATACAAGAGAACCATTCCATAGCATGGCCAACCAAACTCCTAGAAAATAGCCACATCAGATAAGTATCATCGTATGCGACTTCCATGCAATGAACCTGGAATTCCCTGATGTGATCTTCAGGGTTTCCTGTCCCTCGATATTTTTCAAATTTGGGGATCTCAAATTCCTTGGGGAATGGTTTCATTACTAGGCTCTTGTCGAATGGGTAGGGACACAAGTTGCTTGGTGTCTTTGTGGTTCGCCCTGATTGAAGATCGAGCACTTGTTGTGAGAGAAACCTGATTTGTGTTGTTACGTCATTTTGCAGATGAGGGGGTGGGTTGAAGGTATTTTGGGGAGTTTCAATTATGGGTTGGATGGGTGGGTTGGTTGGTGTGTTGTTTGATGGTATCTTTATGTTCTGTCAAGATAGGTAGGCTTCCACCTGCTATTGTATGAACAATGCTTGTTGTTGATCTTGTTGTTATGCTAATATTTGTGCTTGTTGTTGTTCCAACAATGCTTGTTGTTGTGCTTGATGTTGTTCCAACAATTCTTGTTGTTGGGCTGCCAATTCACCTGCCTCTTGCTTCTCTTGATATTTCTTAATTAGTTGTTGATATGCTTGCATTTGCACTGCTTGTTGTTGTGCAAGAAGTTGTGCTTGTTGTGCTTGATATTGGGCATTTTCCTGAGCTTGAGCTCATGCTTGCACTACTTGTGCTTAGGATTGTGCTTGTGCCGCTTGTTGTTGTAATAGAATTTATGCTTGAGAAGCCTTTTGTGTTTGTAATTCTTGCAATGCTTGAGTGGCTTGGGTGACTTGTTCTTGTTGTTGTTGCAATAAAGCTTGGGCTTGTGTGGCTTGTTGCACTTGTAATGTAGCTTGTGCAGCTTGGGTAGCTTGCACAGTTTGAGCAGCTTGTTGAGCAGCTAGGTGTACGGATCTTTGTTTTAGCACTTGTTGGAATCCCCTTTGAAAAGCAACTTGCAATGTTGTGTTGTATTGGATTGATGTGGTGGAATTTGGTGGTGGTGGGGGTGGTGGTGGATTCAGAATGACATTTTTGGGAGCGATAATGTTGTGTTGGTGTTTTGAGTGATGGATGGTGTCATTGATGTGGTTCATCCTTGGGAGACCATGCTTTGCGATGTTAGGGGGGTGGTGACGATGTTGCAATTTCTTGTCCATTTTTCATTTGTTGTTGTTGTTGACAATAAGTTTTGCATGATGTTTTGATTGGTATTCGGGATGTTGGTTTGATTGATACTTGGTAAAGGAGGAAGCCCTAAAAGAAGAAGTGGTGTGGATGATGATGGTAATGGTGGAAGGGGTAGAAATGTAAGGGGTGTGAGTTCTTATGAAAATATTGTGGTGTCGAAGATTCCCCTTGGTCCGACATATCTCCCTCTTCTTGTGAATTTGTGAGGAGAGAAGTTTGAGGTGTTGTGCGGAAAAATGTTGATGATGGCTCATGATGGAAAGTGAGAGGAACATTCTTATGTAATGGGTTTTCAAGTATGTTTTGTTCCAAGGTGGTTTTTTCATCCAAGTTTTGATTATTAACAAGGGGGTGTGCTTGAATAGCATTGATAAATGCATTTCCATTATTAACGTTAGGTTGGGTTGGAGCAAAAGATGTCGTGATTTGCGAAATGTTTTGAGTGATATTTTGGGATGGGGGGTGTGGATGAGATGGGAATAGTGGATGAGACTGGAGGAAAATATGTCTCCACTATGGTACTCATGTCAAAATCCGAAGGAAATTTGGCCCCTTTCTTTGCTAGTTCAAGCATGTATAATGAAGGGTTAAGCCTCATCACATGTGATATTGACGATCTTATGGTTTTTCAGATTTTGAAGCATTTCAGTTATTTCATTGTGAGACATCCCAAAGGTGAGGTCTTCTCCTTAGGATTCTTCTTGTGGGTTTTGCGATGATGTCGAAAGGTTAACTGTGAGATTTCCAAACCCAATGGGATTTATTTCAGGAGTGGTTTGACTTAATTCAATTGAAGTGAGTGTTTCTTTGTTGGCTTCCATGCTCTTCTTGTATTGAGATATAGTTTGAACCATAAAACAAGGATCAATTTTTAAGAATGGGAGATGAACCTCTTGATTATTTGGATTGATCTTTATTTTATGCCTCAAAGTGGAAAATTTTAGGATATCTTGAGGATCGAAAGGTGATATGATGATGATGCAAAAGATGGATGATGTGGATGTTATGATCTTTTGGTAAATCTTGAAGGAAATACTAAGCTTTTGGGACTTTTAGATATTTCAGATTTTCATTTTGATTTTCCCTTGGGATTTTTCCTTGACTGATTTTGCTTTTGGTTTGGATTTTGAACAAATAGACCCTAAGATGTTTGGATGATTACCTAAGGATGGATTTGCTCAAATGATGATAATTTTGAATATGTGTAGGGAGAAGAATGCATCTACCCACATCTATTCAAACAAAATGATAATTTAACTAGGCACATGAAGAAGGATACATCTACATATACCTAACTAAATAAGATGGTTTGATAACTTTGACTAAGAAGATGCAAAAGGATGCATCTACACATACCTAGCCAAAGGTGATTTTGATAAAGTTGTCAATGATATAGTCTCAAGGATTTGATGATTTTTTATTTTGCCAAAAAGCCTCGCATTAAGGATGATTTCAAGATTTTCCAAAAGGTGATAGTGAGATGATGTTTGTTTTGATGTTTTGAAGGATGGGTGAAAAAGATTTTGATTTCCTTTTGATCCTAAGATGAACCTAAAAAAGACACTTTGTTTTCCTAGACCTAGGTATTGAAGAACATGCAAATGCTTCCTAGAGACCTTTATAACCAAAGAATGATTCAATATGGACATACATTTTCGGATTTCCAACCAATGACCTTCCCTTTGGACTTTTTCAATAATCGTGAGGCTTCAACACACATGAAAGTTCATTTTTCTTAGCTTTGCTTAATGGCTTCATTTTACCAAAAACACTTTCTTTGATTAAGTTTCCAAACTAAGATGTCCAATGTCTTAATTTCTTCAAACCCCACAAAGTATGTTATGTGGAAATTTGATGAACTCAAGGCAACGGTTTACCTATTGTTTACTTAAGTAGAAAAATCGAGATGTAATCCAATGTTTAGAAACCTCTAAGGATGTGAATACCAAGGGAAAGCAATAACATATGGATTGAGTCAATTGTATTTGTCTCCAAAAGGGTTTGAAATTTAGATGATGATGTTAAGTGTTTTTTTTCAAGATGTTTTCGATCAAGCAATGCATTTTGTAACCCAAGAATAAGTACAACCCTATGGATGTGTAAGACAATATTTGTTGGATTCCCACTTGGACAAGTCTAGCTACGCTTATCTATAGCAAATGGTTAGATGCTTGACCCCACTGGCTCCCCTCCACGGCTCATTATCATCAATCGGGGCAGCCAAGCATCAACACCCATGAAACTCCCATGCAATGCTTTCCATTTCTACTAAAATACTGTAAAAGTGTGGGTGGCTTCAAAATGACCATTCTTGCACCAACAAATAGATTAAAGGATTTTGGAAAATTATAGCACATGGGTTTTAATAAGGACTTTCCATTCGTGGAGATTGACCCATATGGCAAGAGTCCCCTTTCAGATCCATCTTGTCAGAATCAACCACATGATATTGGCGTTTACTCCAATACCCACATTTATATCCCGGTTGGAAATACTCTTGGCTTTAGAGTGTTACCGGTTGAGTCGTTCCCTTGGGTGAGTACTTTTTCCCCAAGGCAGACCCTCTAGGATAAAAAAAAGCAAGTAAAGACAAAGTCCGTAACTCGATCAATCTTTGATGGCAACAAAGAGAGAATATACATGATAATTCCCCCACTCACACTCGAACAAGATCTTGTTCAATTTTAAACCCAAATCGAAGTGTGGAGGTGATTGCTTTATCTCACCCTAAAGTCAAGAAAAAGGCCTTTTGATTATCAAGATCACTATAAAGCATGAGAGAAGTGCATACATCATTTTTCAATGAATTTAGTTTAAGTAAGCCCTCACGAAAACAAAGTTTCATTTATTCTTTTTAAATCCACAAAGAAAAATGTGAGTTCTTTTTAAGCACCAAAAGACGAGTGAGAGATACTTTGTTGAATTGTTAATCAAAGAAACAAAATCTAGTAAGTTGCATTCCTAATGTTCATTTTAGCCTTTGCAAGAAGAAATTGAAAGATTCTTTTTCAACCCAAACGACATTAGTGTTCTAAGAAAGAAAAGATAACAATTTCTTGAAGAAGTGTTAAAAAAACACTAAAGTGTTTAAAAACACTTTGATCTTTCAAAATATTATCCTCATGCTTCTCCTCCTTTCATTTTCCTTCCGCTTTCGTTTTGTTCTCCTTTGTCGTTTTCCTTCTTCATTTTCCTTCATTTTTTACCTATGATCATCACGAATGAGAATTTACACATGTAAAATAATAAAATGTGAGAAAATAGAATAAGATTGACAAGGCATATGACAAAAATAAATTTCAATTGTTTTTTAATTCACATCCGTCTTTATAATAGAGCCATTGATTTCAAACTTCATATTTTCAATATACCAAGCTATACATAGAAACCCTTCCCTTTAACGAGCATCGAATCAAAGAGACACATTAGTGGATATTGACATCTATAATACATATTCCAATAGAAGTCAAATAATTTAAATATTCCCTTCAACCTGCAAAACCAATAATACCTTAGCAATGGTAAGTTTTATTGAAAATAAATTCCATTGAAAATCCAAGATATAGACAACTTAATGATGTGCATACAAAGTTTGGTGAACAATTGACATGTTGGATGTATCAAAGCAGATTTAAGAAGCTTTTAATGGTTTTGAATGTCAGAGAACAAGAAATCTTTCCTAACTCCCAACAGGCACTTTATGAATTGATTTTGTACAGCATTTGATGGATCGAACAACCTCTTCATTAAATTATAGACCACTACTTTTAATCACTAACCTGTATCTGCGTAAAAACAACATCTAGAGATAATTAAAAAGGCCTACATAAGGTGAAAATCCTTTGTCAGATTATGCAGATTGAAAGATTTAAAGCAAACATTGTGGATAGGTGAAAACCTGCGCCTACATTCCCCTGAGTTTATTTCAAAAAATCATTGACTTTCATAGCTTAAAGTATGCATCACAGTTGACAATAATTGTTATTCAATGTTATGGAACTCAAAAATTGCTTTACACATCTTTTTAGGCATATGAAATGAGGTTTCTAAATTCCCACAACTGAATTTTGAAATATTCTCCCTCGCATTTCTACGAAAGTAGCTGAAAATTAAATGCACGCAAATCTCTTGGTTGGACGTTTCAATCATATCAACTGTGTTTTCTACGAATGGGGAAGAATATCTTGCATTCAATATGATGGTTGGAGGGTGGGTATAGACTGGCGATTTAGTTGAATGTTCGTCCCTCTCACTGATATGAGAGTGCGCTTAACATCATTCTAACAATTCAGATCAAAGCGCCTAAAGTTCTTAAAGGACAACAATAAGTATATGAATTAATTTCAAAACCGGAGACTTGGAACTACATTATCTACGACATTCACTTTCTAATCATATGTTAACCATAGATTTCAAAGCTCACAAAACCATTAGATTGGAGGTTGCTTTCTATCGACACCATTTAATGGGGCTATAAAAAAATTTGTGGGTTGTATGCAAAGAGAAAAGAAAAGTCTAGATATCATATGCACAACATCAATGAATCCTATGCACCTGAAAGTGAGTCATATACACACAAAGGCAGATTATATGCATGGAAATTTTAGGGTTATAGCTTATACGATAAAGATAATATCCTTACAAAGACAGAGACGCACATGAGAGATTCAACTAATAAATGATTTGTTGATAATGCGGGACAAAGACAATGTGATAATAGTAAAATATTCTTCCTCCTCCACTACAACATTAGTAATAAAATAAGAAAGGCATGGACTATGATTCTGAAGGTAAGTGTAGGTTTGATAGGGGTTGCCTTGCACTCTTCAGGCGCTGCCCCCAAGTATCAAAACCTCAGTGGATACTCAGTGATTTATGACCTGCAAATGGCTTCGGCAAGAGTTATTTCCTATGTGACTATGAGTGAGCCTAGTGAAGACTTTTAATGGTGGCCCCTAACACTTTAATTGCAGCGAAATAAAAGAAAAAGAGAATTCATTTGAAATACTTGCAAAACAGGTTATACAGGCCACCAATGCAACTTATGAATAGATCGATATTTCTACAAATAGAAAAGGGAGAAATCTAACTAATCACTCCACACATCCACAATAGTACATAAACAATATATAATACTAGCATAGGCTTTTATTCCGAGCACAGCTAAGTCACAAAAATAGCGAATAACCAAATTTACCATATAAATAATCAACAAGATTTTCGTAATATAGATAAATAGGTTTATCCAAAACTTTCAAAAACTAAGAATACCTATTCTTTTCCCTCCTTCTAACGCCATGATGAAGCACCTATCAAAATCTGCATAAACTCTAAAACCTCAAACATGGGTTAGTTACATACAAATTCATCAAATGCTCCTATGAAATAACATCTTATGCTTCAAAATGCAACAAATGACAAAACAGATCAAAAAGACATTACTAAAGCATAACAAGTACCTATTCCATATTGGATTGGTGTCAAATGTGTAAACGACCCTTTCCCAATCCTTGCTAAAACTCACAAGATGCATTGCAATGGTGATGGGAAAAAATAGTTCTCTCTCAATTGAAGAGAGTAACTTTGCATGAGAGTATAGATGATTTGTGGCGAATGAGGCCTTTCATTTATAGATTTTCAAGTTGGAAGAGAGCTCAAAATAGAGCAATGTGGGATAATGATTTGGCCAATGAGATGAAGCCACTTGTCACATTATGATAGGTTGAGGAATGTGCAAGTTTTGACCAATGTGCCAAAGAGGGGGAGATTCAAATTTGAAATTGTGAATTAAATGTTGAATTTGACTTGTGCAAGAGACAGGTAAGAGCCATGTAAGAGCTCATAAATGCTTTGTTGGGTGTACATGTCCACTTGTTTTTTTGAATTCAAACTTGAGGGAATATTCCTCAAAGATGCCATGTTGATGGAAAATGATGAATTTATAAATGAATTAAAATACTCTATTGGTGCAAGTGGGAAAATCTAGAGGATTTGATGGGTGATTAGATTAGGTTAATCAAGATTAGATTAGCTTAGATGATGTTTAAGATGCTTTGACCCATTTGTCTTGAATATTTTGATTTATTTAAATCAAGAGGGTGTAGTGTCCCTCCGTCTGTGATATCATCGTATTGTTTTCAATTGTGGGAGATAGGGTATCATTTGATTTTAATTTGTTTTATTGTTATTTCTTTGATTAAATAAATATTACTAATAATTTATTTAGTTTAAATAAATTAAGGTGAAAATATTTATTAAAATAAATATATTTTATTATAACTAAAAGAAAGATTAAATTATTAAAAATTTATTAAATATTTAATAGTTGATCTATTTGGTTCATATATTAAAGAGTAAATTATAAAATAATGAATAGGGGTAGTGGTTGGCATACAATCACAACTGATGGAAGTGCAATGGCCTGCTGATGGGAGTATAAAAGACACCATCAAAGAAATTATAATAAGTGATAGAAGTCGAACGGTTCCCCGATGGGAGTGGAAAAGACACCTTGAAACAAATTATAAACAAGAATTATTCTGGAGGATGGTTCTCCAGGAAGTTGCCAAAAATCCAAAACTGTTGACATAGTGAGGAGTTACTATGGTGGGTATTTTCTCTCAATAGATTTTGAGCTAAGTCGATAGTAAGAAATGGAGCTGAAGCTACAGAAGGAAAGAAGAGTCTCCAGTCTTGTTCGTTCGTTGACAAAGGAGTAGGAGATCATAGATTCGGGAACTAGTGATTTCTCCATCCACAAGGTGGAAAGAGTTAACAAGAATCTAAGAAGAGAATCACTGAAGACCGAGGAAATTTATATCAAGTAAGTCTCCATAATGATATGCCTACAACAAATCCATTTATTTTCATGAGAATACTTAAAAAGTCTCATTATTTCAAACCCTCATGCTATGTGGCTTTTATTCAAATTATTTTTTTTTGGTTGTGCTTGACTGCGTCTATAGGGAGTAGTGTGTGGCTTACTTTTGCATACTGGATCTTATTTACTTACCTTAGGTGCTTGGTACCGTTGATGATCTTCTAATCTAGATCCCTCTTATCAGTCGAGCCTATATATATATTTATGGCTTTCAGATCTTTACATTCAATTGTAGATTCAAGTATCTTTATTTGTTCTTGTTGCCTTGATGGGTCTGCTGAAAACTAAACAATTTGAATTCTTTCATATGTGTTGTTACCGCTTACCTGGTATTTGCAATTTGGTTCACATGTCTTATGTCATCTTGTACTGTATATGTGCATATATTGTTTTTGGTGATGAGTATGTTTATTTCTTTTTATGTTAAACCTTCTGAATTTTAGAGAAATCAGACTTACGGGCTATACACAACCATCTAGCTTTAGAATAAGATAATAAAACAAAATTTTTAATATATATATGTGTATGTTTACTTATACCACTGCCTTTGCTTTCCCTTCACCGTGGCCTTCTGGGTACTCTGTTCTTTTCCTGGTGTTATTCATTAAATCTTGCAAGTAGATTATGTGTATGTGCACTTGTGATTTTCATTCAGGAACCTTCAAACTAAAGAGATGCATAGAATTCGAAGGAGAGATTTACAACAACAACACGTGAACATAGAAGACTATAGGGGTAAAATTTTCCTTCTTGTTTTGTTGGCAACCTGACACATCTGTTGTACTTGAAAATAGAATGTTGCAAAGGTATAAATAACCTACTTGATGCTACTGTCAATCTATCACAGTTGCAGTACTTGAAAATAAATATTGTCAATGTACTAACATAATAGAGAGCTCACCTTTGGTCGTGGTGAAGTTTAATTTCCAAAACTTCAACTTGAGCGCGTCTCTGGAAACTCGCTGCCAAACAGAAATTTTTTAAGCTCAGGAAAGAAAAAGTGTACATTAATTTTCCTATTCTTAAGTCATGTATTTGCACCTCACCTGTCTCCTTCCCTTCAGTCTTGAGGAGAACGTTTGGGATTTGATAATAATACAAGTAGATGGAGATATTTCCTTATTCCAATATTCACGTTCTAATGTACTTGGCAACATGTCATAGTTAATACATTCAGAGTTGAGGCATTGTACAGAATTAAATAACCTTTTTGATTCTTTTTTCTATCTAGTATAGTCATAGTACTTGAAATCGATTGGAAGTTTAAAGGTTTACATAATTTCCCTAATTTTATTGTTAACATGTCTCAACTGCGGCACTTGAATATAATAGGAAGTTTAAAGGTTTAAATAATCTCTTTGATTTTATTGTCAACCTGTCTCAGCTTTTTGTTCAAATTAGTATAAGAATGTGGATCCAAAATTTTAAAAAAAAAATTCAATAAGTAAATTAGAATTACTCTCCCTTGATAAACCATGGACTCTTCCTTAGTTGCTGCATTAACATAAGTTAGTCTCCTTTGCAGTGTATGTTTGGCATTTGGTATTCTATCTTCATATGAATAGGTATGTAAATATACACTCATTATGGAGATAAGATATTGAAGCAAGGCATTTAGTGAAATATTTGTATAGTGAAGTTATGGCTCTTGTAGGATGAGATTTTAAATCACTTAACTACATTAGTTATATTTTAGAATGAATAAACATATATTATTATAATTTGTAATGCCTTTTAGTAGGAAGGACATTCGGTTGAACCCGTTGCTTTCGATCAATTCTCTTAGAATAACGAAAAAACCAATATGAATTAATGAAGACATATATTTTCTAGAATATTGAGTTCATAGTACTCCCTTATAATGGAATTGTAGAATTAAGGGAATAATAATTCAATTTAGGAGTTTTAAATTAAATGTTGGGAATGGTGAACTCAAGTAGGTGTTATATATATGAATGCTTGTTTCTTAAATTATGAGAAATGTTTAGTGTGGTCTAGTATTTAATTAAGGAAGTAGTTAATGGATTTTAAAGTTAGTTAGGAATAAAAGAGAATTGATTTTATTATACGTAGTCAAAGAAGAATTTATTTAATAAATGAGATAGAGTAGAAATGTATAGATTGTTGAATTCCTTATAATTCTAATTGTTGAGTATCACATTTGTACTGAACTCTTAAATAATACGATTGTGTATCTTTTTCCATGGTTAAGTATTGTAGTAAACTCTGTTTGACCTAATTATGGTAGTTTTATAAACTTGAGTCAACGAAACAAATTGTCCCTTGGATTGAGTTTTCATTCTTAATTATTTCTTTTGGATTGTTAGTTAGTGGATATCTTTATGACATCTGAGTTTCTATTAAATGAGGTTCTTATATGGATAGTTATTTAGAACCTTGAGATTGTAATTGTTTTGGTTGTTGAGTAGGTTGGTATCTTTTAATTGAGAATGCGTTTAGATAATTGTTGTCATTGCCATGTTGCTGATTTTATGAATGCAATTTTTGTGCCACTATAAGGGGTTCTTGTGAGGAGAAAATTGAGGTCTCCCGTGGAATGCCTAATTGGTGGCTTTTGGATGTTGCGTGATTTTTGTTGAATTAAAGGTTGATTTTCTTCTATGATTCCTTTTTGAGGTGACACCAGTGTTGATATGTGGATTGTATTTGTGTTTTAGAGTTGATTGATTTGTGGATGGGGTTTGATGAAACTTTCTTTGTGTGGCTTTTCGGAGTTAATCTCATATGTGAGGGAAATTTTATCCTTGTGTTGGAATTATTGGGGAAAAACTTGTGTTGCTTCATTTAACCCTTGTTTGTGGGTTTTCATTCTTTTTGGCTTCTAGAGGCTTGAGATGATTTTTAGTTGATGTTCTCTCTCCTTATGTGCCCTTGATGTGGCAAGTGTTTTGGTTTCATGATTTTGAAAGGGTTGTACAGGAATTGTTGAGAGTTTGATTATGTATTTATAGCGAGATGGGTAATGCCTCACATGCTTCTCTGTTGTGATCTAATGTTCTTGTTATGTTGTATAACCCTTGGTTTCTTAGTTTTTATGTTGTTGGGTTTCTAGGGAGAGTGGCTCCTCGTGAGGGCCGCCTCCCTGTTTAAGGGGAAGGGCACAGGATAACCCACGAGTGAGTTAGTAATCAAGTGAAAACCTAATAATTAACTTAGGAGGGTTGGGTAGTAATATCATTATAAGATTTAAAAATGGATGCCTCGCCTTCATTAGTGCTTCCGCAGACTAATGGAAGGCTAAGAAGGCCGTGGTCGGCAAGGTCGTGACCTCGTCTTCACGAAAGGTTTATGGCTCCACATGAGTCACCCTATGGACCAGCGCCTCCAGTTAATAGGAAGGGCACAGGATAGCCATAGATGGGACCGGTGCCTCCAGTTGGGAGGAAGAGCACAAGATAGCCCATGTAGGACTATGTGATGACACTCTCCCCTAGTTGCCCAGGTGTTTTACTTTTCTAGAAGTATGTTATGGGAGTTGGTTTAGATTGTGGTTGAATGGAATTATATTGATTTTTGGAGTATTGCCTTGATACATCTATGGTGTACTTTGTGGTCTTGTATGATCTCATTGATATTTGACTTATGACCTTGTACTCTTATGGTACTGTGATATGATGTTATTGTATTGTTTAATTAAAATTTGGAATTGTAGTATGATTATTAATTCAATTTAATTTGGTAGTGTTTCATGATCATCCTTTGGTTACTTGTTTACTAGTCATTGCTTTGATTTATGTGATGAGATTTATGACTTTAAGTTATTATGTTGACTCTTGGATGTTGTTGATTATGTCATTGTAATCCTTGAGTTTTATGATACTTTTGTATGTTGTTGAGTCTTGTGGTTCCGTGTTTGGATGTTCTTGGTTGAAGACTCTTTTTTGTCAGCTCCTTAGCATGGGGGGTGGGTCTTCGGACCCACGTGGTCAGGTGGAACGTGCTAAGCACCCCATTGGGTCCCCAGTCAAGGATCGAGAGGTGCGGATTGGTGCTGTTGCAGTGACTCCAGAGTTGTATTTGTCTTGGAGCCTATTATGATACTTTGTATTCATCTATTTATTTGTATCATGTTATCTTGTGTATGGTTTCCATTTATGTTTGGAAACACTATTGTATCATTGTACCTCTAGAACATTGTACTGTAATGTAATGTTAAACTCAGTATGGATATTGGCTATGGCAATTGTTACTCAATGTGTTAAGTTAATCATGTATATGTTGTATTTACATACACAGATGGTTTCTTATCAATGAATTTTCATGTATGTGTTACATTTGTTAATGTTTACTTTGTTATGGATTATATCTTTGGCTTTTATTCTTTATTGTCGTTGTGTGGATCTAAGTTACGTAATGACTCCTTGTGTACCCCAAGGGATGTATGTGTTAGTGAATCGACTTAAATGAAATTCATGTCTTGACTTAATGTGTATTACATGTATGTTATGTTTACTATAAAAAAAAATTGTGCAGTGATTATTGTTTAATTGTCCTTTGGGGTTCGCACGACAGGGCGTTACAGAGGGAGAAATATGAATTTTGAGATTTAATTAAATAAAGTCCTGATTTATTTAATCAAAGAGGGAATGATAGGCTTAAATTAAATAAAGTTAATTTATTCAATTTAAGTGGATAATCCTTAGAATTAAATGAACCTGATTTTCCTAATGAATGGATTTAATGAACTTGATTAACTTTATGAGTGGATGAATGTGAACTTGGTTTACTTGATGAATAGACCTAATCGAATGCATGATGCTAATTTTGCATGTCTACAGAACCATATCCAAGTGCTAAACCAGAGTTTTTTTACTATCAAAAATATTCCCAAAGGTATCCTTATTCCATCTCCTCAAGTTCAATTTCACAAAAGAAAGCTTTTTAGAAATTCTATACATAGCACTTCCCTATATATCTACTTGCCACCAACCCCTAGCATAGTCCATAATCTTGGAATCCCTCAGCCACATACCTTAAAAATGAAAAATATTTTTTTTCTTCGACCAATTTTATCCACCACAAATGAAATGGGAAAATGGTTAAACTAACATCTCATGATTGAAGAAAAAGAGCAAGAAAAATCCATAAACTAGGAAGCTGAAACAAAGGGCTCAATCAATGTTACTTGTGCTTTAGCAATTTTTTTAATTCATAATTTAGGAATAAGGGAGTCATACCTCATAAAATGAAAAACAAAATACAATAAAGATAGTGCATACCTAGATAATCAAGGTGCATTAGAAAATCTACTATCACTAAGGATTGTGGAAACACATTAAAATAGGAAAAAGTTATAAATTACATTTCGGTATCTCCCCCCTTCAAGTTTAAAGAAGTACTGATTAGACCTTGGAAAGGTGGGTGACTCTGTTTTCTTCAGAAAAATCCTTCTTTGCTAAAGATCATAGTGACATTTGGAGTTTTTTCATTGCAAGAATAGACCTCTTCCTCTTTACTTATGTCCACTCCTACTCTTTGTGATGAATACATTAAGAGGATGCTTCTTTGGGGTTGACCTCATTTTCATTACCAAGAATAGTCCCCATAGCCTCAGGGATTGTTGGAGCCACCTCAAAAACTTCATTAGACTTTTTGATTTCTTTCTCCAAAGAAGATGAGGGGGCAACAATGGATTTTCTTATAGTATCAACCTCATGTGAAGCCTTGACATGAAGCACTTGTTCAATGGGTGGAGAGGGAAAAATTTCCTTTGAAGTGGCCTGTTGAGGAACTTGTGAGGAAGTTGTATCATTTTGTGATCTAGGAGAAACAAGATAATGTTGGGGATCTACTCCAATCCACCAGGATGGCCTTCTTCTTATTTCTTGATTTCTTTTGATTTTGTGAATTTGCACCTTATGACATTGATACATAGGATGTTTAGTTGAAAAACATTTTCGGCATCTAAAAGTGATTTTTTCATAATCTAGTAGTTGTTTGGAGAACACTTGTTACCCATTTTTAGATATATCTCTATAGGGAGTCCAATAGATAAATCCATTTCTACACATAAATGAGCACAAATAGAGCTCCTATAACTAACAGTTTCATTGGAAATGCAATGATATTTACCCAAACCATTACAAATAGCATGCAAACAATCCAATTCCCAAAGATGAAGAGGAAGATATGATAATCTCACCCAAAGGTAGGAAAATGTGAAGATCTCAATATGGGGATCAAAACAATTAACATAATATATTTTATGCATAAATTTTCTATTAATTTTTTAATGAATATGTGAGTTTTTACTAATTTTTAGAGTTGCACAACCTAAAAAATAAAAATTTGAGTGTGCTCCCCCATATTTTTTTTGAAAAAAAAATGAAACTCTTTTATTTTATTGCGTACAATAGAGTTTAGAATGTAAAAATATAGTTTGTTTCAAATTTGGATGAATAAATAAAAAATGATACAAAAATACTATACATAAGTTTTTATTTTATTTTAAAAGAATACAATAGCTAAAGAAATTGAAGATCAAAACTTTAATGTATTTAAAATGTAGAAACTATGTAGAAAGGTAAGAGAGAGATTGATGTTATCATGACATTATTTTGAAATGATGTCTTAAAATGTGAAACATTGATGGAAAGCATGCTCAACATTTATTTATTCTTCATATTTTATGTAAAAAATATGTTGGATGCCTTACACATAGGCCCAACCCTTTAGATCAAAAATCTAAGTGAAAACCAAGCCTAAAGGTTGGATTCCAAATCAAATTTTAATTAAATGTTTGTGCATTATAATGCATATGAGTTATTACATGCACATGTTCTAAATTAAAAAAAGAGACCATTTATTTAATTAAAAAATAATACTAATGCATTATAATGTGAGCATATTATAGCATGAGTTCATTATTGCATGATCATGTTATGGAATAGGATTTTCAAACCATCCCAGGATATAATTCTAGCATATTATATGAACTCATGTTTTATCATATTTTCTACAAACTTCCTTGTGGCTACTTTTTCCCATCTTGGTGTAGATGTCCATTATTTTAAGGTGTTGACTTGGAGTGTGAAAAGAAAGGGGGTCAATTGAATTGATTTTTTTATCATATATGTAAATTATGAAAGGTATGTTCTTATAAAAATATACTAATTAACTATACTATGATGACCTAATTTTAGATAAACAAATAATTAATGATAAAAATGAAATGGATTATATCTTAGAAAATATTGCCATATCATGAATTCATTGAAATATCAATCTGCATTGCACTACTTTCCTCATTGATGAACTAATTCTAGCCATTCCCCAATATCCTCAACTTTCTTTATTTCTATTTATTCAATCCACCTCTACCTATATCCCTACCTTGAAATTCCTATCAACCTTCTCTCTTACCTTAACCCCACTCCTCACCTACCTTATCCTTTCCTTTACCACCAAATATCTTCCTCCAACTATACCTCTTTCCACATACATTTATCTTTCTACCTCCTCCTTCTCCTCCTATTCCTTCTCACTTTATCTTCTTCTCCCCCATCTCTCACTTTCTCCTCTTTTTATACATAGTATTATGATTATCCTCCACTTTATCTTCTTTCTATCTCCTCCAAATGTTAACTGATGACCCTATATTCTACCACACCATCTTCTCCCTCTTTCCTTCCCTCTTTCCATCATATCTTTTTTAACCCTAATCCTTCTAATTTAACCTATTTAATTTTATCCTCTAATTCTGCCCCATTGGATTAGCCCAATATTACCCATAGTTTTCTCTTTGAAATTACAATATTAAATTATTTTATTGATGAATTTTATTGGAATGATTCCTTAGGTAGATATTATGGCTATTGAAATCCTAGTGCACATGTAGAAGATCTTATATCTTATATGAATAATGTATATCTTATATGAATAATGTATGTAATAATGAAGATAATTTTCCTTCTATATTCCACTTACTTTCAATAATGGTGTTATAAAATGGTTTCATACATATGGTATTTATTATATTTCTTTTCATAATCTTATAGTTTCTTTTATAACCTACTTTTTAGGTATTTTATCCTATTATAATGTTGTAATTCCTCCCTTCCTTAAAACATTAATTCATTACACATATGTTTAAAGGTATTAATGATACTTATTTTGAGTTACCAAAATCAACCCCTCTCCCTACTTATTCTAAAATCCCAATTAGTAAAAATTCACCAATTGCCTCTAATCCTATGCATATTCCTTTGAAATTCATAATTAATATGTCCTCAAACACCTTTATCTAATATACTATATTTTTCTCCCATTCTAACAAGAGGTCTCTGTACTCCCCTAACATTCATCAGTTTTCCTCTCCTAAAAGTAAACTTTATTTACAATAGATATCAATCCAATCTCTAAAAATAATGCATTCATACCTACTCTCCCATCCACTAATATTAATATTTGTCCTTTATCTCTCCCTAAGATATCTAACCTCATAAAAAAAATACAAGAAACACATGCTAAGATGAAACCTTCTTTAATCTTTGTCCACTTGTATGGAAGTCCTATTAGAAGCCTTACAGAAAATCCATGTTGAATCAACAAATCAACTCACTGCAATGCTTCCATGCTCAAGTATATTTGGAATGTCTGATTTTCTTCTTTAGAGATTCCTTCTCTCTATTATTTGAAGAATCTCTCCCCTTGTCATTATGGATGTACATATGAAAATTGATGTTGATGGTTCATTAAAGAAAATCATTTTAAAATTAATCTCGAACACACTTACAAAAATCTAACATGTCCATCTATGACTTTTCACAATATTAGTAGCGACCTCCATGGAAGTATTAAATGTCTCAATCTCTAATTGCACACAAATCACATAGAGTTGCTGCTCTGTTTCCTCAAAACAAAGGAATACAACTGCGGAATAAATTTGGAGGCATGCAACTTTGCTTTCTATTCAATAACTGGAAATGGAAATACATTAAAGACTGAAGATTAAACTCAGAAATTAAACTCAAAACTACAAACTACTAATTCATGGGAGCTTCATGAGCTACTCAACCAAACACTCAAGAAACTTTAGGAGCTGCTAGGAGCTCAACTGACAAGAGCTACGTGGAGGTCTTTAGGAGCAATCTCTACTCATACAAAAAAAAAAACAATTATTGTTGTTCAAGAGCTTTCAGAAACTCACACAAAAAACATTTTATGTCTACAGACTACTACTGCACAGGAATTCAACATCTCCATATTTTCAACTGACAGAATAAAACTACCTTCATTCCTTTTGTCTTTCAACTCATTCCCTCTCAATTTCAAAATCACCTACCAGCATTGAATTTCAATTCAAAAATTCCTAACTTCATTAATTCCTTCTGTTGTCTTCAGGTGCACGTCAGGAGCAAGTGGGGAAGGCAATTCCCAAAACTGAATTCCCCTAACAGGTAGGTGGAAGGGAAGAGGCTCAAGAGCATTTAATTTTCCAACACTCCCCCTTGATCCTGAGCTGACAAACAAGATCAATCCAAATCCAAATCAACAATTCCCAATCTAGTTCTCAAGTGCTCAAAACAATCCTTGCTCAAAGGCTTGGTGAATATGTCTACTAGCTGCTACTCAGACCTGCAAAATGTCATTTTAATTTCACCATTCTCAACCAATTATTTGATAAAATGATACCTGATTTCGATGTGCTTGCTTCTTCCATGAAACACAAGATTTTTCATCAAAGTTATTGATGAAACATTGTCACAACAAATTACTATTCCATCCTCTTTTTCTTCCTTCAAATCTGCTAAGATTCTTCTCAACCAAATAGCTTGACATGTTGTTGCATTTGTTGCTATATACTCAGCCTCTATTGTAGATAGGGAAATGATGGGTTGGTTTTTGGAAGCCTGTGAGATGACTCTCGAACCCAAATGAAACACATAGCCCGATGTGCTCTTCCTATCATCCAAACTTCCTGCCTAATCACTATCCATGTATCTAACTAGCCCAAAAACATTTACTACTATGTACAAAATGCCATATCCTTTGGTGCCATTCACATACCTCAGGATTCTTTTACCCGCTTTCCAATGGGTGTCCCATGGAGTCTCCATAAGCCTAGAAATAAGACTTACACTCTGCATTATATCAGGCCTAGTTGTTAAATACATTAAGCTTCCAACCAAACTCGTAAACATGGTCAGATCCACATTGCTGCTGCAATCTTCCTTGCTTAATTTTAGACCTATGGCTGTTGGAGTTGGGGTAGGCTTGCTTTCAAGCATTCTAAATCTCTTCAAGATCTCATTGGCATATTTTTTTTGAGAGACAAATATACCATCATGCATTTTTTTTAATTCTATGTCTAGAAAATATCTCAAGAGACCTAAATCTATCATTTCAAACTCTCTTTTCATGGCCTCTTTAAAATCATAAATGAGGAAATCATCATCCCCAGTAAAAACTAAATTATCAACATACAAGACAACAATCAAAACCTTACCATTTGTTGCCCTGATGTAAAAAGTGGGCTCACCATCACTTTTTCTAAAGCCATTGCTCATCAAATATGAGTCAATCCTGCTATATCATGCCCGTGGAGCTTGCTTCAACCCATAAAGAGCTTTCTTCAGCCTATACACCTTGTGTTCTTGACTCGGAACTTCATACCCAAATGGTTGCTCCACATAAACATTTTCATTCAATACTCCATTAAGGAAGGCAGACTTCACATCCATTTGAAATACCTTCCACAAGTGTTGGGATGCGATTGCTATGACTGCACGCATGGTTTCCATCCTTGCAATAGGTGAAAATGTCTCATTATAATCTCTCCCAAACTGTTGTTTGCACCCTTTGACAACTAATCTTGCCTTGTGCTGGTCTATCCTTCCTTCAACATTACATTTGGTCTTCTAGACCTATTTCACACCAATAACTTGCTTATTGGGAGGAAAATCTATTAACTCCCATGTGTTGTTCCTCTCTATTGCATCTATCTCCTCATCCATGGCCTCACACCATTTTTCCTCTTTCACAGCTTCTTCAAACTAAACTGGATCACTATGAGAAAATAATGCAAAATTCACACTCTCATCAAATTCTTCATCATACCTTTCATTCAGGTAGATCTCCCTTAAACTCTTGGTCTTCTTTGGCATTAGGGAGGCGAGAGGTGGTTGTAAAATTTCATTGCTACTGTTGTTATGCTGAACAGGCAAGTTTAGGAGTTGTTGGGAGTTTTCAAAAGCGCTACCAGTGATTTTAGGAGCTCTCTAAAGCTTTTAGGAGCTCTTAGGAGCTCTTCAGGAGCCGATCTTCTAGAAATTTTGGGAGCCAATCTTCTGGTTGTGTCTAGCTGCTTGCCTTTCTGTCTGCTCACTTCAAGAGCTTTCAGGGGCTCTTCAGGAGCTCTTCGGAAAACTTCAGGAGCTCGTTTCTAGAGCTCACTACAATTGAATCTCTAGCCATCTGTGATAATCTTCCTAACTATCTACCAACTTCAGGAGCTCTCAGGGGCCTTTCAGGAGCTCAAATGGTACATTCAAGAGCCAATCCTCTAGTTGACTATGACAGTCTACCTGACAATCTTGCTAACTTTCCTCCGACTTCAGGAGTCATCAGGAGCCGTCAGGAGCTTTCAGGAGCTCTCAAGAGGTCTTCAGGAGCTCAACTGACGATTTCAGGAGCATCTGCAGACTCGTCTTGCTGAACTTCATATTCAATTTTTGCTTCTTGAATAGTTGTCAGGAGCGGTTCTAAGCTATCAGAATCTACCACTCCATCCTATGACTTTTCTTCTAGGAACTCCACATCCCTACTAATGAGTATCTTTTTGGTGACTAGATTGTATAGCTGATAGGCCTTGGACTCTTCACTATAGCTAGTGAAAATGTATTTTTCACCCTTTTCATCCAATTTCTATCTCTTTTCTTTAGGCATGTGTGCATATGTTACACACTCGAACACTCTCAAGTGCTCAACTATCCACTTGCATCTTGTCCATGCCTCTTGAGGTATCTTGTCACGAACCGCCTTTGTTGGACTTCTATTAATTAGATCAACAGTTGTTGCTATAGCCTCTCCCCAATATTTATTTGGGAGTCCTTTCTCTTTCGTATGTGCTCCTTGCCATCTCCACAATAGTTTGATTCTTTCTTTCAGCCACTCCATTTTGCTGCGGAGTATAATTGGCTGTTAGCTCCTTCTTGATGCCATTTTGCTTGCAAAAATTCACAAACAAATTAGAGGTATACTCTCCTCCATGATCTAACCTTAGGACCTTGATAAAATGTCCACTCTTATTTTCAGTCTGGGCCTTAAACAAAAAAAACTTATCAAATTCTTTAGATTTATGTTGCAAAAAATAGACCCATGTCTTTCAGCTATAATCATCAATGAAGGTCGTAAAAAATCTACTTTTACCAATAGAAATTATTTGCATAAGGCCTACCAAATCCATATGCACCATCTCCAATGGTGCTCTTTCCCTTGTAAAGTTTCCCGAATGAAAGGGCTGCCTATGTTGCTTACCCAAAATGAAAGCCTCACATCTAACATTAGGCTCTACTATCCTTGGAAAACCATCAATCATTTTGTTCTTGGACAAAAGACTCAAACTGGAGTATACCCTAAATGAACATACCTGAGATGCCATAGCTTGGAGGGGTCTTGAATGGTTCTCTTGAGCGCAACATGATGTACTGTTGTACATTATCCATTCTTGAGAGGTGCAACAATGGACTGAGATGAGAAACATGTCTCGATCTTCAATGGAAACATCTAGTTCTTTGTCATTTGAATTGTTGGAAACACCTTTGTCCTCTCATTCTTGTCATAAATGATGCATTGACCCTTCTCCATCAACAGTTTGTATCCATTTTGGATCAACTAACCAACACTCATGAGGTTGTGCTTTAACCTAGGAGCAAGAAATACATTTTGTATCTCCTTCTTCTCACCTTGCTTGTTTTGGATCATAATAGATCCTCTTCCAACAACAAGAACTATACCATTGTTCCCCATTCTTATTTCAGAATTTACATTTTTATCAATGAAAGAAAAAAGACTTTCATTACCACTCATGTGGTTGTTGCAACCGCTGTCCAAATACTAGACTGTCATTCTTCATATTCAAACTATTGTTCTTCTTGCCTCTTCAAGAGTTGGTCTAAGAGTTGCTTGCTCCCTCTTGGTTGTTTTCTTGCACTGAGTTTTCTTCTCCAGTATTACCATGTCCAGATCTCCCTCTACTACCTTTGTAGTTGTTTCTACCTCTCCCCATCCCTCTTTCATTCAACTAAGCTTTAAAAGCTTGCTCTTGGGAGGAACTTGCGGTACCTATTTAGGCCATGCTCATGGGTTTTCAAAGAACCCATTAGCTCATCAACAAACAACGTTGTGAGATCCTTTTCCTCTTCAATGGTGATCACCACTGCTTCAAACTTCATGGGTAAGCTCCTGATGACTTTCTCCACAATGCTCTGATCATCAATGATCTCAACATTCACTCTCAACTAGTTTATCAAACATAAGAGTCTTGTGTGGAAAACATAAATGGACTCATTGTCCTTCATTTCAAGAGTCTCAAACTCTCTTCGAAGCATTTGGAGCTTCACCAATCTGACCTTGTCAGTCCCTTTGTAACAAATTTGGAAGATTTCCCAAGCTTCCTTTGCATAGTTAGCTGATGTTATTCTAGGAAAAATGGCCTCTGTCAAAGCTACTTCAATCAAACTCAATGCCTTAGCATCTTTCCTCCTCAACTCCTTCAACTGGTTCTTTTAGTTGTTTGTGAGCACAACATATGTTGTTGGGTCAATTACATCATTGAATCCATTTACCAGAAACTCCCACAAATAATTGGCGACCATTGTGATCTTCATCTTCTTTACCCAAACATCATAGTTTTGTCCATTAAAGGACGATGGTTGCTGCCAGCTCTTTCCTTCATCTCTAGCCATGTCTCCTACACAGAAAAAATTCAATACCCAGGAAAAAATATGCCCTAACTCACAAGGAAATGGGGTCTGTGGCTCTGATACCATGTCTCGATCTCTGATTGCACATAAATCACACAGATTTGTTGCTTTGTTTCCTCAAAACAAAGGAATACAAATGCAGAATAAATTTGGAGACATGCAACTTTGCTTTATATTCAATAACTGGAAATAAAAATACATAAAACTCAGAAACTAAACTCAAAACTACAAACTACTAATTTGTGGGAGCTTCATGAGCTGCTCGACTAGACACTCAACAAACTTCAGGAGCTGCTAGAATCTCAACTAACAAGAGCTACGCAGAGCTCTTCAGGAGCAATCTCTGCTCACACACAAAACAAATAGCTATTGATGTTCAGGAGCTTATAGAAACTCACACAAAAAATATTTTTTTTCTAGAGACTACTGCTACACAGGAATTCAACACCTCCAAATTTTGAACTGATAGAATAAAACTACCTTCATTCCTTTTGTCTTTCAACTTATTCCCTCTCAATTCTGAAATCACCTACCAGCATTGAATTTGAATTCAAAAATTCTTAACTTCATTAATTCCTTATGTAGTCTTCAGGTGCACGTCAAGAGCAAGTGGGGAAGGCAATTCCCATAACTGAATGCCCCTGACAAGTAGGTGGAAGGGAAGAGGCTAAGGAGCATTTAATTTTCCAACATTACATAAC
Source organism: Sequoia sempervirens (assembly GCA_007258455.2). Lineage (NCBI taxonomy): Eukaryota > Viridiplantae > Streptophyta > Pinopsida > Cupressales > Cupressaceae > Sequoia > Sequoia sempervirens. Next base: position 354,911,949 of record VDFB02000003.1, on the reverse strand, counting down.
TGCCTTTTCGGAATCTATCACATAGAAAACCATTACACAACTACCTTTTTGGAATCTCACATAAGAAAGAAGGTTTAAGAATGTGCATTCATGGCCAAATTGAAGGCCCTAAAAGAGAAGAAAGTTAGACTGATTACATTCGGTGAAACTCGTACAGATGACTTATGGAACATGGAAACCAAAGGATATATATGCACAGCTCACTCACCTATGAAATCCTTTTTAAGAACACCCACATTGTACAGAAGATTCCAGAATATAACGCTGAATTTTTGAAATAGTCAGGAATGAAGGAACATTTTTATTTCATTAAAAACACTTCAATTAACTTAGTCTCATAAACCTGTACAACTCATGGCATCTCCCACAGCAGGAACGGATCCACTTCCTCATGCATGATATCTTCAGTTGGTTGTGGTTTGACATCAGTGAGATATACAACTTCAACATCAGGAGATCCAGTGCGCAGGAGGAATACAAGCTTATCATATTGAGAACGCATATTCATGAGCTCTTCATGTTTGGCTGCCAACTGGGATTCCAGCTTCGATATTTTCTCCATTTGTTCGTGGACTAGAGCGCCGGTTCCATTGACGGGATCCTTCACTCTCACACTTGCTTCATACACCATATTGCTTACTGCAGTTGCTCTGAGCTCAGACTCTATACCCTAAACAAACAATCACATAAATATGTAAGTTACACTAGAAAAGCAAAACAAAACTATAGTTTTTAAACACATAAAAGAAATTTGATGAGTGAAGGTTAGCAATTACTTGAAGTAGTTTGACGATATAGCTGGTTCCAAACACTTTCTGCACAATTGCGAACTTGTGTGGATCATCCCAAGGAAAATGAGGAGCCAAAATGCATTCTTCTGAACATTTTTTGCGAATTCATTCCACAGGCCGCAGGATGGAATCTTTCCTTTTCCCATCTCTGGTTGCAGTAAAGCCGACATGTAAATATTTTATAATGCAGGGTGATCAATAATTTCCAACGTGTGCACAGGAAATTGGTGTGGGGCCATTTTGAAATCAAGTCGCTCCTTTTAGTGAACGGAATTCAAAACTTGAAGATAATCCGTACAGACCACACGAGGGCCAAATACACGTTCACATGCAACTATCAAAACACCAAGGGAGAGGAGCCAATCATGGGTCGGGTTTGTGTCGTGGGTATAGAAGATGACAATCTGGGTCCCATTTGTGGGTAATATTAGTTTTCAATAATTGGTATAATAAAGACAACATTTTCAGGTATGAGGAGGATAGGTTGGGTATATAATACAGGGGTTCTTTCGATTGGAGTGTCTTTTAATATAATTACTAGTTTATGCGTTATATTCATGATATTGAAATTGAGAAATGTGTTGTATGTGTCGTGTAAAATATTAAATATTTTATAAATTGTGGTTCGTATAATGTACGATAGATATTTTGAGTAAAATTATTTTTATGAAAGTTGTATGTCATATTTGAGATAATACATTTAGTATATATGGGCAAGCCACACAAAGATGAAATAAATTTATAATTGTATGGATTTCATCAAAGGTTGTAATGACTCTTCAAAGTATTGTCAAAATTGGGTGTCCACTTTAGAAGATGTCATATTAAGAATTTTAAAGTGTATTTGTGTTTTGATCTCTTGTATTGTTGTTTAACAGCTAATTATGGTTGTATTCTTGGCAGTCTATGACTTCTTTTTCATTGTAATCTTTCTATTAGCATTGATTCAATACCAAAAAAAGAGTTTTTATATTGTAAATTATTTTGCTGGTCCTTATTTGTAAAAGCACATTGGAAATGGGAGGAAGAAAATTGTTAGAAGATAGGTCTATAGTGCCAAATTAACTCTACAAAATGAGTTGAAACATCTTTTAGTACGATCAATTTCTTTCTTATATCATATTCATGTTATTACTATAAATATAATTAGAGTGGTAATATTGTCTGTTGGGCCTTTTTTGAAAGGATTTTCTAAACTAAATCTTATGTTATGTGCATTTTTTGTGATTGGAATACTTGATTCTATTTGTAAACACCTAAATTTGTTCATATCAAACCACATTTGACTTTTCTCTATCCTAGCTATTAATAAAATAAATCATTAATTCATTCATTCATAGGAGCCTAACTAAATTAATTAATTAATACGTATTTAATTAGTTGATTTAGACTAATTAATTTTCATTACAATTTCCTCTAATATTAAGATACACATCACCCTCAATCATTGTCCATATAATCCTAGTCATTAAATTCAACTACATGGATCAAAATTCAAAATTTTCATTGCTTGACAAGTGTCCCTACCTCTTTTATGCTCCCACATGTGTGAGCATGCAAAGGTCACTTCATAGCAACCCTACCACTTACACATGTCCTTTCCATAAATCATCCTATTATTTACACATGGTGGGCTCACACATGTGTGAAAATGGCTAGTTGTAATGTACCTCTATTTGTCACTTGGCTAAGTCTTATGTCATTGCCTTCATCTTCTTCAAATCCTAGCCCTTCATTAACAAGATATCTTGGCCCTTGATTTTCCTAATGAAAGATCTATATATTGGAGACAACTTTAATTTGATCATCTCTTCATATGTTAACTACATTATGTTACATTTTTTATTATGCACATCCAATCTATTATTATGCTATCATTTTCTTGATCTATCATTATAATCAAAACATCATGTTACTATTTTACTAAGAAACTGCATTCCATCCACCAATCCATCACGCATTACAAAGAACACATCAAGTGGATCTTTTGGGTGCACTCCATTACTATTCAGTTGGAGGAAAAAATAAAATACAAGGTAAAATGTCTCATTATTAACTAAGTTGTTATGCTAGTTTTTTTTTTTATTTCCTTGTCTTCATTATTAAATTTTACAAATAGTTATCTATTTGGATTAGTAGTATTATTTCCTATATTTGGTATCAATTTTAGCTTTAATTTGGTTGGTCAATGGAGAAAGGGTAATTTGGGGTCCATATTAATCTTGGTTCTAGGTGATAGTATTTTGTATAGGTGAATCATTTTTTAGCTTCAAAGAAATGGCAAGCTCACTTCCAATAAAAATAGAGTTAAGAAAAAAAAAATTAGATGCACATGACAACTAAGAGGGGGGGTGAATCAATTGTATACTTTAAACATTCAATCCCTCAATATATTTTCAAACCCTTATTAAGCATTAATAGAATGCGAACATGAGAAACAATAATGCAAACACATCAAACACATAGGGACACCAAATTTACATGGAAAATTGAAGAAGGGAAAAACCATAGTGATAATTAGCTCACAATATAAAGTAATAGCAACACTAAATACAATAGGCTCACTGCTAGAGGGCTCACTGTCGAAAAGAAAGAAGGGATTACCACCAAAGGACTCATTATCCAAAAGAGAGAAGGAAGAAGGAGTGGCTCATTGCCAATTTGAGCTGCTAATAATGCATCTCTCTTATGCCAAAGATTCAGTTCTATTGAAGCACAAACAACTCATTTAATAGACTAAAATATACACCACCTACTCACTGAATATGGGAGTCAGGCATTAAATCTCACACTCAAATCACCACACTTGATCACTTTCACATCTTTCGCATCACACACACACTCTCTACTTTGTCTATACAACAACTCACCTTGTATTTATACCATTTGTGACCTAAAACAATCTCAATTAGGTTGGCCTTAAGGAAATGTATGCATCTCAACCGTGCAACATCAAATAGGTCGACATCAAACACTTCCAAGATGTAAAGAACTAAAGGTAGATCACACCACAACTTAACTAGGACCCAAATTTATACCAACATGCTTCTCAAAAATTCCACAAACAACATCCATCCTCTGCAATTAGGGCTAGCATGTCAAGTCAGCCAAACCTACATTAATTCCCTTAAAAATTAAGTTCATGCTTAACAAGGTCCAAAAACAACTTTGCAGGCCCCACATAAAAACACTCCAAAATATTCATACAACATTTTAGAATATTTCATCATCATCATAATATTTTGTAACTTTTCCAAAAGCGCCTAAAATTGAGAATGCCACCATTCTATGCAACCAAATACACTAGCACAAACATCCAACACACTAAACAAGCTTGCGAAACACCACAACACCTAAAATTTCAAGGAAATGTAGGTACAAAAAATAAGCACATTCTTGTATTTGCAAGACAAGAACTTTTACTATATGGAGAAATGCAAAGCAATCTCATTTCTCCTAGACACCCTATTTCACCAAATAGGCATACTGTCAAACACAAATTTTACTGTAGAGTGATCCAGTACCTGAAACTCTAGATACATAACCTCTAAACACCTCTAATCAGCATATCCACTTGTAAGGAAATGCATTCATCCCTACTCTCTCATCCACTAATATTAATCTTTGTCCTTTACCTCTCCATAAGGTATGTGGCCTCATAAAAAAGATACAAGACACACATGCTAAGATTTCACTATGAGACCTTCTTTAGTCTTTGTCCACTTTTAAGAAAATGCATTCATCCGAACATCCCATTCATTAATATTAATCTTCATCCTTTATCTCTCCATAAGGTATCTAGCCTCATAAGAAAGATACAATAAACAAATGATAAGATTCCACTATGAGACCTTCTTTAACCTTTGTCCACTTATAAGGAAATGCATTCATTCCTACTCTCCCACCCAATAATATTATTTTTTGTCCTTTACCTCTCGTGAATCAACAAATCAAGTCACTGCGAATCCTTCCATGCTCAAGTATATTTTGGAATGTCTTATTTTCTTTTTAGAGATTCCTTCTCTCTCTATTATTTGAAGAATCTCTCCCCCTTATCATTATGGATGTACATACGAAAATTGATGTTGATGGTTCCTTAAAGAAAATCATTTTGGCCTTATATTTATAGTATTGACTTAATCATTTTAAAATTAATCTTGAACACACTTACAAAAATCGAACATGTGCCATCTACGACTATGCCAATATTAGTAGGTACCTCCATGGAACTATTACACAACCGCCTTTTCGGAATCTACCACATATAAAACTATTATACAACTGCCTTTTCGGAATCTATCACATAAAAGTCCATTACACAACTACCTTTTTGGAATCTATCACATAAAAAAGAAGATATAAGACTGTGCATTCATGGTGAAAATGAAGGCCCTAAAAGAGAAGAAAATTAGACTAATTACATTCTGTGAAGCTCAGACAGATGCCCTATGGAACATGGAAACCAAAGGATATATATATATGCACAACTCACTAGCTTATGAAAGCCTTGTTAAGAACACCCACAGCGTACAGAAGATTCCAGAATATAACACTGAATTTTTGAAATAGTCAGGAATGAAGGAATTTTTTTATTTCATTAAAAACACTTCAATTAACTTAGTCTCATGGCAGTTCCCACGACAACAGTCAGGAATGAAGGAACCTAACTGTTTTTTGCGCATGAAATCTTCAATTGGTTGCAATATCCGACTGTGTCCGGCACTTCTCTAGCACCTGCGCAAGATGATCCATTCACATGATTGGCGATGGCAAGGGAAGCAAAATGTTCAAATATGTTTTATATAGGTAACAAATAAATAGTTACAAATTTTCAAATGTTGAGTAATGAACACGTAACAAATAAATAGTTACAAATTTTCAAATGTTGAGTAATGAACAGGTATAACGTTCCACATATATGTTTATTAAATATATGTAGTAGGAAATATTTAGAACATTCTATAATATGTTGGGTAGTGGTATAGTAGGTTCTAGGAAAATTTATTGTCAGCAATTTATCTCATCATATATTTATCGCTTATACAATTCACCAATTCACCATATATACATCTTTCAATATTTAACTGGCCAAGAGCATCCAAAAAAAAGTACAGATATTTTGTTGAATGTTGTGGCATATTCACCACATATACATTTTTCAATATTTAAGTGGCCAAGAGCATCCAAAAAAAAAGTACAGATATTTTGTTGAAGACAAAAGAAGACTATATATAGTAAATATACAATGGCGATGAATTACTGGTGGCGAGTTGTATACGCGATGAATATGTCACGATGATGAATTGCCAGCAGTGAATTTGCCTGATGCTGGTATAGCGATATTGAATATGTCACGACAATGAATTGCCGGCGGTGAATTTGCCTAATGTCGGTATAGTGTGATGGTTTAAATGTGGTGGTGTTATTCTTTTCATCAAGCAAACTTGCATGTTATGATAATTTAAATGTGGTGTCACTATTACCATCAAAGTTCAAATTTCATTGAAATGTAATTGTTGAATGTTTATGTTGAAAATAAGATCCCAATTTCTAACCTCAACGATTCATAACTTTAGATCAAAAGTATTTACTCTTTTAAAAAACAAAAGAATGTGCCACAATATAACACAGAATTTTTAGAATAGACTATTTGAAATCAATACAAAACTATTACAATACGCTATAACAATTGCAAATATTTATTGCATTGAAAATCACTTCAACTAAGTTAGTCTCATAAATCTGTACATCTCATGGCATCAGGAATGGAGCCACTTCCTCATGCATGATATCTTTTGTTGGTTGTGATGTGATATCAGTGAGATGCAACTTCTTCAACATCAGGAGATCCAGTGCGCAGGAGTAATACAAGCTTATCATATTGAGAACGCATATTCATGAGCTCTTCATCCTTGGCTGCCAACTGAGATTCCAGCTTCGTTATTTTCTCTATTTGTTCGTGGACTAGAGCGCCAGTTCCATTGACGGGATCCTTCACTCGAACACTTGCTTCATACACCATATTTTTTACTGCAGTTTCTCTTAGCTCAGACTCTACACCCTAAACAAACAATCACATAAATATGTAAGTTACACTATAAAAGCAAAACAAAACTATAGTTTTTAAACACATAAAAGAAATTTGATGAGTGAAGGTTATATTATGATGATAAATATGTAAGTTAGCAGTTTATATGTTTTATTTATGTGGGAAATGTGTCTTATGTCTCCTGTAAAATATTTAATATTTAATAAATTGTGATTTATATAATGTACAATAGATATTTTGAGTAAAACAATTTTCTTTTAGAAAGTTGTATTTCATATTTGAGATAATACATTTAGTATATATGAGGAGACCACATAAAGATAAAATAAATTTATAATTGTATGGATTTGACCAAAGATTGTAATCACTTGAGAGTATTGTCAGATTGGGGTGTCCACCTTAGAAAATGTCATTTTAAGATTTTTAAAGTGTTTCTATTTTGATGTCTTGTATTGTTGTTTAACAACTAATTATAGTTGTATTTTTCAAAGTCTATGACTTCTTTTTTATTGTAATCTTTATATTAGTATTTGATTCAATACAAAAAAAAAAGTGTATTTCTATTGTGAATTATTTTGTTGGTCTCTATTTTTAAATGTGTATTCAAGATGGAATGAAGAAAGATGTTAGAAGATAGCTTTAAAATACCATATTAACTCTACAAAAAGAGTTGAAAACATCCTTATAGCACAGGCAAGTTCTCTCTTATATCATATTCATTTTCCTTGTTAGAAGATGGGTTTATAATGCCAAAATAGCTCTACAAAATGAGTTGAAAACATCCTTATAGGACAGTCAAGTTCTCTCTTGAAAGGAATATAATTAAAGTGGTGATATTGTTTGTAGTGATTTTCTTGAAAGGATTTTCTAAACTAAATCTTATGTTTTGTGTAATTTTCGTGTTGGAATACTTGATTATCTCTATAGACACCTAAATTTGTTCATACTAGACCACACTTGATTTTTCCCTATCCTAGCCATCAATCAAATAAATAATCATTAATTCATTCATTCATTCATTCTCCAACTAAATCAATTAATTAATACTTATTTAAATAGTTCATTTAGACTAATTAATCTACATTATCATTTCCTCTAATATTTAAATCCACATCACCCTCAATCGTTGTCCATATAATCATAGCCATTAAATCCAACTGCATGGATCAAAATTTAAAATTTACATCTCTTGATAAGCATCCCTACCTCCTTTATGCTCCCACATATGTGAGCATGCAAAGGTCGCTTCATAGCCACCCTACCACTTACACTTGTCATTTTCATAAACCATCTTATTATTTACACATGTGTGAGCATGACTAATTATTATGTACCTCTATTTGTCACATGGCTAAGCCTTACACAATTCCTTCATCTTCTTCAAATCCTAGCCCCCCATTAACAAGGCATCTTGGTGCTTGATTTTCCTCATGGAAGATCTACATATTGGAGCACTGCCCCACCCTACCCCTTCGTTTGATCATCTCTTCATATCCTAACTACATTATCTTACATTTTCTAATCATGCACTTTCAAGCTATTATTATGTTTTCATTTTCTTGATCTATCATCATAATAAAAACATAACGTTACTATTTTACTAGGAAACTACATTCCATCCACCAATCTATCGCACATTGCAACTTGAGAACATCAAGTGGATCTTTTGGGTGCACTCCATTACTACTAAATTGGAGGAAAAAAGAAGAAACAAGGTAAAAGCTCTCATTATTAATTAATTCATTATGTTATTTGTCTTTTTTATTTCCTCTTCTTGATTATTAAATTTAATAAATAGTATTATTCTATTTGGATTAGTAGTATTATTTCGTATATTTGGTATCAATTGTAGCTTTAATTTGGTTGGTTGATGGAGAAAGGGTATTTGGGGCCTATGTTAATATTGGTTCTAGGTGAGTATTTTGTATCTAGGTGAATCTTAAATTTTAGGTTCAAAGAAATGGAAAACTCACTTCCATAAAAATAGAGTTAAGAAAAATTGACAATATTAATTTAGAGCTTTAGAAATAAAAAATGGAAGCATGATAGTAGAGCATGATCAATGGATGGTACTTATAACAACACCAAAATTTCAATTAGGATAATTGGAATAAATTAGATAGAAAAAGGCTAGATATAATATTTTTGTTTTTTGTTTTCTATATTTATTTCTTTTAAATGATTTGAGAGAGAATTGTAAGGTCCACATGAATTTGTGTCTATCTCCTCATCTTCTAGTTATGTATTTAACTTATATGATACTATTATGATATCTTATTTTTTATAATTGGATATTCATAGCATTTATCTGTATATATATGCTATTATTATTTTAAGATTTATCTTATGTAGTTATTTCAATTTCATTGTTTTAGTAAATGATTACATTGCAATTGTCTATTTTTTGTACTATTAAGGTGATGTAATTATTTTATGATTACAAAAATATGAATAATAAATTTGGTCAATGTTACTTGTGCTTTAGTAAAAAAATTTATCTGTAAGTTAGGCATAAGGGATCCATACCCCATAAAATGAAAAATAAAAAAAAACAAAGATAGTGCATACCCAAATAATCAAGGTGCATTAGAAAAAAATTTATCACTAAGGACCATGTCAACCCATCTTAAAATAGGAAAAGGTTATAAATTATATTTTGGTATCTCCCCCCTTCAAGTTTAAAGGAGTACTGGTTAGCCCTTGGAAAGGTGGGTGACTCTATTTTCTTCAGAAAATTCCTTCTTTGTTGAAGATCTTAGTGACATTTGGAGCTTTTTTATTGCATGATTAGACCTCTTCCTCTTTAATTTTTTCCACTCCTACTCTTTGTAATGAATACATTCAAGGGGTGTTTCTTTGGGGTTGACCTCATTGTTGTCACTAGCAACAGTCCCCATAGCCTTGGGGATTATTGGAGCCACCTCAAAATATTCATCAAACTTTGTGATTTCTTTCTCCAAAGAATATGAGGGGTGATAATGGATTCACTTACATCACCAACCTCATGTGAAGCCTTCATAGGAAGCACTTGTTCAACAGGTGGAGAAGGAAACATTTCCTTTGAAGTGGCCTCTTGAGGAACTTGTGAGGAAGTTGTATCATTTTGTGATATAGAAGAAACAACATGATGTTAGGGATCTACCCCAATCCACCAGGGTGGCCTTCTTATTGCTTGAATTCTCTTGAGCTCGTGAGTTTGCACTTTATTCCATTGATGTGTAAGGTGTTCTATTGAAAAACACTTCCAGCATCGGAAAGCTATTTTTTCGTAATCTACTATCTTTCTCCAACACCTATTACCCATTATTAGAGATATCTCCATAGGGATTCCAATAGATAAATCCATTTCTACACATAAATGAGTGCAAGAAAATCTCCTATAATTGATTGTTTCATTTAAGTGTAATGATAGTTACCAAACCATTACCAATAGTACATAGACAATTCAATTCCCAGAGTTGAAGAGGAAGATAAGGAAATCTCATCCAAAGGTAGGTAGATGTGAAGGTCTCTATACAGGGATCAAAAAAAGAAAACATGACCTTCATACATATGTATCCTCCCTGAAACATCCATGGGCTAAATTTCAAAACAAAATCCATGTCTTTTGTTGAATTAAATTCCAAAATAAAAAACCCTAAGGTGTAGGGAAAAATATAGATCTCCTCTTCCATATACTCCTTCCAGTTCTATGTAGTCCATGTGTGTAAATCACTCAAAATTGGGCCATGATTTCATCAATCTATAGATGAGAGGATGTTTCTACAAATAATCCTCTCTATTGCTAGCCAAACAATCTAAATTTAACTTAGGAATATATGTAGAGAGTCATATAGGGAGAGGATACACTTTGTTACTATTTGTAGTTGTTGTAGTGACACCATTACAGATTGGTGGGGCAGAGTTGGGAGACATGTTGAACACCCAAAATACTAAGAGGAGGGATGAATCAATATTATTTTAAACCACTTACGCATCTAAACATTAAATCCTTATAGCATATTCAATTTGTAGTATGAAAACAACCAACAACATCACATTACACATGAACATTATATTTTTATGACATGGAAAACCCAAAATGAGAAAAACCACGGTGACGATTAGCTCACAATATATTATAATAGGTTAGAGTATACTACTAAAGTGCTCATTGTAGGTGGACTCACTGCTATTTGGGTTGCAAGTAGAACTTGAGGGTATTTGATTGTCATTTGACTTACTATCTGTACATGATGCCATGTCTCTGAGACTCTAGTGTGGTGTGCTAAATTTTAGTTCCTACACTGTGTCCTCGGACAAAGATCTCTCTAAGTCGCAGTCTAGATAGCACTATGCAGACCTAAAGTATGCATAGGAATATAATTCTATTTCCAACTTGTGCATGATTTTATTTCCCCCCATGTTCACACTAAGGGGGGTGTTAGAGATTAGTGCTCACATGGGTGTTTATATTAGAATAATTAGCATGATTAAATAAACAAATTTATATACGATAATGTTAAGTAATTGAGAAATAACTTCTTGTTAAATTATAGTAAATGATTTTTTGTGTGTTGTTAAAAAAAATCACATATTTAAGGAGTTATTATTAGAGCTTCCCTATAATATAGGATATCCAATTACTATAAATATGCATATATGTATTATCGAAGAGAGATGATTTAGAAATATATATTATTTATGTGTCAATGCTTTTTGGTCTAACTACCGATAATTCACTAGTACAAAAGCAATAATATGCAACTTAAAAAATGACTTATAAATGACTGAACATGGTCGTATGACCAGTAGTAGTTTATTTATAGTCATTTATAACATGACCAATTTGATGACTAAACCATTTTTAGTCATTTGGTTGATCGATTAGGTCATTAATTTAGTCGCTCAATTGATTGATTTGGTCATTGATTTAGTGCTTGAGTGATCAACTTGCTTGTTAGTTTACTCATCTGATTGATCAATTTGGTCGTTGATGTTGTTGTTAATTTAATTGATTTGGCAGTGTGTAATTTAGTCATTAATTTAGTCACTGATTGTTTTAAACTGGTCACTTATTCAATAATTTTTTATTCACTGGTATATTTTGTCATTAATTTAGTCATTAATTGATGTTAACTGGTCACTTATTTATTCATTTTTATTCACAAATTTATGTCCATTGGTAGTGTATTTAGTCATTAATTTTAATCATTATTTTGCTCAATTTGGTAGTTTATTTAATTGTTTTTATTCACTGATTTTTATCAACTGATAGGTATATTAATGCATTGTTTATTAATTGCATAATCATTATATTTAGTCATATTTATTCATTAATTTTTGTTAATTGGTAGTATACTTAGTCAATTGGTAGTTTATTTAATTGTTTTTATTCATTGATTTCTACCTATAAGTGCTAGAAATGAGGCAATTCTTTAATTAAGGTTTAAACATATACAAACATAAAAAAACATAATCAATCATTCATTTACACAATGAAATGAGTATTAAAAAGGAAAAATACTAAAATTTTATTGAGAAAAGTGTTCTTAAAGTAGATACAAGACAAAAATATTTCTTTTCTTTGAAAAATGTACTATTACAAAGTGTGTTTCTCAATGCTGCGATTGAGAAAACTGAGTTACAATACCTTTTTTTGGTTATGCAAGATATTACAATTTTGATGACAATTCTATGTTGCAACTTATTTGCAACTACACATACATGGATATTGCACTCTCTACAACTTTTCTTCTTCTCTACACCTCTTTATCTACTTTGTATTTACTTATTTTTTCTGTACCCCTATTCTCTATGTCTATTGCTTATAGAACAACATATCTCCTCTTCTATAATTCACCAATTTAAATGAGTAGAAACCAAACAAAAAGAGAAAAACATAATCAAGGGGTTTTACATTATAGGTGTAGTAAGATAGAACATTCTTTGTTCTACTCATAAAATGTACATCCAAATCAGATTTTATGGTTTTTGATTGGGTTCAACTTATTCAGATTTAGTACATTCTCTATCTATAACTTCACTCTACACACTCTTCTATGGGTAACCCTTCTTTTTCTCTTTTTCACTTATGACTAGCACTCTGTGACTTTTTTCAAATATTTTAGTGGCCACCATCTGAAGGTCCCTTGTTTCTCTTTTAGACGGGAAACTCCATCTATTTTGTATGGATGAGGAAGGGGTATGTTACTTGAAACTTGTAAAACACATACATTTGCATCTCTTGTTCCTTTCAAATTGACTCCATGTACAATAGATAGTGAGTAAATCTTCCCAATACCCGCAACAACAACATCATAAGGATCCAACACCTCAACTGAATCCCATTCTTAGATTTCATCAATAAATGTCTACAAAAAGAAAAAATAATACATTGTATTGAGATATAAAACATACATTATATTATTTTTGAGAACTGTATGTAATGTCTTATGTCTTGGAACAAATCAGTTTTTGTATGTGCTTTTATAAAACACTCTATTATAACTAAGCTCTAAGATTCCAAATTTAAGTTATATGTTCTCCCTTAATTCCATAATCTATGTATACTAGCTAATTACACTTCACTACTATTCTAACCAGCTTTTATCAAATAGGAAATGATTACCCTTATGTACATAATACAACAACCATTACTTAATTGAATAGTACTTACTTGCATGTGGTTTCATAGCACTCACCTTGAGTTCAACACGACTACCACTATAAATATCATGTGCCTGCTCATTGATTGCATCATAACCACTATCAATGTCATTGTAGACATTAAGTTGTACAACTTTGTAGAGAGTTCTATTAATAGGGCCATTTTTTTTGTCATTCTTTCATATAATTGCTTTGATCATGTGGTTTAATCATCATACAAAAATTAATATAAGTCAAGTAAAGAATTCAAAATCTATAATTTTTTTTCCAAAAGAATATTCTAAGCATGGATTATGTGCAGGATCATCATAGAAAAAACAGGCCCTTAATTGGCAAAAAATTCAAAAAAATCAGAGTTAGGCAATTTGACGTAAAAAATTGAATAAGTTATCTATATATTATTTCAAAAATATGTAAGAATATAATTTGTAGCAAATTGAGTGTATTTTCTAAACTACTAGGTTTATTTAAAAAAATAAAAAATCTATTTGGTGAAAATTTAAAATTTCAATGTAGTAGTACTTAAATTTCAAGGAAAAAATAAGTAGGTGTCTGTCTGACCACCCTAACCACAATAAAATGATAACCTTTTTATATAATATTTTAGATATAATTAGAGGACTCATGTACTAATATGATGCATATTTTTTAGTAATTTTTTTCCAAGTAAATAATTAATTATGAATTTTTTATTACAAATTTTAAAAAATATAAAAAACTCGTATGTCTAACCACCTTAACTGGGTCAAAACTTCATGAAATTATTTTTATTTTTTAATCCCATAGTATGTGAAGCATAGAATGTGACACATGTTTTGGATTCAAAAAATGTGATACCATTTGAAAGTTATAGATGTTTTTCAATCACCCCATCAATCAAGACTTTAGTCATACTTCAAATAGAAAATGAATAATAATTATTTATTAAATTAAAAGTATAGCATAATTTATATTGGTGGGAATTTTAGAATCTCCATTAGAAACCCTTTTTGTTTCATCAATTTTGGGTAAAAAAAAGTCGTCAGCCACATACCCATCATATCGCCACTTTTTGGCCCATCATGATCCTGCACATACCCCATGTAGAATGACAAAAAAAGGGATAGATAATTGACAACTATTATTTTAATTGCCTCAACTTCAAGAAAACTAAGACGATTTTGTTTTCCATTCTTGTCCACTTCATCACTATCAATATTGATAGCTCTATTGACACCATGAAGGTGTTTTTGTTTTCCTATTTCTTTGATAAAATTGCTCTGTATGTGGTTTAACCATCTTGCAAATAAATATACAAAGCATTCAATAGTCAAGTAAAGAATGCAAGCTATAAATTTTTCCAAAAGAACATTTTCTAGATTACTCCAACAATAAAGAAACTGGGTTGGATTCTCCTATGCACATATTTCAATAATCTACATTTTAAGAGGAATTTGTAAATAGAACTTCAAAACAAGAAGAAATGAGATCAATAGAGCCTATTACCTTATCTGAATCCATGAATTTATGCTCATTCCATATAGAAACTATAGGGTTAACAACATGAACCAATTGTGTAACTTGTTGACTGGGGCCTAATATGCAATTGATTACCTTTTGGTACCCTAGTTCATTTGAGTTGACATGATCTACAGAGGCTCCTACTGGGAATTGAATAGATGGATGTGAATTATTTGTTGATGAACTAGATTTAAACTTCATCCTACTCTTAGATTTACTAGCATCTAGTGCTACCATATAATTGACAATATCTTTTGCACATGATTCTCTATTATTGTTTTCCACCTGAAATACAATGGCAATTTCAACATATAGTCATTTCAATAAAAAATTGAAATAAATAACACAATGTAAATTGAACCAAAAATCCATACACTTACTACAAATTCATCCATTTTTGTGTGCAACACACCTTGGTCAAATGTTTATCCATCCCTCACATTATCTCTTTCTCTCTTACCTTTGTTACTCTTTTCCAAATATTCTTCAGAATTCATACTTTCTCTCAATTCCTCCCACTCTTTGGGAGATAGACTGGAGTCAAACCTCTCTTTTCCCAACATGATTATTTTTATACAAATGTATCTATAATTCTTCATCAAATTCTCATCCTTTTCTTGTAATATTTTCTAGAGATTTTTCCACCAGTAGTCTCAAAAGCATTTTCCATTTTTTGTATAACATTTTCCATAGCTCATAGATCTTTCTCTACAAAATTTTATTTACAAATATCCAAATGGGCCATATGTCTTGCACCCAACTTGATGGCCCCCTTTGCAACATTTGGGTCAATGGGATCACCATCTCTCGATACTTCAAGCAAGAATGGATTCTTTCCTTCAAATTTTATTTTGATGACCTCAGATCTAGGTATTAAAATCATAAGGATCCTGCCACAATTAAATTAAAAAAGAAGGGTCCTATTAAGGGAGGACCCATTCTCCACTAAAGGAAAATCGGTCTTGGCACAATTTTCTAGCACCAAGCTTCAAGGAGGTAAAAAGCATCAAAAACCCACCTCAAAAATATAAAGAAAGGGGTGTCCTATGTGGAAATAACTCACTTTCCACTAAAGGCGAGTGGGTCCTAGCAACATTTTTCAGGGCGCCAAATTTACCAAATTAAATTTCATACAATATCATTATTGAGTTTTGAGATAGATTTTTGAAAGGAGGGCTTGAATTTGAATTAAAGGGTACAATTAAGCTCAATTAGCCACCATTCATTAAGAGGACCCTAGATAAGTGTGAAAGTGTGTTACACCACTTTACAACACCATAAATATGGTACAAATTAAGTGCATTTTATTAAAAAGGGGCTCAAGATCAATGTGAATGTCTTACAACACATTAAAACATTAAACCTAGGAAAAATTAGGTTAATTCAATGACAATTATTCCCAAATCAAGGAAAAGGGGATACTTTTTCCTTACTACATTTTCCCCCCACTTTAGTGAGAGGATGACCCCATGTCAAACTCACACTAAAGTAGACATTAAAGACACTTAATATGCAACAATAACAAAGATACAAAATCCTACCTTGTCAAAGGCCAAGAAAAATAATGAAAAACAAAGGATCAAGCACAACCATTCCAATGTGATGTGGAATGGGGCTATTTTTCCACAACATATGCTACTCACTTTAGGGTAGCGAAGCGTCAGTATTTCCACTAGGTGATTTATCCCAATTAAGTGGAAAATGAGAGAATCATATTAGCCTCTCATACCATATGGAAGTTATCCTCATGAAAACATTGATAAGGCACCACAATGTAATTATTTTGTAAATTCTTTTGTAATTTCATGTAAGTTTTTGTTAAAGGGGATTTTTCTTTCTTCGTGTAAAGTCTTCTTCTTAGGGAGAATTGTGTCTAATGTCTCCAAGAGGATACAAGTCAAGGGTGTTAGATCATCACTCATGGGATGCCTTGTTTGCATCATTTCATGAAGGTAGATCATACACTCTTGGAGGACATCAAACCTAATGACACCAACAAGAAGAGGACACATCACAAGAAACAAGAAAATTAGGCCATGTAATTTTGTCAAAATATTTCATCGATGTATGTTCCCACTTTAAAGAACTTGCTACACCATTACTATGAGCAATTTCTTTGAAGTATCCAATTTTTTTGCTTAAGACATGAGAGCTTTCCTCGAAAAACCCTATGCCTAGTGTAGACACAAAAATAACCTAGGCCTGCTAGCTCTATTTTTACCACTTTCGTCCTAGCATAATTATGACATTTAATTATGTCCTTGGTCCACTTTGACTATTAATTAAATAATTCATTATTATTTAATTAATTCATATTTATTTTATTCTTCATGATTATTAAATAAATAAATTTTATTTATTTATTCAATACATCACTAAAGGTCTATTATCTTCTTACAATTAAATAAATTTATTAATTTATTTAATTACCTTTGTTCATTTATTCTTCTTAATTATTAAATAAAATAATTTTATTTATTTATTTAATATGTCACTAATTCTCATTTATTTAATTATTGGTCATATCCTCTAAATTAAATAATTATCTTTAATTATTTAATTACCTAATTTAACATTTCCCTCATTTTAAATAAATGAAATTATTTAAAATGATTTCATTTTATTAACTGTCACTTCATTTTGGTAAATAATCTTACAAATCAAGCAGTCTTTATCTTCTTGATTTTTGAAAATCTTTATCTTTTTTATTAATTATCACCTTTATTCTCGACTATCGATTCGATCTTCTTAGATGACATCTTGACCAATCATTTAATGATTTTTCCCTAACCGTGATTAGGGATTGTTACATGAAATCTCGTCCACTAATTTTAAGCTTCCATCAGCTTTCAATCTCATCTGTCTGTCCAAAATTATGTTTTCTATAAAATGCCAATTTGCTCACACTCTCGAGACAACTTCATTAATATAGACATTCATGCTTAGAATTTACTTTGCATTTAGCTTATTTAATTTGATTATTTTGTCATAAGAATAGTCATTTTCCATAGGAATTTAGTCATCAAATCCTTCAAAACTTGCAAAGGGCTTGGTCACAATCATCTGAGGGCAACAATCATACGCTGCAAGCTAGAAGGTGTTATGGGGGTGAATCATGGAAGCTTCGAGGAGTAATTGGTAGAATATTTCCTTTTTTTAGCTTTCATTGTACTCGATAGTTTCTTTGGGTTTTAATATTTATGCTCTCATTTGCTAACCTATCTGAAAATAACCCATTGATACATTGGTGAACCTAACATTTTTCTTGCAGATTTTTGTATGGTTTTTGGTCTTTTTTTTTTTTTTTTGTAGGTACAAGTAAAGAATGCTTTGTTGGAAACTTTGTGTCTCCCCTCAACTTCCAAACTTCACCTTAACTTTAATTTTATTAATTTAGATTAATTTAGTTCTCATTAAGTTTAGTTTTATTAATTTAGATTAATTTAGAGTTAGATGTAAATTTAGATTTAAGATTTTTTAATGTTTCTAAGTTATTTTAAATTTAGTTTTTTAGATCTTAGATTTTTTAGTTAATTTAGATTTTTAGATTTTTTTTTAATTAGCTTTTAAATTAGGTTTTTAGATTTTTTTAATTAGCTTTTAAATTATATTTTTTAGATTTTTAATTAACCTTTTAGTTAGATTTTTTAATTTTAAATTAATTTTAATTAGATTTTTAAATTTTTAAATTAGCTTTAGTTATATTTTTTAGATTTTTTTTAGATTTTTTAATTAGATTTTAAATTTTTAAATTAGTTTTTAGTTAGATTTTTTTTAGATTTTTGAATTAGATTTTTAGTTTTTTAAATTAGATTTTTAGATCTTTAAATGAGCTTTTAGTTAGATTTTAGATTAGATTTTAAATTAGATTTTTAAATTAGATTTTATTAGATTTTAGATTAGATTGTTAATTTAGATTTTTTTTAACTTTTTAATTTAGTTTAGATTTCTAATTTCTAATTTAATTTAGACTTTTAACTTTTTAATTTAGTTTAGATTTTTAATTTTTAATTTAGTTTAGGATTTTAACAAATTGCATATTTTAGATTAGAGATTTTTGGTTACTAATCCTTGTTGGCAGCATATGGCATTTACATTTCATGGGTCCAAGACAACTTGATAAAACTACTAACTTGTGCTTTTGCAGGTTCGAGTGTCCAAGACTCATTTCAAAACATTGTGTTTGTTTCTTTTTAGATTAAAACACATTTATTTTTGGTGCACTTAAAATAAATATGTCTTTCATTTTGTTTGATTGTGTGGTAGGTGAATATGCTCTCACCCTGTGCAAACTAGGTGATCAGAAAGCCAGACCCACTTTATCCTTTTGTAACCCTGATGCAATAACTAAAGTATCCTCTCCCCTTGTGCAGTACTTAATGTGATCCTGGGTGTAAGAGAAATGATTATTGCCTCATTTCATCACCCCAACATGACTCAAACCGGAAATAGAGCTAAAGCCAAGCTACCCTCGACTAGTATATAAATGTGAATCTTAAGGGAAAACCTAAGATTACGAGTGCGGATGTGTCATATGGACAAATTAGTACTCCCATAAACCCTATTGAGCTTAAAATATTTAGGCTAGAGTGCCACCTAATCGGTGATTAATCTCTTGCCCCATGTATGGCCACTCGAATGGGGATCTCGAATTGAAAACTCTTGTCTAGTAAGCCCAAAACCTTCTATTTGATAGTCCAACACCAGTTGGTGTGAAGCCTTCCACATCTTCGAAGTATGTAGTAGAGGTGATCAATCCACCATGGGAGTTTCATGGGGGGTGGAAGCTTGGTTGGCTTGAGAAGAGAGTGCATTGTAAGGGGGATCCTATGCAGCCAAGTTTCTGAATTCACATGCTACTGATATGCGGATGGGGAAACCCACGTGGAATCTAATCAATATTGTCTTGGCTTAACCATAGGACTATACTTGTTCTCTTATGTGTTTGATTACTTCTCAAAATATCATTCTTTCCAAGTGTTTGTTGGATATTGAAATGAAACAAACAACACTCAAACATCTCAAAACAAATAGTCAAACTTTAAACAATTTGGGTTTTTGACAACAAACATCAGAAATTCAAATTTTTGCATTCTGCAATGCATCTGTTAAACTGCATTTGCAAGACTTCGCAATGCATCTGATCTACTAAAACACATTTGCTACTCCAAACACTGCATTTTCTTGTCTTGAAATGTATTTTCCATCTGCAAAGATGCATCTACAACTATGCACCGCATTTGACATCTATAAAGCCACATTTACAACACAAAACTTCATTTGCAATTTATAGCACCGCATTTGATAACTACAATGCATTTTCTACCTATAACGATGTAATCGCCTGAAAAAAAACCAAACACTATCCCAGACCAAAATCTTAGTCCAAACATTTTAGCCTACTATCAAATATCCTTTTCAAAAGTATCTGTCAAAAACCAAAATTGAAATTACTCAAAATGTCCATTGGATTAGGCTAACTCACCACACTTCTCAAAACCATTGTTTCAAAACTAGGTTATCTTGGGACTTTGTCAATATTCCTCTTTTCAGTCATTTTTCTTTTTATGAGAACCTCCAACTCAATAGTCTAGATAGGCAGGATCATTCATCATTTCGACTTTGTCATTTAGTCCCCTTAGCAAGTTCTTTGATAACCAAAATTGAGACATAAGTTAGGCTTAGAGTGGTTAGAAAAACTTTTCTCCAAATATTGTCCATCTTAGTCCTCATTTTGCACCTGGACTTTGCATCATAGTCCCTATTTGGCATCTAGATTTGGCATTGGTCATTTTTCTTACTCAAAATTTTAATATTAGTCTTCATTGTCACCTTGGCATTTGGAATCCTTTCTTTACAATTTTATCACCTTACATTAGTCATTTCCCTTAGAAAAATGTCATTATCACTATGCATTTAGCAACATCATGGAATCTGCCACCTTGTCTTCCCTTCAACAAAATATTGATAGGCTTGCTAGTAAAGTTGAATACTAGTTACTCTATAGAGGTCAATACCAACAAGCCTTCGACTTTAAGAGACAATTCCTCCAAACCAAAAATCAATGTCCTTCATATCAACAATCCATGAGTCCTAGTCCTCCATCCATCTATGCTCACTATCAACAGTCACTTAACACCATCCATGACATTAGTCCACAAAAAACATCCATTAATCACCCTTATCCTAACCTTGACAAGGGAAACCAACTATCCACTAGTCCATTCCAAACCTCCATGTCATATTCTGGCCCTTCACCTATCAATCTCGTCCAAGTCTGCATTCCTTATCAACTATCTACCAACTCATGCCAAGTCTCCACATCATACCATATCAATCTCGTCCAAGTCTCCATGCCCTATTTTAGTCAACCTTACACTAGTCTAGTCCAAGTCCCCATGTCCTATCCTAGTCCTTCACATACTAGTCCACTCCAAGTCCCCATGTCATATCCTAGTCCTTCACATGCTAGTCCATTCCAAGTCTCCATGTCATATCCTATGTCGTCACCAACTAGTCCAATCTAAGTCTCCATGTCCTATCCTAGTCCTTCACATACTAATCAAATTCAAGTCCCCATGTCATATCCTTTTCCTTCACATACTAGTCCAGTCCAAGTCCCCATGTCATATCCTAGTCCTTCACATACCAATCTAGTCCAAGTCTCCATGTCCTATCCTAGTCCTTCACACACTAGTCGAGTCCAAGTCCCCACGTCTTATCCTAGCCCTTCATCCATTAATCCTTTTCAAGTCACTCCCTCACAAGCCACATCTAGTCATGAAAATTCTATCATTTTCCAAAGTTAAATCCCATTGTATAAACTTGAGGATACATGTCAAAATGAAAGTCCAAAGCATGACATCATAATGTCAATTTCATGTTAGGCTCAAGGTAGTCCATCCAATGAACCTATCTTAAATTCCATTCAAGAAGTCCTTCAAAACAATCATGACATCCAAAATATACCTACCCTTGACAAATATTTCAATCCCAATTATATCATCCATGACAACCTCGTCTTTGACCAAGACCCTACCATTGACCAAGAAGTCCAAAACAATCCACTCCTTGACTTTTACGCCATTCGTGATCAAAAATTTTCCAACCCTATACAAGCCTCAACTATTGACACTTGCCTCCATTACACACATAGACAATATTCCTCAAGAACAAGAGTCTTCCATTATGGACATATTTGAAAATGATTGAGTCATAGCTGAATTCACTAGACACTATGACACTGACCATAACAATGGCTTCGACATCAACTTGGAAGTTCCAATAGAATCATTTGAACCTGACATGTCACAAGATCAAACCAAGGACATTAATCAGAAATATTTCCAACATGACAACACAGCTAACACATCCTATCAACTAGGACAATCTATCTTTGTCAAAGCAGGATTTTTTCCGATGAGAACATTCCAAGTAACAGTGTCCATAGACATAATTATGGGTTTGCATCTTGCTTTCAAAACAACAAATACCCCATCGCAAACAAAATCTCTCAAAGCATGCAATATCAGGGCAAAGGACTAGGCCTACATGAGCAAGGCATTCTAGAACCAATACAACTTCAAACAAATTATAGACATCAAGGTCTTGGATATTCTTCATTCAGTAAATCTAATGATGTTAGTGGAACTTCCTCGATACTAGGGGAAATCTTGTCAGATACAAACGTCAAAATAGAGTCCATGAGAAATCCTTGTCATAAGATTGCTACCAACACCCCATCCATCCACATCATAAACCACCATTCTCGACATCTTAAACCTTCCCTTTGGAACCAACAAAAACAAAATTCTTACAAAGTCAAAAATCAAATGTCAAAGGCCATTGAATTAGAAAAAAATACAAGTGGACAAATGATATTAAAATGGATCCCAAAGAAAAGTGGATCAAGCAAAGAAAATATGTCAAAAGAAAAAGTTAAATACAATGTGGAGCCACAAGACAAGAGGACTCTCACATACAACAAATTTCCACCTCCTTCAAAATGGCCATCAAGCAAGGCATATAAAAGTGTTGGTTCCAAACATCATCCCAATCAAAATTCTAAAAAAATTCATCCACCATCCCAAGTTTGGAAAATAAAAAGTGATTCATCCAAATGTCCAAACAACCTTTCCATGTCTACCATCATTCGTCACAATCCTACATCTCGTCTAAAGTCCAAAAATCCCACGTCACACATCTATCACATCTTGGCAGCAACTGTTTACCACAAGGACTCTCATGGCACTCTATCATAATGTGTGTATTCTAATAAGGCCAACTCTAGTATCAGAAAGGATCACAATGACATCGATTAGTTGTATGCAAGCGCTATGATCCTGACAAGACAAATCCTTCAGCAAGGTCATTATTGGCATATCATGGCACCAGTCTCTACATTGACACTATCAATGGATTTAGAATAGTCAGTAGTCATCTAAAGCATCTAGGCTATTGTCAAAATTAGAAATACAAAAAAATTGAAAAATGTAAAACATCATCACACTGATGAAAACCTGGAAAACATGTGTCTTGGTGACACCAAAAAAATAAAAAAGTCAAGAAAATAGTAAAGATAAAAATTTCATCCAATGGTGAAAACCTGGCAAACAGACATTTTGGATAAGTTCCATGGTGAAAACCTGGCAAACAAGCGCCATGCATAGTCAATCATTTATCTTCCATCTACTGTCACTTTATTTGTCTTGGTCAATGATGAAAAACATTTTCCATTTCCACCACAACATTTTCCATGACATCATACCCTTCCTTTAATGGTTGACAAATGGTTGACATCAAGTCCTGAATACTATCCATTCGACACCCCATGCATACCCCTTTCACGTCCTTTAAAATTGGCTAAGTCTTGGACCTGACTAGGGGAAAAAAATTTATCATGTGACTATAGTGGGTGTCATGCATGGTCTGGGAAATTGTAAAATGTCCTGAAAAAAGACAAAACAATTATGAAATGTCCTAAAAAAAGACAAAAACATCGCAAAAAATCTTGAAAAATAGACAAAAACATTATAAAATGTCTTGAAGAAAGACCTAAAAATTGAATAAGTCCTAAAGAAACCACAAAAAATGTCAACCTATCTTGAAATCACAAAAACTAGAGTAATTTCTTGGCAATTCCATCAAAGCAATCAGTCTTTGTCATTTGTCTGATGTACATCATCTCTATGCATTTGCTATTTAGGAAAGACTCATTTTTGAGTCCCCAAGACATTAGGTCAATCCTTTTAGGTTTTTCAAATTAAAATCATGATGCAATATTTGGTGATCAAGACAAATTCATTGGTCATGTCGAACTACAAGGTCTCTGAGTGTATGGCGTAGGAAAGGCCATATGTTGATAAGCCCCCAAGGTCGCACTAGGTCAGTCCATTAGGGGTCATGACATTACACTAACACACATGTCAAAATGTCTTCAAGTCAAACAAGTCATTTCAAAACAAGAAAAACCCTTAAAATAAACTTTGGTGATTACTTAATAAAACATGACAATCAATCATCATGACAAAATTTGATATGCAGTCGACATAAGTCAATTCAGTCAACTTCAATCAAATTTGGTCAAAAACAAGTTACATTACCATAACTAGTCAAACTATCAACTCTTGGTTATCTTTCAGATGTGTCCTTCTAAACAATAGCCTATCATTTATGTCTTAGGATGGGTCCTTCCTAGGCATCATCATTTTCATCTAAAATTTTGAGGGATCCTCTTGACATCTAAGGATCACTCCTCTCAACATCAATGAATTCTTCAGATGTGTCCTTCTGAAGAAAAACCTCTGCCATTTATGCCTTAGGATGTGTCCTTCCTAGGCATCGTCATTGTCACTTGGTATTTCGAGGGAGCCATTTTGACATTTAGGGATCAATCCTCTCGACATCAACATTATTCAAGATGTGTCCTTCCTGAATTTGGCAATCTTCGGCATTTCGTCATCTTGGCATCGTCAAAACCTTGACACCCTAGTATCTCAACATTATCAAACTTGACACACTTGGAAAACACTTGGCACTTGTCTTTGGATTTTTCATCATGTTACTAGTTTTTCAGCAAGATCCCCACAACGAGATTTAGAAAAGTAGCGATGTATCATGATGTTTGTCTTGTCTTTTGACACTCATGTTACTAGTTTCTTAGCAATTTCTTGACTACGAGATTTAGAAAATAGCGACGTATCATGATTATGGCTTTATTTTTTCCTTTTGGACATCATGTTGCTAGTTTCTCAAGGATGTCTTGGAAACATGATTAAGAGAAGCAACAACGTTTCATGAATTGTCCTTCTTGTCTTTTTCTACTTGTGGATGATTATGACAAAAGACTAGGGCAATTGCACTATTGGTATGAGTGATTATCATCCTTTTCTATGACTTCTTGTCCTCTATGATGGTACGACCTGGAACACCTTGATTTATGTCATATCATGGTGTTTTTTGGCCATCACAACAATTTTCCCAATGATGATTAAGAGCAATAAATATTAAAATTCCTATTGTAAAGTTTTTAAGGATTTGGTCTAGGAACTAACATGCATCTCCTTATGTCATGTCATCTTCTCTTGTTTGTCTCTCAATGATATCAAGTGACATACAAAAACATAAGTGCATACATAATCACATAGACATTGCATTAGGTTCATATATACATCATCTATAGGATTAAATCACATAAATTTCACTTAGATATTGCATTATACATATTCATGCATTAACATATGCATAAACATGGCATCCATTCAAATAAATACATTAGGCATATAATCATCATCCATGGCACAACATCGGCATAACATATAAATAAACATTACATTATAAAGGCATCACATCATAAGTAACCATCATAGGACATACATGACAAGACATTTAAATAATACCATCATCCATCATAAATGCATAAAGCCACATAAGCACCATATTACATACATCATAATGCATAAATCAAAGAAAATCACATAACACACATGTAGGATGCATCAAAACCGCATCATATATATAGCATCATCTAAAAAATTCGATGTCACAGGATAAAGTCAAGAGATATCCCAAAAATAGAGCTTGCAGGCTTGATAGTCAATACATAATGTGCCATAATACAAAGTCTAAAACGTGAAGCCAAACACAATAAACATGTCCCTATGAAGTGCTCTCCTCATCCCCTTGTGGCAAAGAATGTGGTGACTAAGATCCTGTGCCCAACGTTGAGGTAATGGGTGGACCTATAACAACCTTTGTCTATGAAACCAAGGGAACTGACACTGATGACATCATCTCCATGGAAAAAGCATCTGTGATGACACTGTGGCTTGACTATCTGAACCCAAAGGAGTTGTCACTGGAGGTGGACTAGGTACTGATCTATGGCCTGAACCTGATGATCCATGCAAATTCCCTGACCTATGACTAGATGAGTGTCTGTGATGAAACCTATGACTCTAAGTATGCCTTGAAGAGGTTGAGCCTTCTACACTACTCTGGCTACCACTGCCACTCCTTGACCTACTACTGCTGCATGTCCTCATCTGTGTCCTAGTTAGAGAGGGATCTCTCATCTCAATTGGCATGACCTACTCATAAAGTTGATGCGCCTACCACCACAAGTCATATTCAATGGTAGCCCCTAGATCTACAACTCCACCTCTCCATCCCCAATACTGGGCTACTAGCCCATCAATCTATTGCTCAGCAAATGGTATAGAAATCGGTGGCCCCCACATTGACTCCCTGGAAGATCTGACATACTCGGCTGTGCCTACTGGTACACCTTACTACTCCCCAAACTATCATAGTACATCCTGTGGTAGGTACATCTCTATAATGAGCTGACCCTGCACTATCCTACCAATCAAGTAATGGTACTGTATGCAAAAGCTGAGGTGGTCGTCCTCATCATCCCACCACTGGCAGTCTCTGTAGGGCTTGCAGATGAAT